>OY757026.1:85829606-86154497 GCA_963580285.1 Lucinisca nassula
CTCACCTGATCCATAGAGTAACAAGTGGGCCCCGGGGAGGGCCATTATTGACCCCAGGGCTATAATGTGCATAATGTTGAGGGAGGTCTAAATAGGTGAAGCCTCATACCAAATATCAACAAAGGCTATAAATTGAAAATCCACTAGATGAAGCTACACAACAAATATCAAAGACCTGGGCCTTGCGGTTTCAGAGAAGAAAATTCTTTTAAAGATATTCCCTACATAAGCCTATGTAAAACCAAATGGCCCATGGTGGGGGCATTTTGGCCTCAGGGCTATAATTTAAACAATCTTGATAGAGGTCCACTAGATAAAGCTTCACAACACATATCAAAAGCCTGGGCCTTGCAGTTTCAAAGAAGAAGATTTTTAAAGATTTCCCTATATAAGTCCATGTAAAACCAAAGGGTCTCGGGGCGGGGGCATTTTTGGCCCCAGGGCTATAATTTGAACAATCTTAATAGAGGTCCACTAGATGAAATTTCACAACAAACATCAAAGACCTAGGCCTTATGGTTTCACAGAAGAAGATTTTTAAAGATTGTCCCTATATAAGCCTATGTAAAACCAAACGGCCCCCGAGGCGGGGGCATTTTTGGTCTCAGGGCTATAATTTAGAGGTCCTCTAGATGGTAGAGGTCCTCTAGATGAAGCTTCATGCCAAATATCATAGACCTAGGCCATGTTGTTCAAGAGAAGAAGATTTTTCAAGATTTTCCCTATATAAGTCTATGTAAAACCAAAGGGCCCCGGAGTGGTGGCATTTTTGGTACCAGGGCTATGATTTGAATAATCTTGGTAGAGGTCCACAAATTGAAGCTTCATACCAAATATCAAAGACCTGGGCCGTGCGGTTTCAGAGAAGAAGATTTTAAAAGATTTTCCCTATATACGCCTATGTGAAACCAAAGGGCCCCGGGGCGGGGGCATTTTTGGCCCCAGCACTATAATTTGAACAATCTTGGTAGGGGTCAACTAGATGAAGCTTCATACCAAATAGCGAAGACCTGGGCCTTGCGGTTTCACAGAAGAAGATTTTTAAAGAGTTTCCCTGTATAAGCCCATGTAAAATCAAAGGGCCCCGGGGCGGACACATTTTTGACCCCAGCATTATAATTTGAACAATCTTGGTAGGGGTCCACTAGATGAAGCTTCATACCAAATATCAAAGATCTAGGCCGTGCGGTTTCAGAGAAGAAGATTTTTAAATATTTTCCCTATATAAGCCCATGCAAATCCAAAGTGCCCAAAGGCGGGGGCATTTTTGGGCCCAGCACTATAATTTGAACAAACTTGGTAGGGGTCCGCTAGATGAAGTTTTATTCCAAATATCAAAAACCTGGGCCTTGTGGTTTCAGAGAAGAAGATTTTTTAAGGTTTCGGTGAAAAAAAAAATCTATTTTTGGCTCCTGTGACCTAGATGTGCAACGGACCAGAACAAATTGGAAAGAGATCTACCTAAGGATCATTCCTGTGAAGTTTGGTCCAAATCCGATCAGTGGTTTAGGAGGAGATGTCGTTTGAAGAGATTGTTTACGCACGGACGCACGCACGGACGCGCGACGGACAAAAAGTGATCCCAAAAGCTCACCTCGTCACTACGTGACGGTGAGCTAAAAAGATGGACTAGGTCATCCGGAATTCAAAAGGTTGAGATTGGCATGTAGAGATATGACAAGTCAAAGCTGCTTAAATGGAGTGAAAAGATGGATCATGCTTTGGTCCGTTTATAAAACGCCTTGTCACTGTACACCTTCTCTGCAATTTTCGTAAAGATATGAATAAAAATTAAAAAAGGTCAATATATACAGATAACTACGAAAGCCTACTAGGGTCAAAATAAGATGAGAAAAATATATATTTTCTCGTACAAACGAGAAAATTTCTCGTACGAACGAGAAACTTTCTCGTACAAACGAGAAATTTTCTCGTACAAACGAGAAATTTTCTCGTTCAAACGAGAAAAAATCTCGTACAAACGAGAAACTTTCGCGTAGGAACGAGAAAAATTCTCGTACAGACGAGATTTTTTTCTCGTTCCTACGAGAAATTTTCTCGTACAAACGAGAAAAATCTCGTACAAACGAGAAAAAATCTCGCACGAACGAGAATATTTGGTCAAGGTAATGACTCAATTACTCCTAAGGCTTGTAAAGTCGATGATGGAAAACCATTATGTAGACAACCCATCATTATTATAATTACAGTTTTTGGGTCGATTGTTTTGTCAGTTGACCCAACGTTTAGCAAAGTAGTTGCTGTCCACGTGACTATTACTGATCTGTAGAAAATCCAGGTGACGGCAATTTATAGAATAAAGCTGCGCTATTCTCATCGCTGTGATATCATTGTGTTGCGTACGAGGATTATCTATAGAATCTGGTCAAGAATCATGTGTTAGGTTTGGCAAACAATGTAGACCCAGATTATGTGTCGCAGAACGCGATGTTTGATCAATGTCTACAGTATTTGCTTACAGTACAGATATATAAAGGTTAAACGAAATGGGCCAGGATCATTTTTACAGTTACATTTATTTATTTTATGCTTCCCCTTAAGAAGGGAAGAAACAAAAATAAACAAAACGTTGCTTCCAATTTTGTGGAATTTTTACCCGACATTGAGATGAAATGACTATTCAAGCCCTGTCACCCAATGAAACCAAAATGCTTTATAAGCATGGACTCGCACCGCTTTGTCTAGGCTGGCTTAGATGCCTGAGCGGTTTACCAGTACTTGTGTGCGGCCGGTTTCTGCTCTGCGTGGAAGCATCATGCAGCCCATCTATTTCTGCAAGCCCCGATGAGCGGGGGCGAATATAAATGAATTATTAAATAAATCAAATAATGTTACAGATTCAGTATGAACAAATGCAATCTTCTATTAGGGCTTATTTATTTATTTATTTATTTATTTATTTATTTATTTATTTATTGGAAATTTCTTGACACATATACACACATTGCAAAAAGCAGGTTCCATCTGCGGGCCTTTAACCCTTTCAACCCTGTAGATCGGTACAGATACCTTTGCAAACAGTGTAGATCCAGAAAAGACGGTCATAATGAGCCGTCTTACTAGCACGGCCACCATTTGAGGTGAAAGATTCAATTAACTTCTACCCGTCGTAAAAAACCACCTTGTTCAATACACGTGTTATGATGAGTTTCCAGATTCTTGTTATGAACAAGAAAAAATGTCGTACAAACGAGAAACTTTCTCGTACATCGTTCCTACGAGAAACTTTCTCGTACAAACGAGAAATTTCTCGTTCCTACGAGAAACTTTCTCGTACGAACGAGAAAAATTCTCGTACGAACGAGAAATTTTCTCGTTCCTACGAGAAAGTTTCTCGTTCCTATGACATTTGTTTCTTGTTCATACGAGAAATTTACCATCTTCTTAATTCAATTACCCCTTATTACCTCCTTTAAAATGGCCATTGATTCGGTGCTAGGCTTAGGAATCGGGGTCATTTGTATAATCCCTCTTTTGATACATACCTTTTTTGTTCAAACTGTTGTTTGTAGCCATTGCCTATGTGTACCTTTAACTGCCAAACTGCTGTTTGTTTGTTTGAGCTGAGGTTTAACGTCCCCGTCAACACTGTAAAGGTCATTTTGGAGACGTTGCTTCCAATTTTGTGGGATTTTTACCCGATATTGAGATTAAATGACTTCTCAAGCCCTGGCCCCCAATGAAACCAATAGGGCTTATAAGCATGGACGATCCGACTCGTGCGCACCGCTTTGCCTGGGCAGGCTTAGATCCTCTAAGCGGTTTACCATTACTCGTGTGCGGGTCGGATTCAGCTCTGCGTGGAAGCATCATGCAGCCCATATATTTTTTCAAGCCCCGATGGGCGGGGCCGAACTGCTGTTGGTAGCCATTGCTTATATGTACGTAATATCTGGCGGAGATACCATAGCAAAAGGAGTCTTCGTGCATATGCACCCAGCGAAGTCTACCTTAGTTATTAAACCTTAGCCTGCCAATCACAACAATTGTCGCCTGCTTTGTTGTCTGCTTGTTACTTGTTGCAAACAATGTTGAGCAAGATACTGAAACTGTAGTGGTGGTAGGAGTCCATACTGTTTGCCGGTATGCTTTGTTTTACGTACACGTCATCTTTGAAGACACTGCTTTCATTTTGTGGGACCGTGACCAGACACTGAGATGAAATGACCTATCAAGCTCTACCGCCCAAAGGAACCGCTAGGCATTTCGTTTGAATTGAGACTTAACGTCCCCGTCAACAATAGTTAGGTCATTTTGAAGACGTTTCCAGTTTTGTGGGACTTTTACCCGACATTGAGATAAAATGAATTCTCAAGCCCTGTAGCCCATGGAAACCAATATGTTTATTGAATAGACGGTGCAACTCGCAACGTGCACCCTAAACTATTTCACCAAACTCCGATGGGCGGGGACCACCGCTAGGACGGTCCGACTCGCACCAAAAAAGTTTGCAAGATGAACCAGCAGACGACATTTTCACATGAAGTTTATCATGTCATCTTAACTGTCAAACATGGGCCAAGTAACATCCATATACCGCAGAGAAAATTTCTCATTACTGCGAAAAATATTCTCGTTCGTACGAGATTTTTTTCTCGTACGTACGAGATTTTTTTCGTTTGTACGAGAAAGTTTCTCGTTCGAACGAGATTTTTTCTCGTACGTACGACATTTTGTCTTGTCATAACACCAACACGGGTATTGATTAACGTGGCGTTTTACAACGGGTAGAAGTTAATTGACTCTTTCACCTCTGAGTTTCTGCGGTGAATTCTTCCATCTTTGTACATGTATTTGGAATCGTCCATACTTGTATATAGGAGGTTGAGATGAGACCAATAGCAGGATAGCAACTGGTGTTCGTGCTGGTAAGACGGCTCATTATGAGCGTCTTATCTGGATCTACACTGTTTGCAAAAGTATCTGTACTGATATACAGGGTTGAAAGGGTTAAAGGTCGGTAGATGTAATGAAAGCATGCGTACGTGTGTATATGTTTCAAGAAATTTCTAATTATAAATAAATAAATAAATAAATAAATAAATAAATAAATAAATAAATAAATAAATAAATGTGATTACAGCATATGTACCAGCCCTTTGTTAAATCTAAAATAGAAAATTGCATTTGTTCATACTGAATCTACAACGTTATTTATTTATTTATTTATTTATTTATTTTTGTTGGTATGAGCATAAAATAAATAACTGCAGAAGAGCCGATAGCTCAAGTTTCATATTGATCACTAGCGGCAGGGTCACTTTTATCCACTGCAACTTAATTTTTTATAACCAAAGCATTGACAGCACTGGTGGTCGATTGTTTTTTTGTTTTTTTAAGGGTAGGCTGGAAAAATGATCATGACCCATTTCGTTTAACCCTTAAATTCCTGTACTGTAAGCAAAAAGTGTAGACATCTGGGTCTACATTGTTTGCCAAACCTGACACATGATTCCAGTCCAGATTCTATACATAACCCTCGTACGCAACACAATTATATCACAGCGATAAGAATATCGCAGCTATTTTCTATAAATTACCATTTTCTACAGATCAGTAATAGTCACGTGGACAGCAACTACTTCTGACAAATCAATCGAACCAATCACTGTTATTATAATAATGATGAGTTATCTACAAAATGGTTTTCCATCATTGACTTTACAAGCCTTAAGAGTAATTGAGTCATTACTTTGACCAAATATTCTCGTTCGTACGAGATTTTTTTCTCGTTTGTACGAGAAAATGTCTCTTTTGTACGCGAAATTTTCTCGTTTGTACGAGAATATTTCTCGTTTGTACGAGAAAATTTCTCGTGTTTGTACGAGAATATTTCTCGTTTGTACGAGAAAATTTCTCGTTGGAACGAGAAAAAAATCTCGTTCATACGAGAATTTTTCTCGTTCCTACGCGAAAGTTTCTCGTTCGTACGAGATTTTTTCTCGTTTGAACGAGAAAGTTTCTCGTTTGTACGCGAAAATTTCTCGTTTGTACGAAAATATTTCTCGTTTGTACGAGAAAGTTTCTCGTTTGTACGAGAAAGTTTCTCGTTTGTACGAGAAAATATTTTTTTTTTTCTCAACTTATTTTGACCCTAGTAGGCTTTCGTAGATAACAAATTGGATAATACGCTAATTCAGCAACCAATGCTCAGACAATTTAATCTATCCAGTTTTTCAACTTGTACATGTATAAGGTTCTATCCACGTCCATCTCATATGTAAGTTTCGGGTCGATCCGATCAAAACTAATACTATGTATGGCCGATCTAGTAAGTTTGCAGCGGTTCTTCTGTCGCGGTTCATTTTTGTTATGGTTTGTCTTTAGGTGTTTGTTTCGCTTATATTATTTTATTTTGGATAGCCTTTTGGCCATTTTGTGGGAAAGTAATTGTCCTTTTGGCTTTCCGCTGTTGGTGTTTCCCTTGGGGGTCTGTTGCTTCATGTTTGTATTTCTTTCCCTTTGGTGTCTCTGATGGGAGCTGTGGGTTAATTGTATCGATTTCTGATCATTGTCTCTACTTCTATTTAGCCATAACCAGCTACAGGACGATCTGATCAAAACTGAAAATAGACGTTTTCTGTAATGAAGGGTACGTAACTCTCTGAGTAATAGCCAAGGTTGACCAGGCCAGTTTTTATCCCAAACCTACATTTATAAGTGTCAGAAAGTGCTGATCATCAGTGAAAGCGTTATGATGATGATGTGAAGGAAAATAGACATTCACTGATTAGGCCTTATTGGCCGAAAATAGCTCGTATGTGCCAAAAAAAAAACACCCCAAAAAACGTGTGCATGTACCACTTCCAGTTCTCTGGTGTATTCCTTGCTTTCAAAGGACCACCCTTTTTATGGAGGATCTTACACGAGTGTTCATGTATCATTGAATTTATTAAACGAGTTGAGGAAAAGGGATAAAATGCGAGGCTCAGCCGAGCATTTTATCTCTTTTCTTCAACAAGTTCGATAAATCCAGTAATACATGAGCACGACTGCAAGATTCTATCTATCATATGACATTTACAACGCATTTTATCCACGATTGTTAAACAAAACTGTCAGTATTACGCCATTAATAAACGCGACGTCGTCAAGGACGTCGTACATGTAATGTTACGGGGCGTAACTAACTAATTTACACATTTAATCCACTAGTGAATTATCAAATTTATTACATGGCGTTATTACATTCTCAGACGCGACGTCATATGATAAACAGAACATATCCACTGGTTTGAAAATCTTCGTGATCATGAAAATTTGTTTGAAATATACAGTCGAACTTCAATGGCTCGAACACCTTTGGGACAACGAAATTCTGTTCGAGACAGGGGTAGTCCGAGCCACTGAGGAGGCACAACGGGGTTAATTTTGTGACATCTTTGCGATGTTCTGTAATAAAATGTATACTGTGTGTACTCATTAAAATCGCCTCTAATGAGTACTAACAGCATACATTTGCAGGATAAAAGTCGGAAATCTACTCAATTATCCCGCATACGTGTATTGCCTATATTGATGAAGTGAGGAAGCCCACGGGGTTCGACTCAGTCATGGTTGATTTGAGGTTAACCCCCCCCCCCCCCCCCCGTCAACACTGTAAAGGTCATTTTGGTGACGCTGCTTCCAATTTAGTGGACCTTTACCCGACATTGAGATGAAATGACATCTCAAGCCCTGCCAATAGCGTTTATAAGCATGGACAGGCTGAGTCGCACCGCTTTGCCTGGGCAGGCTTCGATCCTCTTAGCGGTTTACCAGTACTCGTGTGCGGGTCGGATTCAGCTCTGCGTGGAGGCATCATGCAGCCCATATATTTCTTCCAGCCAAGATGGGCGGGGGCCGAACTCAGTCATAGGGGTGGTTGGAGGAGGCAAAGGTGTCGTGTATCTTACGTCACTGGGGTGTCAAGCTGATATTGGGTTACAGTTGGGCGATGTCTGCTGTCCTAGCAGCGGGTATGGATAGAGGTGGGGTGGGGGTTTTATTGTTTCATCTGTTTCTATACACTTATATACACCTTGTCTCTCACTCTCTTCTTTTCCACAACGTTACGATAACACATCAGTGCGACATAGTGCATTTTTCATATCTCCAAAATGGCTACTTTTCTGTTGAAAATCCGTGAATTTGTTCTTATTTCTACTACAAAAAAACATTGAATGTGGGTGCTCGTTAAAACCACCTCATTGAGGCGGTTCTAACGAGTACCCACAGCCTATGTCTTGGAGCAAAAATAAGAAAAATAATGTTTACCCACCCCCCCCCCCCCTTAAACCTCAGTTTTTTCTAAATAAAGTGGAATTTAGGGGGTGTTCATTTCACGGACTTGTTCACGTGATGAAATGATCCACACAGGCTGACGTTCTGTTAAGTACCAATCAATCAATCAATCAATCAATCAATCAATCAATCAATCAATCGACTCAGTCATGGTAAGCGAGCGTCGGTGTTCGAGACTGTTAAGTTTTATTGTATTACTTTTTTCACGCCCCCCTCCCCCTCCCCCTCCCGCCCATAGGGGCTTGAAGAAACAGATGGGCTGCATGATGCTTCCACGTAGAGCTGAAACCGACCCGCACACGAGTACTGGTAAATCGCTTAGAGGATCTAAGCCTGCCCAGGCAAAGCGGTGCAAGTCGGCCCGTCCATGCTTATAAACACTATCGGTTTCATTGGGCGACAGGGCTTGAGATGTCATGTCATCTCAATGTTGGGTAAAAGCGCCACAAACTTGGAAGCAACGTCTCCAAAATAACCTTTACAGTGTTGACGGGGACGTTAAACCTCAAATCAAACAAACAAACAAAACAGATTACTTTTTTTTTTATTTCTGTTAGTGCTATGTGTATACAGTCCGGCGAAAGAAACGGAAATAAGAAGTGAGACAGTGCTAGATGCCAACTACGACGCCATATCAAGACCGGCGGCCACGACTACAGTGACGGTGGGAATCAATCTTCTCTCTATAGATGAAGTTGTGAGTAAAAACTATCTCTTAGTTCAGGCTGAAAATATATCCCAGCTAGCACGCAGCAGCCGGTCACCGTCGGGCCGACACTTATGACATGGCAACGTCGTCATTACGAAAACATGCCTATACAAATACATTGTAACCTTAATCGTCGAAAAAAAATGAAAATTTTCAGATGAAAAATTGTGATAGTATTCTTATTTCTGCTCAAAATATAGTATGTGGGTACTCGTTAGAACCGCCTCATCGAGGCGGTTCTTACGAGTAACCACAACCTATATTTTAGAACAGAAATAAGAAAAATAATGTTTACCCCTGTAAACCCCAGTTTTACTACATAAAAGTGGGGTTCAAGGGGGTCAAAATTATATAGGCGTGTTTTTGTGATGTTGCTGTCGGCCCGACGTTGGCCCGTCATTCTTTGATGGGTGGGTAGTGGTGCTGTATAATAAAACGTAGTTTTTATATCAGTTGTAGAGCAGATCAAATCACGAGCGCATATCACGAGTGATCTATCATCTAATAATTGATCTCAAAACTATACCTTTTTTTTCTCAACAATTCGCTCCAGAGCATTCTAATATATACAGCAAAATCTGCTATTGTCACAAAACAACGAGTGACGTCATAATACGTCCGTTCTTCCGCCCAACGAGTCTGTTACAGACTAGAAAATTTCCTTTCCAAACAGCATGTTACGGCCGAAAATATGTTAAGTCTTATACTGCTGAATAATTATTTCAGCTATATCCATTTCTGAGTTTGATCCAATCGTACTACTTGATGTAATTTATTCTTACGAATTCACAAACTGAATGTCAAACAGTGTAAATCCTGATCAGATGGCTTCAGACGCCACCTCTACATTGTTTGCAAAAGGAGGGGGCGTGATCAGCGGGATAAGGATAACCTTTTTGTCGCGTCTGCTTTCCGTCCAGTCGCGCATCCATTCGGCAAGCCCTCAACATTTGCGAACGCCCAAGCTTTCACCATAATGTTCAAGTCCATATATGTAAGCTTGACCTAATTTTATGGTCCATCGACTATGTGAACTATTACGTCAATTCTAGCTTTAACTCTAGTGATCAAGTCTATTTGTTTGTTTGATTCGAAGTTTAACGTCCCCATCAACACTGTAAAGGTCATTTTGGAGACGTTGCTTCCAATTGTGTGGGAATTTTACCCGACATTGATGTGAAATGACATCTCAAACCCTGCCACCCAATGAAACCAATAGGGTTTACAAGCATGGGCGGGCCGACTCGCACCGCATTGCCTGGGCAGGCTAAGACCCTCTAAGTGGTTTACCAGTACTCGTGTGCGGGTCGGTTTCAGCTCTTCGTGGAAGCATCATGCAGCCCATCTATTTCTTCAAGCCCCGATGGGCGGGGGCTGAGTGATCGATCAAGTCTATAAAAGTATCTTTAATGATAATTAATACGAACTGGGGATGACAACTTAATGCAAGCATCTTTATTTGACAGTGAACTATATTTCATAGTTCACTGACTTTGTGAAAACACAACATAGCTTTCTGAGGATATCTTTGTTAAAACTCGTATGGGCAACGACACACATGTGGCTGTGATCCATAACGCGGCGTCTGTTCCAGATCTACACTGGTTTCTTAAGGGGAATGGGAACACTTGGCACCTTTGTCTTCCGTTTTTCAAAGGGAGACAACTTTCGGGACTTCCTGTTCGCTTTTCTGTAAACCCTGTCTCTCTGAAAAAGAGGTCTACTCTTAAAAGAAAGAATTTGCTCGAGCAAATTCTTGCCATTAAAAGTATCATTTATGGATAAATTCGTTTACAAACCAATGCATTAACCTGCTTAATGAAAAACAACAGAATTTAGAGCTAAATTGCCCATAAAAAATTGGACTTCTCCGAATCTTCTTACAGGGGACCAATAATAAAAGCATTAAGAAAGGATGTGATTCTTTTGTGATGAGCAGGATCAGAGCACAGTATGACCTATATGATCACTTTTACATTTTCAAGTTTTTTATTCTAACAAGCAAGTCTTGTGGGTAAAAGCGTTGTCTCTTAATCATTTGGTCTATCGCCGTTGTGGATTGGATGGAGCATCGCCCGTGTCACATATGAAATGCCATGTTCTGCAACGGAAAGTCGGGTGGTTTTCTCCCAAGTCCGATTAACGATCGGCTCGAAATGAGTTTGAGAATCGCGAAACCACCCAACAGAAACTAACGAAAGGCGAAAAGGTTACAAGGCTTTCACGAAAACACGCCTATACAAATACATTGTAAACTTTACCTCCGAAACGATTTTTTAGATGAAAATTTGTGATATTTTTTCTTATTTCTGCCAAAAATATAGAATGTAGGTACTCGTAAGAACCGCCTCATCGAAGCGATTCTAACGATTACCCACAATATATATTTTTGAGCAGAAATATATACGAAAAATAAGGTTTACCCCTGTAAATCCTAGTTTTACTGTATAAAAGTGGGGTTTTAAGGGGGGGGGGGGGCAAAATTATATAGGCGTGTTTACGTGATGGTGACGAAAATAGCCCACCTCAAAAACACGCCTTTTTTATTTTAACCCCTTAAACCTCACTTTTATGTAGTAAAACTAGGGTTTACGCGTGTATACATTTTTGTCCTTATTTCTGCTCAGAAACATAGATTGTGAATATCATTACGATAAAACATCAGTGTGACATAGGGCATGTTTTCACATCTCCATACTGGCTTCTTTTCTGATGAAAATCCATGATATTTTTCTTATTTATACTGCAAACATAGGTTATGGGTGCTCATTAGAACCGCCTCGTTGAGGCGGTTCTAACGCGTAATCACAACCTATGTCTTGGAGTGAAAATAAGATAAATAATGTTTACCCCCATAAACCCCAGTTTTCTCGATATAAAATGGGGTGTAAGGGAGTGTTCATTTCACGGACTTGTTCACGTGATGCTCATTCGAACCGCTTCGCCGGGGCGATTCCTATGAGTTCCAACAACTGATGTTTTCAGCAGAAATATGAAAAATATCAGAAATTTTTGCATGAAATTTTTCATTTTGGTGTTAAAATTTTCAATAATCTCGAATAGGCGTGTTTTCGTTATGCACAAGAAAATAAAGAGGGATAGACAGGACCACAAATGAATCTTTATTTCAGTATACTTGCAAATGCAATGGGTCGTATGATTGGATAACGGCAAACATTTGTAACGTCGCTTTTCATTGGCTGACCTTATATTTAACATAGCTCACGGCTCTTTGAACAAATAGTACATTATTTTTGACAAATGGTTTAGAATGAGGATACATGCAACTAAAAAATGTCATTTGGACAGGATTCTCGTCTGTTTTGCAGTGTCGAATTCAGTAAGCAAATCCGCCGATTTAGGTCCACCTCGCCACCCGAAAATTAAAGTTTAAAAGAGAGTTATCCCTTAATTTTAAGGGCCTTCATGCAGTAAGCACACGGTTTGTTTATTAAATATCTGTATCGGACTAAATGTCATTTTTTGTCATACACAAGGAACCATATAAGCTCTTCTAATCTGGCACAGCATATGCATTCTGATTGGTGCCTACTGTACCAAACTCTACTGCTTAAGGCCTTCATCCTGTTTTTTATTTTTTTTATTTTATTTTATTTTTAACAGGACCTTCCGTCGCAGAGGTTTGCTGCAGCCGGATGGGTGACTATGGTGAGTGAGATTTAAATTCTAGGTCAAATTTAATTTTTCATCACCTTAACAAACCTATGAAAGGAAAACCCACTAAATCCCACCTGATATAGAGACAACTGGGTTTACAGAGGTATACAGTAAAATGCCTATATTTCGACCAGCTTTGGGACGGTTCAAAAGTGGTCTTTAAGACCACTTTTGAACAGTCCCAAAGGTGGTCTCTGACCTGAGGACCCTTTATCGGAAACACAGAGAAAGAATAATTGCAACCTACTCATCACGTGAACAAGTCCGTGAAATGAAGACCCCCTGAACCCCACTTTATACAGAGAAAACTGGGGTTTACGCGGGTATTCATTATTTTTCTTATTTCTGCTCCAAGACATAGGTTGTGGGTACTCGTTAGAACCGCCTCATTGAGGCGGCTCTAACGAGCACACACACCCTATGTTTTGAGCATTTATAGAAAAAATATCAAGGGTTTTCATCAGAAAAGTATCCATTTTGGAGATGTGAAACATGCACTATGTCGTACGGGTGAGTTATCGTAATGTAAATAGTTTTTTAAAGCAGAATTAGACTTAATTGTAGGTTGTCTTAATAGCGGAATTTTACTGTACATTATTTTTCTTATTTACGTTGTGGGTACCAGTTAGAACCGCATCAGTGAGGCGGTTCTAACGTGCACCCATTACCTACGAGGTGTGTTCAAATAGAATTGCTTATTTCTATCTGGAGATTTCAAATTTCAAGTTAGCCCAAAAGTGCTCATTTCACGCCCTCGAAGTACTCCCCGTGGCCAGAAATGCAAAGTTTCAGCCGATGTATCCACTTCTTGAAGGCGTCACGGTACGCTGATTTGGGCACAGTAATGAGGTACTAATGAATGGCAGATCCAAGTGCCTGTCGGGCCTGGTATTTACGCCCAGCAAGGAAGGATTTCAATATCGGATACAAAAGAAATCACATGGGGCAAGGTCTAGGGAATACGGGGGTTGAGGCAAAACAGTTAGTTTTCTTTCTTCCAAAACGCCGTACTATTGCGGAGGTATGAGCGGTTGCATTGTCATGTAGAAGACGGACATGTTTCGAACCAGTGGCAAGGCGTCGTTTCTGATAATACTTTTTCAATTTCTTCAGTACTACGTCTTTGTGGTACTTTCCGGTGATGCTTTTGCCCTTTTTCACCGGCACTGTTCATGATTGTGACTTCTTCACCAGAGAAGAAGATTGCATACAAAATCTTCTTTGTACTCAAAGAACGTTTGGCAAATTATAGGGCGTTTGCTGCGTTTAGTGGCCCAGATCTTATTGCTAACCTTTCTGACGGACTCAAAATAATGGACCTAGGATTCATCACCTGTGACAACATTGGCAAACTGCTTTTTGTCATATTTTTTTAAACATTTGAAGCAGCATTATGGCCACTTTAACCCGTTGCCTTTTTGCTCGTCATTCAACAGATGTGGTACCCATCTAGCAGAAATCTTTCTAACTTTCAAATGCTTCTTCAAAATAAGGTGAACCGTTGATAGTGATATGCCTACCATTCGTGCAATACCACGAACTGTAAATCTGGCATCTCCTTCAATGATTTCCTTTATTTTGGAAACGATTTCTTTACGAGATGCAGATTTTAGCCTACCTGATTTCGGTGCATTTTTGATGGACTCTACACCAGACTCAAATTTCTTTTTCTACCGCCGAACTGTGTCATAAGACACACAAGAAGGTCCAAAAGTAGTAGAAATTTCAGTCATCAGCTTCAAAGAACGACCAAGTTTTGAGCAAGCTTTGATGTATGCCCGTATTTCATCTTTTTAGTCGACGCTTCTACCAACTATTTTTACTGCAGTGGTCAATGACTGCGTGTATTCAAATGGCAAATTTTATGGCTTACAATTAGTCTAATATGTACATTTATACACCATTGTGTAGATATTGAATAGCCCTGTACAAGTATGGTTTTGATCGTGCCCCACGTGGATATCGAACTAGAGGACAATAAGCAATTTTTGAATATCCCTCGTATGTTTGCAGTACAAGTAAAAAAAAAAAAAAAACACACACACACACTGATTTTCATCAGAAATGTAGCCCATTTTGGAACTATGTTTCTCGGGTGTGAGTAACTGTCAAGTACGTGTACATTATTGCACATTACATGTATTTTCAAACAGCAAAATAATCAAATAGGCTGAAACAAAGGAACCGTCACATCACTTGCACTTACATATGAGCCCCGCCAAGCGAATTTGGGTCTTCGAGCATTCCGTCATGACAAGTTTTAACTGCGCATGCCCAGCCATTCAGAAGGGCCAGGGATATGTCTTTTTGTCTGAAGGTTCCTCTTGATTCAATGCTTGTATGAGCGAGCAGCGAAGGTTCTGGCGAGACTGCGCGGATGCGCAGGCTCGCCTGAACCTTCGCTGCTCGCATAGGCGATAAGTACCAAAATCGCTTGACGGGGCCCATATAATAACTCAATATAACTTTGAGATCATGGAAATATGTTCGAAATTGGGTTAGTTCAAACCAAAGTGCCGGGTCATCAGATATATAGATGATTACTTTACAACGCTATCATTGCGCTCCTCTATGAATTAAAGGTATATTGTGTGTATTCATTAGAATCGCCTTATTGAGGCGATTCTAATGACTACACACAACGTACTTTTTAATGATAAAATCAGGAAAAGATCCTTAAAATACCCAGGTATGTGGATATATGCAGTATTTCATTACGAAAACACGCCAATATAATTCTGAACCCCCCCCCCCCCCCCACACACACACACACACACACACCCTCCCGCCCTGAACCGCTCTTTTATATAGTAAAATTTGGGTTTCCAGGGGGTAAACCTTTTTTTTCATATTTCTGCTCAAAATAAAGATTGTAGGTACTCGTTAAGACCGCCTCGTGCTCTAAACTATACATGGTGGGCACTCGTTAGAACTGTCTAGATGAGGCGGCTATAACCTGTACCCAAAATCTATATATATGATTAGAAAAGAGAAAAATATCACAATTTTTCATATTAAAATTTTCGTTGTTTTTTTTCCGGCGGTAAAATTTACCATGTATTTGAATAAGCGTGTTGAATTCTTGGAAAACTCTAAGGAGTCAATAGGTAGTTCGAATTAGCCAAGGTTTTGTTTGATTTGATGTTTAACGTCCCCGTCAACACTGTAAAGGTCATTTTGGAGACGTTGCTTCCAATTTTGTGGGACTTTTACCCGACATTGAGATGAAATGACATCTCAAGCCCTGCCGCCCAATGAAACCAATAGGGTTTATTAGCATGGACGGTCCGCCTCGCACCGCGGTTCCTGGACAGGCTTAGATCCTCTAAACGGTTTACCAGTACTAGTGTGCGGGCCGGATTCAGCTCTGCGTGGAAGCATCATACAGCCCATATATTTCTTCAAGTCCCTATGGACGGGGGCCTGAATTAGCCAAGGTAAATGAGTATTGAATTTTCATTGCTTTATGATAAAACGCCTATAGAAATACATTGCAAATTTTACCACCGATATATTGCAAATTTCAAGATTAAAAATTGTGATATTTTTCTTATTTCTGCTCAAAATATAGATTGTGGCTACACGTTAGAACCGCCTCATCGCCTGGATGAGGCGGTTCTAACGAGTTCCCACAATCTATATTTTAGAGCAGAAATAAGAAAAATAATGTTTACCACTGTAAACCCCAGTTTTACTATATAAAAGTGGGATTCAAGGGGTGTCAAAATTATTTAGGGGTGTTTTCGTGATGTATACAATAGGACTTTGATGCCGCGAACACCGATGGTCCGTTTGCCATGGCTGAGTTGAACACGTTATTGAGTCCCTGGGGGAACTTTTCAACTCTTTCCATAGCTACTCGTATTATTGACGGCCCCCGCCCTTCGGGACTTGAAGGCTGCATGATGCTCCATACTCCACGCAGAGCTGAAACCGACCGCACAGGGGCACTGGTAAACAGCTTAGAGGATATAAGCCTGCCCAGGCAAAGCGGTGCGAGTCGGACCGCCCATGCTTATAAACACTATTGGTTTCATTGGGTGACAGGGCTCGAGCTGTCACTTCATCTCAATGTCGGGTAAAAGTCCCACGAAATTTAAACAATGCCTCAAAATGACCTTTACAATGTTGGCGGGGGCGTTCTACCTAAAGTCAAACAAAATCAAACTAATAAGACTGAGTGATAATTTGGGGATATTTTTTCTTCCTTTATCTTGTTTGTTCGTTTGAGTTGAGATTTTCCATCCCCGCAAACACTAAAATACCCTCGCGCTCTCCATTCAGAAATGCACTATAGAAAAATACAGTAAAAGTCCGCTATTAAGACAATCTAAAATAAAATTAATACTATTTCTGCTTTTAAAAGCTTATTTAGAAGGGTGCAGTTATTCTGTCTTCGAATGTCCTACACACAATGTCCTCTGATCAGCGACCACCTTTGGAACTGTTCAAAAGTTGTCTTAACCCATATATGCCTAGCGGCCCTTTTCTGGGACATTGGCAAACAGTGTAGATCCAGATCAGACGCCGCAGAACGTGGCGTCTGATCTGGATCTGCACTGTTTGCTTGAGGAACATTCGTTTTTGTAAAATTTGCCACAAAGAAAACCAAACATGACACCCCTATAATTGGAAATGGACCACTCCAAAGTAACTAGGTGGAAGATTCTATTGTCATATATGGGTTAAAGACCTTTTTTGAACAGTGCCAAAGGTGGTCTTAATTAGAATTTTACTGTAGATATGATATGTATAATATGTGTAGTTGATAGTTAGGGACCGTTCTGACGAGCACCTCCAATCAATATTTAGAAGACAAACGAGGCTGAAAGATGAAACGCTACAGATTTTGGTTCAGTTGTTCAAAACTAACAATGTCGTAAATTTTTACACTGCTGAAATTTGATCATTTGATATGGTTAATGAGGTAAAATTCCTATAATATGACCATCTTTGAGATGTTAAAAAACTAGTCTTTAAGACCACTTTTGAACTGGTCATAATGTTGTCTCTTTATAGAAGGCAATGAGTGCAGAAAACACACCGAAATACTGACTGAACCCTATTGAGTATGCGTTTTTTAAAAGAAGAATGAGTCTTAAGTTTGGTTGGTTTTAATAGCGGAATTTCAATACATGTACTACTAATTTTGTAGAACTATATGTGAGCAAGAGCTACTCGCAACCCTTTTCTACCACTGTATTAAAGATTGTAGTTAACAAAGTTCATTAAGCTTATCCGTGTTCGCCCCCGCCCATCGGGGCTTGGAGAAATAGTGGTTTGAGTCAGACCGTCCGGTGCATATAAGCCTTTTGATTTCATTGGCCGCTTCAGATGTCATTTCATCTCAATGTCGAGTAAAAGACCCACAAAATTGGAAGCAACGTCCACAAAATGACTTAAATGGTGTTGACGGGGACCTTAAACCTCAATTAAAAAATAGAGAAAACTGGGGTTTACAAGGATACATATTATTCTACTTATTTCCGCTCTAAATATTGAGATTGTAGGTAGTCGTTAGAACCGCCTCGATGAGAACCTACAATCTATGTTTGCACTAGTAATAAGAAAAGTGTAAAAAAACAACAACAACAAAACTTAACCTAAAAATATCACCTAGCACTGCAGTGGCCGACGTCCTTAACCACTGCGCCACAGAGGCATGTCCAAAAAGGATGCTCATATAGCGCATATAAGGCTATCCGGCACTGCAGTACACTCTGTATATAAGGGTTTATTTGATACTATTTTATTTTTTTTCCGGGACTATGATTAATTCTCTCTGCAATGGAAGCGACTTTTCGTCTTCACAACCATAGTGGAGACACAGTCAGGGTGCTTTGACTGCGATTCGAACCCATTTTTTGGGATGTCTCTGTGACGCAGTGGTTAAGGACGTCAGCCACTGCAGTGCTAGGCGACGTCGCCGCATCTGCGCGCGGGTTCGAATCGCAGTCAAAACACAATTTATTTATCCCTGAGTTTGTCTCCAGTATGGTTGTAAAGATGGAAAGTCGCTTCCATTGCTGAGAGAATACATCATTATCCCGGAAAAAAAAAAATACTGAAAAAGTTTTGATAGCACTATAATGTTAGATGCATATGTTTTCATCATGTGGCGATGCCTTGAACAACTGGATGTTCCTCTTGCGAGTGTTGTATACAGCTAGATAGGTAGGCATGAATGACGGGTATTACGGATGACATTATCTTACACGGATGAGCTTTCCTAAAGACTCGACAATCTTTTCAGGAATGGGAAGATGACAGATTGATTTGGGATCCAGCGGCTAAAGATGATATAGATATTATCTACGCTAAGCCTTCAACAGTTTGGAAACCTGAACTGATAGTTGATAATTCGTAAGTTGAACCTTTTGAGCAAGAGAATGAAACGAGTTTTTCAAACATGGCTCTTCGCCATTTTTTGTGGTAAAAAACACTGGCTTTTTTTTGCATTTTGCTTGTAATAATTTATTGCAATGCCGTTAAAATTATTAATGTAGCGGCTTCGGTTTTAACGAATGAAACATTAACCATTAAGACGCCGAGAAAAACTACATATGAAAATGTCGTCTGCTTATGTCGTCTGTTGATTCATTTTGCGAACTTCTTAAAAATATGTTTGCATATAGGCAAACAGTGTGGGCCCAGATCAGACTGCTCCTACAGTCTGATCTGGGTCCAGACTGTTTGCAAAAATACTTTTAAGGTAACCATCAGACGGCAAAGCAGACGACAATTGTCGTGATTGACATTTTATGGGTTAAGCTATATGGTTACCTATCTGACATAAAGGAAAATGTTATAACCCCTAGTTTACTCATACCAAACCTTAGTTTCTATGGAAAAACAAATAAAAGTCTAACTGCACTAAACATTCCTGTAGAGATTTTTAAAAGGGCTAATCACTCTATAGAAACTTTGAACGCCAAGGGCCTTTTAGTAAGTAACCTTCAGTTAAAACAGTCAATATTGTGATAGGCTCCTAAAATATGTTTGTTTTGTGCGAAAATATTAATCTAAAGCAATAAACATTTTGACAGAAATGTAACGTTCAAATACCCAAAATAAGTAGCATATATAAGTTGTATTCGAGACTGATACATTCGAGTCATGTGAAAAAATTCTTCGGATCCTCTGACAGCTAGGGGAAAAGATCGATGTATGTGTCTGCTGAACCCTGCCGTCCATGGTATAAACCCTATTGGTTTCATTAGGTGGCAGGGCTTGAGATGTCATTTCATTTCAATGTCGGGTGAAAATCCCACAAAATTGGAAGCAACGTCTCCCAAATGACCTTTACAGTGTTGACGGGGACGTTAAACCTCAAATCAAACAAACAAACTGTTCAGCATAATGTTAAGTTTGTTTGTTTTGGAGTTTAACGGCCCTGTCAACATTATTTTAGGTCATTTTTGAGCCGGTCAGTTTACCTATCCACACTTTTCCTGGGTAGGTTACATGACGATAACACATCCATACAAAATGGCTACTTTTCTGATGAAAATTTGTAGTAATTTTTTTCTTATTTGTACTGGAAACAAAGGCTATGAGTGCTCCTTAGAACCGCCTCATTGAGGCGGCTCTAAGGAGTACCCACAACCTATGTCTTGGAGCAGAAATAAGAAAAAAATGTTTACCCCTATAAACCCCAGATTTCTATACATAAAGTGGGGTTTAAGGGGGTGTTCATTTCACGGACTTGTTATCGTGATGTACGTAAGCGGGTAACCAGCACAGTGCACATTCTACAACTGTCCTTCTTGAATCAGTGGAAGGGAGAGAATGGCCGTGAAAAGATTTCATGATCAATCTCCACGAAAGAATGTCGCCGACCCGCGTCCTCCTGATCACCAGTCAGACGCTTAGCATAACTGTGCAATAACGAAATTTGGTAGGGACGGTGACTCAGACTGCACGGTAAACAGACAGAAGTGTTGTAACAAGCTAATATGTCTTGCGTTGATTAGAGTTTAGTTCCTCATATGTTGTTTTATAATATCTGAGAGAAAAATCAAGTTATGTTCTGTTCTGTTCTGTTTATTGGGGAGCGAATGTGGTAACGGTCTATTCTAATTTATTGTTAAATATGTTCTAGAAAGGGTCATCCTTTCGAAGTAAGGAATACACCACAAACCTGGAAAATATGAAGTGTGCATGTTTTCTGGACCAGACTAGCTAATTTCGGCCAATTAGGCCTCATCAGTGACCCACAGGGAGACTTTTTACGGACATTCCCAGCCACCAGCTGTAGTGACGTTTAATATGTTCTAGAATGGGTTATCCCTTTTAAAGGCATTTATTCTTGCTTATTTGGGACTATCATTTCATTACATAATATTGTATCGTCATCAGTCCTGACTGAAAGGAAGTCCTCTGTCTTCAACAGGTAAGGGGCCTCCTCGGGGAAAATCAATAGATTAACTAACTGATGACTGAAGTGTACATTAATGATTTTCTCCTTAAATGCCTCGGCCAGGGAATTCAACAAGAGCTACCAATCACCCTATTAAGGACTGCCTTTGATCTGCTGTAGACACTATATCACACGGGGCAATAAAACATTATTAACACACGGTGTGTGCTACAGTTACAAGAATAAATGCCTTTAAAGGTGCATTATTGAGCTACCGGGTCTCAATTTTTTTTCTGTTTTTTATCATCAATACATACTCCTTTGTCATGTGTGCACTTTTGGAGCCAAATACAGCTTCAGAACTTTGTGAAAATGGTCGTTTTCATTCGTGTTTACCCTTAGTTCTGAACATGTGTTCGGAATTTCTGTTCTAAAAATAAATCTGTCACTTTACACATACATCGCGACAGTATCGTCTCTGAGTGTCGTTACTTATGGCATGGTATTCAGCGTCATATTTCTTCCGATTCAGGCATGGCCTAAGTAATCAAGGCCAAAAATGAACGTCGCATAGCGTCAAATATGGGGATTCTATTTTTGTCACGAACTAAAAATAGATCTAACTAGTGTGCGAAACCTAGTTAGGGAATCCCTCTCAAACTCGTTTACCTGTCATCATAATTGTTCGCATTTTTGCATAAAATGCATTCATTTGTATTGTTTTAAAGAAAAATACCGGCTATATGTAATTTATTTTTGGAAGCATTTTTTCCGGATAGCTCAATAATGCACCTTTAAAGCCCCTAAATTTGTCGAATTTATGCCAAATGTGCGGCAAATATAAATGGTTCCTAGGTTTCTCGTTAACGTTTACAAACACTGTTTAAGTTTTCATTAAAATAATGTTATATTTCTACAAGCAAGATATTCACAAGTAAAATAATACAAATTCGTTGAAATAAGGGATATCTGTAGCTTGCAAAAAATTTAAGACTCAGCCACGACAGCATTTTCCGATAAATAGCATCACTTAGTCCATGTATATTGGGCCCTAGCTTTATGAGAAATAAGGCTTGACCCACCATCTGAATCGTCAGCTTTGCAGATGATGCAGACGATTTACATGAAGTGTCAAGCCTTATTTTTTCCTGAAAAAGAAATGAAATTACAAAATATTAGAGTGCCGTCTGCTCTATGATTTTCTAACAGCGTTTGAAGGATTAAAATAAGACGGAAAATACACACTATTCAATAAATAATATCTCAACAACATATCGTGTAAACAGGTTCTACAAATTATATTTGCGCACCTGAGTTTAAAAATTAAGACTCAGCCACACTCAGCCACGACAGCATTTTCCAATAAATGGCATCACTTAGTTCGTGTATATTGGGCCCTAGCTTTATGAGAAATAAGGCCTGACATTCTAGCGAATTAAAAGTCGAACGGCCTCCGTGTCCTTGTGGCTAAGAGCGCTGACTCTAAATCATTAGGTCTCTCGCCGCTATAGTTGAGCCTAGCTCGGGTCACATATGAGACGCAAAGTTCTTCAACGATTGTTTGTTTGACTTGCGGTTTAACGTCCCCGTCAATACTGCATAGGTCATTTTGGAGACGTTGCTTCCAATTTTGTTGGACTTATACCCGATATTGAGATGAAATGACATCTCAAGCCCTGTCGCCCAATGAAACCAGTAGGGTTTATAAGCCGCTATGATGGGCGGTCCGACTCGCACCGCTTTGCCTTAGATCCTCTAAGCGGTTACTAGTACTCAACTGTGGCCGGTTTCAGCACTGCGTGAAAGCATCATGCAGCACATCTATTTCTTCAAGCCCCTGTGGGCGGGGCTTAGGTCAGGTGGTTTTTCTCCGGGTACTCGGCTCGTTTTCGCCCATCTTTGACGTTCGGTTCGATAAAAGTAAAATAATCTTGAAAGGACCGAAAAAAAAAACATCATGAAAACAAGTCTATATAATTTTGACCCGCTTAAACCCCACTTTATATAGTAAAACTGGGGTTTACGGAGGTTATACATTATTGTTCTTATTTTGCTCAAAAACATAGGTTGTGGGTACTTGTTAGAGCCGCCTCAAAGAGGCGGTTATAACAAGTGCCCGCAATCTGTGTTTTGAGCAAACATAGGTTGTGGGTACTTGTTAGAGCCGCCTCATAGAGGCGGTTCTAACAAGTGCCCGCAATCTGTGTTTTGAGTATAAAATATCTCAGGATTTTTATCTGAAAAATTTCATATTTTGTGGAAAGTGTTTTCCAATATATTTAAATAGGCGAGCTTTCGTTATGAAAAACAACAACAACAACAATAATAAAAAAAAAAAGAATCAAATCACTAACAGTGCTGGTATAAGTGTCAGCTGCCAAAAATGGTTCTTAACGGCGACTTAGCCTGTTTTGTTTAGCTGCCATGTTTTACAGATACACTCTTTAACACTCAACTCTGTTGTCACAGTGACAAAAATATCTTAGCTAAATATAATTGTTGCATGTACAGTACAATACCGCTATTAAGACCACCTAAAATTAAAACTAAATCTGCTTTGAAAAGCTTATTTAGAAAGTTTTCGTTATTTTTTCTTCGGTTTTTCTGCATACAGTGTCCTCTGGACATAGACCACCTTTGGGACTGTTCAAAAGTGGTCTTTAAGACCACTTTTGAACAGTCTCAAAGGTGGTCTTAATAAAAATTTTTTACTGTATCTTGTAGCTTTAGTCAAGAGACTGACACATGCCAGTCTTCAATGGCCATAATTCATGACAGAACTGTTTACAGCTTTAGGTTTCGCCAACTGAACTTTCGGGATAACCACAGTAAGACCGTGTTAAGACTGTCCACAGAGCTCTGAATATCTTCACTGATCAGTCTGAATGTTTGTGCACAGACGTTCTTAATTTGTGTACTCTTCCAAATCACGCCTTCTTCAAGTAAAGGATTTTTTTCTTGTCTTTTTTTTCAAACTTGGTATCTGTATGTAGAAAGTAGATTCTATATATACCGGATCTACGAGGGCTGATTGATATATTGTGAGCCTCTTATTGAAGAGGGTATGCAGGGATGTTCTTTTTAAGTCCTACTATTCTCTGACTATAGAGGGCCTTGTACCCAAGGACTGGTCTCATTTGGTCAATTCAAGATAAGCAGCGTTTGCAAAATCGGTGAAAGAGCAGTGATCCAATATTCATGAATATTTGCATAAAAAAGGTTTAACACCTAAGGATATCCATAATGATATGGGTAGCAACACTAGGGAAAGATGCCCATTCATATGCTACAGGGAAAAGGTGTGTGACGAAATTTAAGCGCGACAGACAGAGCTTTGAGGATGACCCCCGTCCTGGAATGCCTGTCAGTGTTGCAACCCAAGAAATGGTCAATAAAGTCCATGATATTGTTATGACTGACAGACGAGTCACAGAAAGCTATATAGCCAGTAGATGGCATTTCACAGGAAACAGTACCTTCCATTCCATTCGAACAGAGGATCTTGCAATGAGAAAGGACATACTATGCTTCACTTCTGACGCAGTACGGGACAATATTAAACTTAAGCGCCGCGGAAAACTCACCAAAGGTGTGTTGTTCCATTAGGACAATGTTCCCGTTCACAAGTCTGTCATTACAATGGCTGCCATTCACGACTGTGGCTTTAAATTGATTGTGCATCTGCCCTATTCACCTGATCTCGCGCTTTCAGACTTTCATCTATTTCTAAAACTGAAAACGGCTATTTCAGGCGCCCGCTTTCAGTCCGATGATGACGTCATATATGCAGTCAATGGCTGCCATTCACGACTGTGGCTTTAAATTGACTGTGCATCTGCCCTATTCACCTGATCTCGCGCTTTCAGACTTTCATCTGTTTCTAAAACTGAAAACGGCTATTTCAGGCGCCCACTTTCAGTCCGATGATGACGTCATATATGCAGTGGATGACTTTCTGAACAACCAAGAAAAGGAGTTCTATAAAAGTGGAATTGTGGCCCTTAAACATCGCTGGCCAACGTGCATAGATACTAAAGGGGATTATGCTGAAAAAATAATAACATATGTCCGAGAAAATTCAAATCCTTCAATATGAGGCTCCCAACATATCAATGAGCCCTCGTAGTATGAAAAGGTGTGACATTTTGTTCTTATTTAAACTTATAATATGGGTTGTGGCTGCTCGTTAAAACCGCCTCATATGGCGGTTCTAATGAGTACCTACAACCTGTCTTTGTACAGAAATAAGCAAAATAATGTATACCCCTGAAAACCTCAGTTCATTTCACAGACTTTCACGGTTCTTCTGCCGCGGTTTATATTTATTATGGTTTGTCTTTGAGTGTGTGTATCGCTTATATTATTTTGTATTGGATAGCCAATTGGCCATTTTGTGGGAAAGTAACTGTCCGTTTGGCTTTCCGCTATTGATGTTTCCATTATGGTCTAGTTGTTTTATGTCTGTGCTCCTTTCCCTTTGGTGTCTCTGATGGGAGCTGTCGGTTAATTATATCGATTCCTGATCATTGCCTCCACTTCTATTTTGTTAACATGATGTTAGGTTAGGATGTGCTCACTTCATACGAGGCGATTCTAATGAGTACACATAACATTCCTTCGTTTTATATAAAATCGAAAATATAAGCTTAAGTTATCCCCAATATGCCTCATTGTCGAACCTCGAGTTCGAACAACCACTATCTCGAACAAATTCTCCTGGTCCTAAACATAACGAAACAAGCCTATTCAAATACATTGTAAATTTTATCGCCAAAAACAACAATTTTCAGATGAAAAATTGTGATATTTTTCTAATTTCTGCTCAAAATGTAATGTGTGAGAACTCGTTAGAACCGCCTCATCGAGGCGGTTCTAACGAGTACACACAATCTTTATATAAAGTTTTACTTTATAAAACTGGGTTTTATTTGCCTTCACTGCAGCTGGTGTTGTGCCGTGTGGCGGCCGTAAAACGTCTCCCCATACATCAACCATAGTGCAGTTTATATTTTACTTTTGGTCCTTTGAGATCAGCGTGAATGTTCTGAGAAATCAGAAATAAATTATTGGTTTAGACTCATATTCTAGACAGGTTTTTTTATTATTTGGACCCCATTTTGATTTATATCAGTCTTTGTATCGACTGCCTATTCGAAATTCGCAAAATTGCAGTATGTTACCCCTGGCTTTCTTTGCCGGATCATTACAGGGTCAATGATGAGGCTTTATTAGCCGAAACTACGTAGTATGACCCATCTTCTTTCTTATGAATGTTTTCATTGCTCTTAAAGGAACTCATTTTTGATTTTTATTTGCCTTCACTGCAGCTGGTGTTGTGCCGTGTGGCGGCCGTAAAACGTCTCCCCGTACATAAACCATAGTGCAGTTTATATTTTACTTTTGGTCCTTTGAGATCAGCGTGAATGTCCTGAGAAATCAGAAATAAATTATTGGTTTAGACTCATATTCTAGACAGGTTTTTTATTATTTGGACCCCATTTTGATTTATATCAGTCTTTGTATCGACTGCCTATTCGAAATTCGCAAAATTGCAGTATGTTACCTCTGGCTTTCTTTGCCGGATCATTACAGGGTCACTGATGAGGCTTTATTAGCCGAAACTACGTAGTATGACCAATCTTCCTTCTTATGAATGTTTTCATTGCTCTTAAAGGAACTCATTTTTGATTTTTATTTGCCTTCACTGCAGCTGGTGCTGTGCCGTGTGGCGGCCGTAAAACGTCTCCCCGTACGTCAACCATAGTGCAGTTTATATTTTACTTTTGGTCCTTTGAGATCAGCGTGAATGTTCTGAGAAATCAGAAATAAATTATTGGTTGAGACTCATATTCTAGAGAGGTTTTTTATTATTTGGACCCCATTTTGATTTATATCAGTCTTTGTATCGACTGCCTATTCGAAATTCGCAAAATTGCAGTATGTTACCTCTGGCTTTCTTTGCCGGATCATTACAGGGTCACTGATGAGGCTTTATTAGCCGAAACTACGTAGTATGACCCATCTTCTTTCTTATGAATGTTTTCATTGCTCTTATAGGAACTCTTTTTTGATTTTTATTTGCCTTCACTGCAGCTGGTGTTGTGCCGTGTGGCGGCCGTAAAACGTCTCCCCGTACATCAACCATAGTGCAGTTTATATTTTACTTTTGGTCCTTTGAGATCAGCGTGAATGTTCTGAGAAATCAGAAATAAATTATTGGTTTAGACTCATATTCTAGACAGGTTTTTTATTATTTGGACCCCATTTTGATTTATATCAGTCTTTGTATCGACTGCCTATTCGAAATTCGCAAAATTGCAGTATGTTACCTCTGGCTTTCTTTGCCGGATCATTACAGCGTCACTGATGAGGCTTTATTAGCCGAAACCTCGTAGTATGACCCATCTTCTTTCTTATGAATGTTTTGATGCATTGCTCTTAAAGGAACTCATTTTTGATTTTTATTCAATTGAGTCATAATTATATAGACGTGTTTTTTTGATGAACATACGTTTCTTGCACACCAGACAAGGAAATCCGTGATTTTACCCTGGGATAGAAATTTATGTTCTGACCCTGGTGTCCCGACCCCAAATCGAATAAAATCGCGTGTTTGATAAATGCACTGGTTGATTACAACCTCATGCGCGGCGTCGTCATGCGTGACGTCACTAAACATTCCTGTTGTGTCATCACAAAATGGCGGACGTCGGTACCCGAAGTGACAGCAGCATTAAAAATTCGCAATAGAAATGGAAGGTATGCAAGAAAAAGAATCCAATATGGGTGTGAGGGGTGGAAAGAAAAATCCGTCCCTCGGGATCACTGTCCGGCATCACTCGGCAAGCCTCGTGATGCCGGACAGTGTCCCTCGGGACGGATTTTTCAATCCACCCCTCACACCCATATAAGATTCTTATAATCTTCGACTAGTTACATGGGCTGACCTGTCTCAGCTTTCTCCTGTTTTGTTTGTTTGTTTGTTCGATTTGAGGTTTAACCCTTGTCCTACTGAATATTTTAATCTGCCACACCTACGACTGATTATAAACCAATCAGATTACTTGATGCAAATTCTTGCAACAAATTCACAATCTGAATGGAAAACAATGTAGATCCTGATCAGATGGCTTCGTCAGAAGCCATCTGATCTGGATCTTCATTGTTTGGAAAATAAGGCATATCCGGGCTCAGCAGGACAAGGGTTAACGTCCCCGTCAACACTGGAAATGTCATTTTGGAGACGTTGGTTCCAATTTTGTAGGACTTTTACCCAAGATTTAGATGAAATAACTTCTCAAGCCCTGTCGCCCAATGAAACCGATAGGATTTATAAGCGTGGATTGGCCGACTCCCACCGCTTTGCCTGTAGTGTGTATTTTTCGTCTTATTTTAATCCTTCAAACGCTGTTAGAAAATCATAGAGCAGACGACACTGTAATATTTTGTAATTTCATTTTTTTTTTCAGGAAAAATAAGGCTTGCCACTTCATGTAAATCGTCTGCATCATCTGCCAAGCTGGCGATTCAGATGGTGGGTCAGGCCTTATTTCTCATAAAGCACGGACCCAATATACACGGACAAAGTGATGCTATTTATCGGAAAGTGCTGTCGTGGCTGAGTCTAACTGTTGTTTTTTTTTGCTCCAGCAATTCTGTTGTTGTATGCTGTCGAGACCTCAACTTTGTTTTATCTCTGTAGTTTTTTGATTTGTATGTTCTCGGAGATGTTTCACTGATGAGTTAGGAAGCCTTCATGCGGACTAAACAAAATTAGTTTATACCGCGACAGAGGTAAGGGCGAGGATTATGGCCATGTAAAATCGATTTAAACCCCCCAGTGGAATGCTTTGCTTTCCACTGACCGTTCCAAGGCGGTTCTTCTGTGGCGGTTTATTTATGTTGTTGTTTGTTACTTACAGTGTGTATCACTTGTGTCTTTTAATTTTGGATGGCCATTTGGCCATTTTGTGGGAAAGTAACTGTCCTTATGGCCTTCCTTTGTTTAGGTTTCCATTATGGTCTGGTCGCTTCACGTTTGTGTTTCTGTGTCTTTGAGGGGTGGAGTAAGTTAATTGTATCGATTCCTGATCTTTGTTTTACTTCTACTTTGTTCCTCTAAGCGGTTTACCAGTATTCGTGTGCGGGTCGGTTTCAGCTTTGCGTGGAAGCATCATGTAGCCCATCTATTTCTTCAAGCCCTGATGGGCGGGGCCTAAGCTTTTATCTGGTTATCCATGTGCTCCGTTTCTCATGTGTATGCATATTTCAGTGTGGACGACATTGGGATTATTACAGACACTAACTTACTGGTGAGAATTGAGTCTGACAATACTAAAGCTACATTGGAGTGGGATCCACCAAGACTTTTTACAGTCCATTGTGAGGTAAGTATAGCTACTGTAAACCAAGTCATTTTCGTGTTCGAGAAGTCTTTTTCAAAATAACGCCAGAATAGTAATTACGCGAAAATGATCTGGGTAGAAATTGATCATAAAATAAAGAAACACTAATAACACTAATACGTACTAGTAGTACTGGTAGCCCCCGCCCATAGGAGCTTGAAGAAATATATGGGCTGCATGATGCTTCCACGCAGAGCTGAATCCGGCCCGCACACTATTACTGGTAAACCGCTTAGAGGATCGAAGCCTGTCCAGGAACCGCGGTGCGAGGCGGACCGTCCATGCTAATAAACCCTATTGGTTTCATTGGGCGTCAGGGCTTGAGATGTCATTTCATCTCAATGTCGAGTAAAAGTCCCACAAAATTGGAAGCAACGTCTCCAAAATGACCTTTACAGTGTTGACGGGGACGTTAAACCTCAAATCAAACAAACAAACAAACTAGTAGTACTGCACTTCTTAGCGCGACAAAAAAGCCTAAAATTCTAGCCGTAGTAACTGCGTGAATTACATAAATCACGGTGGTAATGAACAAAGATTTCAAAATACAAAGGGAAATCAACAAAATGTAATTTTCAAGAGATTTTTCGTTTAAGCCAAAGGAACTACTGTCAAAGGAGAGAGTTAGATTCCGTTGAGACCAAATTCTTTGTTTTACGAGTAGCACCATTTCAGGAAAAGATGTTTTATTTCTATATTAACTTAATGTTTATTCATTGAAAATATGCCATTGATTTTGTTTGTTTGATTGTTTGTTTGCTTGTTTTGTTTGTATGTTTGTACCAGGTTTAACGGCCCAGTCAACACTGTTTGGTCATTTTAGCCAGTCAGTTTACATATCCGCACTTTTCCTGGGCGGGATTATACGTAAGCGGTTAACCAGTACAGTGCACATTCTTTCGCCAGAAACTGACAACTGCCCTGCTTGAATCAGCAGAAGGGAGAGAATGACCCTAGAAAATATTTCATGGTCAATCGCCACGAAAGAATGTTGCCGACCCCGTAGGTATCGAACCCGCTTCCTCCTGATCACCATTCAGACGCGCATCTGACTGAGCTACCGAGGCTGGCTTTTTACGTGTGATAAAACGCACACTGAGGTAAACGTACTTGATATGTCGCAGTAAATCAATAGCTGTATTATAAAAGCGTAAATATGTTCCGAATAGGCATGCAAGCTGGCCAGTGTCCCTCGATATCACAACCCCAATATCAGGGCAATTTTAACACTTTATCATCATAGGCGTCCCGTCTGAGAATGTAATACGTAACGTTGTGGGTTAAATTCAATAATACACTTGTGGATATAAATATGCAAATTAGCTAAATGCGCCCCGTAACGTTACACGTACAACGTCCTTACCGACGTTGCGTCTACTTATGGCGGAATATTGACATTTCTGTAATTTAAAAATGTCATATGATAAATAGAATCTTGCGTTCTTTGCCATGCGTTATTACATTTATTAAACGAGTTGAGGAATAGAATCTTGCGTTCTTGGTCATGAAATATTAAATTAATTAAACTCGTTGAGGAAAAGGGATAAAATGCGAGGCTTGAAATGCCAGGCTTCCTTTTCCTCAAGTCGTTTAATAATGAAGTAACACGTGACCACTTATGTAAGATCCTCTGTATAGAACACGTTTCGTCGCCATCTCTAATATGATATCATTATTAAGATATTACATATTGGCTGGCCCAGTTCCAGGTCCAAGGTCTGCTGTATTGGCCCGAGGCCGAAGACCGAGGACAGTACAGCTGACCGAGAACCTGTAACAGGGTCAATACGAAATTACTTGATTAATGACAAATTTATTAATTGACACAATTAAAAAACATGATTATTGAATTTTGATCTCCGATGGTATTAGTTGACCTGGTTTTGATATGGATGACCTCCGATCAATCTAGGATTTGTTTGTTTGATTTGAGGTTAAACGTCCCCGTCAACACTGTAAAGGTCATTTTGGAGACGTTGCTTCCAATTTTGTGGGACTTTTACCCGACATTGGGATGAAATGACATCGCAAGCCCTGTCGCCCAATGAAACAAATATAGTTTATTAGCATGGACGGTCCGCCTCGCACCGCGGTTCCTGGACAGGCTTAGATCCTCTAAGCGGTTTACCAGTACTAGTGTGCGGGCCAGATTCAGCTCTGCGTGGAAGCATCATGCAGCCCATATATTTCTTCAAGCCCCTTTGGGCGGGGGCTATATCGATCTAGGATAGTCAATTAATAATGTAGTATAAAGCTGACTGGCTGTATTTACAGATTGATATTACCTACTACCCGTATGACCAACAGAAATGTGGTATTGAGGTGGTCAGCTGGGGATTCCAAAAAACTCAGGTGACACTGGCACATATGTTCACAGGGATTAACCTCGAAGATTACAAGTAAGACGTCATTATCGCAACTTGCATGCATGCTTATACAGTAAAATTCTTATATTAAGACCACCCTTGGGACTTTTCAAAAGTGATCTTCAAGACCACTTTTGAACAGTCCCAAAGGTGGTCTCTGGCCTTGCATTATGGGTTCCCAGCATGCTTTTGGCTACCATCCAACCTTACGTTTACCTATAATTCCGAGTAATTCCGCATGTTTCCCAAACTCTTACGACCGATTCACGGCAGACAATTTGTTTTGTTTGATTTGAGGTTTAACGTCCCCGTCAACACTGTAAAGGTCATTTTGGAGACGTTGCTTCCATTTTTGTGGGACTTTTATCTGTCATTGAGAATGAAATGACAGCTCAAGCCCTGCCGCCCAATGAAACCAATATGGTTTATAAGAATGGACGGGCCTGGGCAGGCTTAGATCCTCCAAGCGGTTTACCAGTACTCATGTGCGGGTCGGTTTCAGCTCTGCGTGGAAGCATCATGCAGCCCATATATTTCTACAACCCCTGATGGGCGGGGGCCCTCAGGGCAGACAAAGTATAGCGGTAGCCGTCCAGAACTGATACTTGTGACCCGTCCAATGACAGTCATTACAATGCAAATATACAAGACGCCCCCGTTTCTTCGGGGCTTGAAGAAATAAATGGGCTGCACGATGCTTCCACGCAGAGTTGAAATCCGATCGCACACGAGGGCTGATAAACCGCTTAGAGGACCTAAGCCCGTCCAGGAAACGCGGTGCCAGTCGGACCGTCCATGCCTATAAACCCTATTGGTTTCATTGGGCGACAGGGCTTGAGATGTCATTACATCTCAATGTCGGGTAAAAGTCCAACAAAATTGTCTCCGAAATGACCATTACAGTGTTGACGGGGTAGTTAAACCTCAAATCACACAAACACAATATACAAGAGCTGCAATAGAAACCATAGTTCGGTTTTTAGTAGCTTGCCTGCCAAAATGTTGAGATAGTTTGAGTACCGTAATGATACTAAATATTGGGACAGACAAATCTAAGCAAACAGTGCAGACCAAGATCTGAAGGAGCCGTCTGCGCAGGGTCTACAATGTTTGCCACTCCAGTTCTATATGTAACTTTCTGACTCCTTGCTTGAACGGGAAACACATTTGTTAACATTGTAGAATTAGCCTACAGGAAGTCCTCCAGATGTCCGAATTTGTAGGATATTTTACGTATTGTGTCGATTGCAGACTTGTTTTCACCTGACTTGATGTGGTATGTATAACACATCAGTGCGAAATAGTGAATTTTGTAATACTATAGAACTTCAATGGCTCGAACACCTATAGCTCGTATACCATGGCTGAGTCGATCATGAAAACACGCCTATATAAATATGACCCCCATAAACCACACTTTTATACAGTAAAACTGGGGTTTGCAGGGGTATACATTATTTTTTCTTATTTTTGCTCAATAACATAGATTGTTGGTACTCGTTAGAACCGCCTTGTCGAGGCGGTTCTAACAAGTATCCACAATCTATGTGATGAGCAGAAATAAGAAAAATATCGAAATTTTTTATCCGAAAATTTTCATTTTTTGGTGGTAAAATTTATAATGTATTTATAAAGGCATGTTTTCGTAATGTCGGAACGCGTTTTGGAGCCCCTAGGGTAATCCTCTTAATAAGAAATAGTGGAGGATAATTTAAGAGAGTTTCGTCTTTTATCTTGCAAATGTATGCTGTTTGTACTCATTAGAATCGCTTCGATGAGGCATTTCGAATGAGTAAACACAGCATACATTTCATTAAAGAACACTGAAAAGATGTCGCCGAAAGTATCTTATTATGCCTCCTGACAGTAACCCTCTGTGACTCCGCTTCAGATGCTCGTTAGAACTGCTTCAGATACTCGTTAGAATTACTTAAGATGCTCGTTAGAACCGCTTCAGGTGCTCGTTAGAACTGCTTAAGGTGCTCGTTAGTACAGCTTCAGATGCTTGTTAGAACCGCTTCATATGCTCGTTAGAACTGCTTCAGACGCTCGTTAGAACTGCTTCAGACGCTCGTTAGAACTGCTTCAGATGCTCGTAAGAACTGCTTCAGATGCTCGTTAGAACTGCTTCAGATGCTCGTTAGAACTGCTTAAGGTGCTCGTTAGAACCGCTTCAGATGCTCATTAGAAAAACTTGAGGTGCTCGTTAGAACTGCTTCAGATGCTCGTTAGAACCGCTTCAGGTGCTCGTTAGACTTGCTTAAGGTGCTCGTTAGTACAGCTTCAGATGCTTGTTAGAACCGCTTCATATGCTCGTTAGAACTGCTTCAGATGCTCGTTTTGTTTTTTGTTTGTTTGATTTTAGGTTTAACGTCCCCGTCAACACTGTAAAGGTAATTTTGGAGACAATGCTTCCAATTTTGTGGGACTTTTACATTGAGATGGAATGATATCTCAAGCCCTTTCGCCCAATGGAACCAATAGGGTTTATTAGCATGGATGGTCCACCTCGCACCGCGGTTCCTGGACAGGCTTAGATCCTCTAAGCGGTTTACCAGTACTAGTGTGCGGGTCTGATTCAGCTCTGCGTGGAAGCATCATGCAGCCTATATATTTCTCCAAGCCCCTATGGACGGGGGCCTTTCAGATGCTCATCAGATGCTTGTTAGAACCGCTTCATATGCTCGATAAACTGCTTCAGATTCTCGTTAGAACTGCTTAAGATGCTTGTTAGAACCGCTTCAGGTGCTCATTAGAACTGCTTAAGGTGCTCGTTAGAACTGCTTCAGGTGCTTGTTAGAACCCCTTCATATGCTCATTAGAACTGCTTAATGCTCGTTAGAACTGCTTCAGGTGCTTGTTAGAACTGCTTCAAGTGCTCGTTAGAACTGCTTCAGGTGCTCATTAGTACCGCTTATGGTGCTCGTTAGAAACGCTTCAGGTGCTCGTTAGAACCGCTTAAGGTACTCGTTAGAACTGCTTCAGGTGCTCGTTAGAACTGCTTCAGGTGCTCGTTAGAACTGCCTCAGGTGCTCATTTGAACCGCTTCAGGTGCTGGTTAGAACCGCTGAAGGTGCTCGTTAGAACTGCTTCAGATGCTCTTTAGAACTGCTTCAAGTGCTCGTTAGAACTGCTTCATATGCTCGTTAGAACTGCTTCAGTTGGTCATTAGAACCGCTTCAGGTGCTCATTAGAACCGATTAAGGTGCTCGTTAGAACTGCTTCAGATGCTCGTTAGAACTGCTTCAGGTGCTCGTTAGAACCGCTTCAGATGCTCATTAGAAACGCTTGAGGTGCTCGTTAGAACCGCTTCAGATGCTCGTTAGGACTGCTTCAGATGCTCGTTAGAACTGCTTAAGGCGCTCGTTAGAACTGCTTCAGATGCTCCTTAGAACCGCTTAAGGTGCTCGTTAGAACTGCTTCATCTGCCTGTTAGAACCGCTTCATGTGCTAGTTAGAACCGCTTCAGGCGCTTGTTAGAACTGCTTCAGTTGCTCGTTAGAACTGCTTCAGGTGCTCGTTAACCCCGCTTCAGATGCTCATTAGAAAAGCTTGAGGTGCTCGTTAGAACCGCTTCAGATGCTCATTAGAACCGCTTCAGATGCTCGTTAGAACCGCTTAAGGTGCTCGTTAGAAATGCTTCAGATGCTCCTTAGAACCGCTTAAGGTGCTCGTTAGAACTGCTTCATCTGCTCGTTAGAATCGCTTCAGGTGCTCGTTAGAACAGCTTCAGATGCTCGTTTGAACCGAGGCGGAATGAAGCGATTCTAACGTGAACCAATAACCTATATCTTCGAACATAAATGTATAAAATCCCTGTAAACCCTAGTTTTCTAGAAATAAAGCAGGGTTTACAGGTGTGTTCATTGTACAGACGTAATAATTAATGTGATGTGAGTCCCTAGGCCACAGATAAACTTTGAATAGTGAGAGAGAATTTGAAGGCTTACTGCTCTATTTAAAATGTAAGTTGTGTATGTATTTATTTTATATTTTGCAGTGAAATCAACGCATAAAAATCATATTTTCACACTGTGAAAAATAACATGACATTATTATTTCCACAGTAGCAGCCCGAACTACTTTTTTCGTCAGTCATACGTTATCGATAAAATAATTATGTAAAAAACCTTGAAAAGCAAAAACTTGCGACCGACACTTTACCGAATAGTCCTGTGAACTCCGCATTTGCATTTATACGTATCCACCCTGTCAGTCTTAGTTGTGACTACGCTACTATCTCAATGTTTCAGACCAAACGGCCAGTGGGAGGTGACCAAGACGGACGTGTCCACATCAACAATAACAGAAACAAGAAATGGGGTCACCAAGGAGTTCGCTCAGCTTGAATTTTGGCTACACCTTAAGAGACGCGACCAATTCTACAATACCAACGTCATGTTACCCATAATCCTGTCTTCCATCCTGGTTACGCTTGTGTTTCTGGTTCCGGTTGAATCGGGAGAGAAGCTGTCGTACATACTCACAGTTGTCCTGACTATCGCCGTGTTTCTGACCATCATAGGAGACGCATTGCCAGCTATATCACTAACTACATCTGTCCTAGGTAAACATCTACAATGCTCATAATATAATGTTATTAATCAAGTAATTTTGTACTGGCCCAGGTGCAGGTCCGGGGTCTTCTGCGTTGGCCCGAGACCGAAGGCCGACGGCCAATGCAGCTGACCGAGGACCTGTAACTGGGTCAATACGAAATTACTTGATAAATGACAATTTTATTAATTGAGACAATTATAAAAAACATGATTATTGATTTTGTGACCTCATTTGACCTCAGTTAATATTGTTTGACCTTGTGTTAATACGGATGACCTATAATCAATACGGGATAGTCAATTAATAATTGTCTTTACTATCGCCGTCTTTCTGACCATCATAGGAGATACATTGCCCTCTATATCACTAACTACATCTGTCCTAGGTAAACCTCTTCATACAGGATCTTGTATGAGTGTTCATGTATTATTAATTTTATTAAACGAGTTGAGATAAAGGGACAAAAACGAGGCTTTGCTGATCATTTTATTCGTTTTCTTCAACGAGTTTAATAAGTTGTTGACATAGAGGATCTTACATGAATGTTCAGTGTTAGATTTTTACGTCCCACCAACAGCTCAGGTCATTCAGAGACGGGACCTCGGTTTAAAGACTCATCCGAAAGTCTGGAGACTGAGCCCTGGATCGATCCTATGAACCCTGGTTTACAAGGCGAGTAGGGTAACCACTACACCACGGAGGCTTCTAAAACATCAGTGTTCATGTATTATTGAATTTATTTAACGAGTTGGAAAGAGGGACAAAATGCGAGGCTTTGCCGAGCATTTTATCACTTTTCCTCAACGAGTTTTATAAATTCAATAATACATGAGCACGAATGCAAGATTCTATTTATCATATGACATTTGAAACGCATTATATTCACGATTGTTTAACAAAAATGTCAATATTCCGCCATTAATAAACGCGAAGTCGTTAAGGACGTCGTACATGTAACGGTACGGGACGTATCTAACTAATTTGCATATTTAATCCACTAGTGGATTATCGAATTTATTACACGATGTTATTACATTCTCAGACGCGACGTCATATGATAAAATGATTATAATTGTCCTTACTATCCCGTGGGAGACACAAAGGCAGCAATATCACTAACTGCATCTATCACGAAAACATGCTTATATAATTCTGAACCCCTTGAACCCCACACTTATACAGTAAAACGGGGGTTTGCGAGCGTAAGTTTCCTTATTTTTTCTTATTTCTGCTCTTAAATATAGATTGTGGGTACCCGTTTTAACGCCTCGATGAGGCGGTTCTAACGTATAGCCTCAATCTATATTTTGAGCGGAAATAAGAACAAAATCAGAATTTTTCATCTGAAAATTTTCGTTTTTTTCGGCGGTGAACTTTGCAATGTATTTGAATCGGCGTGTTTTTATGATGTACATACCCATTTGTCCTTACTATCGCCGTGTTTCTGATTTTCATATGAGACACAATGCCAGATACGTAACTGACTACATTCAACATCGGTAAAGAAATGTTCATACTCACATTAACTATCGCCGTGTTTCTGACTATCATAGGAGACACGTTGCCAGAAATATCACTGTCTACATCTATCCTAGGTACCGCCCCCGCCCATCTGGGCTAGGAGAAACAGATTGGGCCGCACAATGCTTCCAAGCAGAGCTGATACCGACCGCACATGAGTACTCACGGGTAATCCGCTTAGAACGTCTAAGCATGCCAAGGAAAATTCCTGCGAGTCGGCAAACCCTTTTGGTTTCCTTGGGCGGCAGGGATTGAGATGTCATTTCATCTCAATGTCGGGTAAAAGTCCCACAAAATTGGAAGCAACGTGTCCATAATGACCTAAATAGTGTTGACGGGGATGTTAAACCTCAAATCAAACAAAAATATATCCCAGGTAAAGCTGATACATACTCACAGTAGTCCTGACTACGGCCGTATTTTTCATCACGTGAACAAGTCCGTGAAATGAAGACCCCCCTAAACCCCACTTTATATAGAGAAAACTGGGGTTTACGGGGGTGTTCATTATTTTTCTTATTTCTGTTCCAAGACATAGGTTGTGGGTACTCGTTAGAACCGCCTCACTGAGGCGGTTCTAACGAGCACACACAACCTATGTTTTGAGCATTTATAAGAAAAATATCGAGGATTTTCATCAGAAAAGTAGCCATTTTGGAGATGTGAAAAACGCACTATGTCTTACGGGTGTGTTATCGTAATGACTATCATATTTTTACTATCATAGGAAACACGTATCTAACAGTATCGCTGAGTGCATCCATCCTATGTACTATTTAACCCGTTTTGTACCAAATGGAATCTTCCTCCTTATATATAGCAGGAGTCTATTACAATATTTAGGGGTGTCAGGTTGTGTTTTCTTCTAGTGCACAGAACTGGTCCAAAAATTATTACACATATCATTACAGTTCGGGACTCCGGCTAGACAAACAGACACATTACATTATAACGTGTTACACATAGGGGGTCATAATGCCCCGCCTATCGGGGCTTGAAGAAATAGATTCCACGCAGAGTTGAAACCGATAGCACACGAGTACTGGTAAACAGCTTAGAGGATCTAAGCCTGCCCAGGTAAAGGCTAACCCTACTACCGTCCATGCTTATAAACCCTTTTGGTTTCATTGGGCGACAGGGCTTGAGATGTAATTTCATCTCAATGTCGGTACAAGTCCCACAAAAATGGAAGCAAAGTCAAATCAAACAAACATTGTATGATATGGGTATAGCCTTTCAAAACGCTGTGAGACGTGGCTGCTCTGTTAAATTTGAACTTCATTACGAAAACAGGCCTATACAAATACATTGTTAATTTTTTCTCCGAAAAAAAAAACAACAAAAATTTTAGGATGAATAATTGTGAATTTTTTTTCCTAATTACTGCTCAAAATATAGATTGTGGATACACGTTAGAACCGCCCTATCGAGGCGGTTCTAACGAGTACACACAATCTTTATTTTAGAGCAGAAATAAGAAAAATGAGATTTACCCCTGCTACCTAGTTTTACTATATAATAGTGGGGTTCTAGGGGATCAAAATTATATAGTCGTGTTTGCGTAATGACCATGATTTAGATAAGTCGCCTTTTGCTGGTATTTTACATTGGACTATAGTTATAATTCTGATTTTAAAATTTTATACTTCATGTTACCAGATAGACTTGTCTGCTGCTGGTCATATTGTTACTGGCAATTTAAAAATTATTCCTGATTCTATGACACGTAATATAATTTCTAAAGGACCGAAATATCGATTTCCTTCTAAAATTGATTTCAATAAATGTAGCTGCCTTGAATGAATTTGGAAATCGATGGTGTAAACGAGAGTATGTTGGAAAAAAAAAGCTCTTAAAGAATGGAAACTTAGCATTCTGAAATTAGTGAACAAACGCATTTCTTTTTATTCTCAAAATACGAACGTATTACCTCCTAAACCTAAGACGTTTTTACGTCACCTTAAACTATGAATTCAAGGATTTCATAAGTTTGTTTTGGCTCCAGCAGATAAGGCGGCTAACAATGTGGTCGTTGTTTGACGGCTTCACTTTGTTAACACTCTTCAGCAAGAACTTGGTTGTACTAAGACCTATGAACTGCAAGCCTTAAGCTGTAGAGAGGGCTTTAGTTGATGACCAGATTTGTCATTCAGCCACCATGTTTACTGCCTGTGTTACAGAAGGCCAAGACAAGCTTCCTACGTTATATTGGTTACCTAAACTTCTTAAAAGACCATACATTTTAGCATGTTTTATTGCATATTCAAGCTCTTGTACCATCACTGAACTCTCTAAATTAAAACCTTCATGTTTAACTGCCATCAAAAACGTATGATTAAATATTGCGACAAAGTAGAAGTAAAACAAAGATCAGGAATCGATACAATTAACTTACTCCACCCACAAAAGACACCAAAGGGAAAGAAACACAAACATTAAGCGACCAGACCATAATGGAAACCTAAACAAATGAAGACCATAAGGACAGTTACTTTCCCACAAAATGGCCATATGGCCATCCAAAATAAAAAGACACAAGTGATTCACACAGTAAGTAACAAACAACATAAATAAATCGCCACAGAAGAACCGAAAGCCTTCGAAAGATCAAGTAGAAATCTCTTTCTGTCTATAAAAAATTCTAATGAAGTTTTAAAAATATTGAAATCCAGACGTTTTTGTGCTTCAAAGTAGAAGTTAAACAAAAATCAGGAATTGATACAATTAACTTACTCCACCCATAAAAGACACCAAATGGAAAGAAATACAAACATTAATCGACCAGACCATAATGGAAACCTAAACAAAGGAAGGCCATAAGGACAGTTACTTATGATTTAGTCAAGTATGTCTACTTATGATTTGTCCACCATGCCCACCACTTCCTCATAATCTTATAAAAGAAAAACTTAATGATTTAATTAAATGGACATTTTATAGGGAAGACTCCCTCTGTCTTGCATGTAATGTAAGATATGCCTTTTACACTTCTGAAGAGCATAAAAAAATTATACTTTATGGTCATGTCAGAAAGTGTGTAAAGCTCTCACCTTTCTACATGACGATACTCATATAAGATTTGGTACTAAGTTATTTAGACAAGTTGTGGGCATTCCGATGGGTACTAATTGTGCACCCCTTGTGGCTGATCCGTTTTTGTTTTGTTATGAGAGAGGCTTCATGTTGTCCCTTTCTGCTGAAACCAATCTGAAATCATTGAAGCTTTTAGCTCGACTTCTTGATATTTGGATGATTTAGTAAATATTGACAATATCTATTTCGATGGTTTGATCAGTCAAATTTACACCACCCCCTCCCCCCAGAGCTTCAGTTAAATAAAGCAAATTCTTCTGATACCGAGGCTCCGTTTTTGGATTTACATCCATCTATTGTAGATGGGTTTGTTTCTTGCAAAATGTATGATAAACGCGATGATTTCGATTTTGAGATTGTAAATTTTCCTCTTTTGGACGGTGATGTTCCTCGTGCGCCATCCTATGACGTTTATATTTCGCAATTAATTCGATTTTCCAGAGTGTGTAGTCATGTAACTTGACTTCAACACTCGTAATAAATTGTTAACTGCTAAGCACCTTAATCAGGGCTATCGGTACCATAAACTAAGCCTTTTCAAAAGTGTATAGACGTCATTCTGATTTAATTTCAAAATTCAATATTGGACTTAAATCTCTTGTGCAACAAGGTCTATCGGAATCCGAATTTTATGGCGACTTTTAGTGTAGTTTATATTTTCTTGTCCTTTGAGATCATTGGTTCCATTGTGGAATTTTGAAAATATTTGAGGGTCACTGATGAGGCATGATTGGCCGAAACTAGCTAGTCTGGCCCAGAAAACATGTACACTTCATTTTTTCCAGTTCTGTGGTGTATTCCTTGCTCCCAAAGGATAGGCCTTTTAAAGAACATATTTTAGTATATAAATTCAGAAAAATATATAACCGCAATGACTTCAGCACCCAGTTTCGTAAAACCATTCTTCGATACAAAAAGATTGGGTGCAACATAAATGTTATATGACAAACAGCATGCATGGTAGTTAACCCAATCACGGTTGACAACTTTGCTTCCCTCTTTAATTGCACGCCGGTGGGTCAGGCCTCAGATTCTATGACGGTTCTAGCGTAAAGGCTTACGGAGAATTAGAGAGATCTAATTGTATTTAATGTTAGTTTGTGCCCGATTCTCCGTCTCTGGTTGGGCCCATCGGAGTCTATTTGTTGGTTTTCTTTTGCTCCAGCATTTCAGTGTTTTCTTGCTGCCGAGTCCTCACCGATGTTTCATCTCTGTGGTTGTTTGATTTTTTGTGTTCACGGATATGTTGCACTGATGAGTAAGGAGGCCATCATGCGGACTGAACAAATAATTTGTCTAAATCGCGACGGAAGGGCGAAGATTGTGGCCACGTAAAATCGATTTAAGCCCCCAGTGGAATTCGTTTCACTGACCGTTCCAAAACAGAAGTGGAGGCAATGATCAGGAATCGATACAATTAACCCACAGCTCCCATCAGAAAAACCAAAGGGAAAGAAACACAAACATGAAACAACAGACCCTAATGGAAACATCAATAGCAGAAAGCCAAAATGACAGTTACTTTCCCACAAAATGGCCAATAGGCCATCCAAAATAAAATATGTGACACAAACATCCAAAGACAAACCATAACAAAAATAAACCGCGAGGCGGTTCTTCAATGGCTTTCTGCTTGTGTTGTTTTCATCAGGATGTCCGTGTTTATTTCCCATTGGTGTCTCTCAGTGATGGGAGATGTTGAATCAGAACTGTTACTGGTGACAAGTCAAATGACCTTCATACAACTTCACTTCTATTATTAAAATGTCAGGAGTTCACTACCTGTAACGACTTCAATCACGTTTAGAAATCTATATTTTTTCATGCATTGTCGCAGAGTATGTTTTTTATTGCACGCACCGTATTAGGGTCGATTTTATTTTAAGATTGGCTTGTTTTGCTATTTGGTCGTCACGCGTTGGAAAGGTCGATTTTGTTTTCTTTTGAAAATCCAAGTATTGATAGTGGGTACTCGTTAGAACCGCATCATTGAGGGGTTTCCATTCATGGACTTGTTATTGTGACGACTTCCTGTACTGCTCTCTACACGTAGTAACAATAATTACCATAACTATATTTTTATTTTTTACAGGTATTTATGTTGCAACAACTCTCTGTGTAGCCACCGTGGCAACGTTTTTGACAGTTGGAATTCTCTATATCTATCACAAGAAAGGAGAGCCTCGCATTGGATCTATTGTTTACATCCTGTCACGTGGTGCGGGAAGGATCTGCTGCTGGCGGGATAAAAATACTTCAGCGAATACAGGAAAGGTAGAACCAGTCAATGAGGGGATCCAGAGGAAAAATACATCCGATGACATGAGCACCAGAAATGAGAGCATTTCATATCACGAGGCCCCTCTTTCGTGGGTCCAGGTTGCTGAGATTTGGGATAAACTTTGTTTTATTGTCTTTGTGGTGTTAACAGTAATAATAAACTTGGTGTTTATTCTTGTACTGGCAGTTGGAGGGGAAAATAGTTCAAAAGATTAAGACGAATTCATTACGAAAACTGATTATTACGAAAGCACGCCTTTTCAAATACATTCAAAATTTACCGCAGAAAAAAACCGCAAATTTTTTAATGAAAACGCGTGCTACTTGATCTATTTCTACTCAAGATATAGATTATGGGTACTAACGAGTACCCGCAATCTATATTTTTAAGCAGAAAAAGAAAAATAAGGTTTACCCAGGTAAACCCAAGTTTCACTGATTGTTTGTTTGTTCGAATTGATGTTTAACGTCCCTGCCAACACTATTTAGGTCTTTTTGGAGACGTTGCTTCCAATTTTGTGTGACTTTTATACGACACTGAGATGAAATGCCATCTCAAGCCCTGCCACCCAATGAAACCAAAAGACTTAGTCCATCTAAGCGGTTTACCAGTACTCATGTGTGGTCAGTTTCAGCTCTGCGTGGATCACCATGCAGCCCAATCTATTTTTACAAGCCTCGATAGGCGGGGGCCACCCCTGTTTTAGTGTATAAAAGGGGGTTCATGGGGTCAGAAGTATTAAGGCGTGTTTTCACGATGCAATGCAGTTTTGGAGAGCAAACTGTCTCAAAGATGTCCCTTACTAGCCATTCTTCACCCCGAAGCTGGAAGTATTGGTGTAAGTTGATTTGTCATTCATCGATCTGTGCTTTGCATTCGGTAATTTGCCGGTTGTTTGTGATATGCCAAATGATATTTTACCTCGAGTGCAGGAAATTCTACTGTAAAGAAATACATTCATAAATATGTACATATTTTCCAAATGAACAGTTGGTAAGTTACCATTTGCGTACTGAATAAAGTTTTGGAAGAAACAAACAACCCTACAGCGTCAGGAATAGTGTGTCAACTGATCATTTAACTCGAAGTACGGTGCGGAAAATTAAAATTCAGCAGAATAATTATCAGTCAAGCTTACCTATCCTTTCTAACACTAATTACTCATCCTTAATTACGATAACCCATCCGTGTGACATTGTGCCTGGTTCCATTTCTCCAAAATGACTACTTTTCCTACGAACATTTGTGATATATTTCTTTTTTAAGCTTCCGAACATAGGTTGTGGGACCTCGTTAGGCAGTTCTAACGAGTACCCACAACCTATGTCTTGTAACAGAAATAAACAAAATAATGTATACCCTGTAAACCCCAGTTTTCTCTATAAGCTTTGTCTCTGGTCGGGCCCATTGGAGTCTAACTGTTGGTTTTCCTTTGCTCCAGCACTTCAGTTCTTTCTTGCTGTCGAGTCCTCACCGTTGTTTAATCTCCGTGGTTGTCTGATTTTTGTGTTTTCTGAGATGTTGCACTCATGAGTTAGGAGGCCTTCGCGCGGACTGAAATTATTTGTCTGAATCGCTACGGAATTAAGGGTAAGTCACCCAGTTTCACTGACATTCGAATGCGGTTTTTCTGTCGCGGTTTATTTTTGTTATGGTTTGTCTTTGAGTGTCTGTATCACTTATAATTTTTGTTTTGGATAGCCAATTGACCATTTTATGGGAAAGTGATTGTCATTTTGGCTTTCCACTACTGATGTTTCCGCTAGGGTCTAATTATTTCATGTCTGTGTTTCTTTCCCTTTGGTGTCTCTGATGGGAGCTGTGGGTTAGTTTTATCGATTCCTCATTAGGAAAACATGTCCGTGTGAAATAATGGCGTCCAACATGGTGTCAGAAATGACAAATATTAGGTAAAAATTGTAACATCTTCCTTATTTCTGCATTTAACATAGATTGTGGATACTCGTTAGAACCGCCTCATTGAGGCGGTTCTAACGAGTTCCCACAAAGGCGGTTCTTACGAGTACCCACAATCTATGTTTTTGAGCTAATATAATGCAGATAATGTTTACCCCCTTACATCCCACTTTTCTCTATATAAAGTGGGGTTTAGGGGGTCCTCGTTTCACGGACTTGTTCACATGATGCCGGTGATTGCCTTCACTTCTATTTAGAGGGGTAATCATTCCACGGGCTTGTTAACATGATGTTAGGTTAATTGCACACTTATCGAACATGATAATTAACTATACAAAATAATCTCAAAACGATGCATATCGTTGTGGGCTTAACACATTCCAAGACAAAATCATCTTAAACGATGCGTATCGTTGTGGGCTTAACACATTCCATTTTATTACATTTCTTCCTGCTCTGCATGCTGTCGTTTCACAGCAGACAATGTTTTGAAATATTTTCTTATTTTACAAAGAAAACAGGAGTTTACATTTCACACAGATTGTCTCCTATTGAAAACACGTTTTGACATTTCATTCAAATAGTCTAATCCTGTTTTCAGGAAAAAATAAGAGACATACCAACACACTGAATTACCCAGAGAGTGGTAAGTGATTGTGTTAGGGTTAAATTACACGTCAAAGAGATGGAAGATTTGTTTGTTTGTTTAAGTTGAGGTTTTACGTCCCCGTCAACAATATTAAGGTCATTTTGGAGACATCGCTTCCGATTTTGTTGGACTTTTAACTGACATTAAGATGAAATGGCATCTCAAGCCCTACCATCCATAAAAACCGCTAGGTTTTAAGGAGCGGTCCGACTCGCATCAATTTTCCTGGTCAGGCTTAGACCTAAGCTGTTTACCTGTACTCAAGTTCGGTCGGTTTCAGCTCTGGGCGTAAGCACCGTTCAGCCCAATCCATTTCTCCAGGCCCCGATGGGCGGAAGTGCAAAGAGACGGAAGACACAGTAACGGAGATAAAAGAGATAGATAGGGAAGAAAATGAAAAAATGAAAGAAAGTGATGCAACAGAAGAAATGACAACATAACCTCTTACCCTTGACTGCTGCAAAGACAGCAGGCGTTGCTAAACTGTAAGCCAATATCAGTTTTGCGCCACGGTGATACAAAATACAGGGCACCAAACCCAGCCACTTCATCCAGAGAGGTGCAAGATTAATGGAAAATAAAGCAACTTTGCTTCTGTGTAGCGCTATGTTTTTTTTATCTTGAAAAAGAATCCAATCGATTAATAATACTCGATTATGAAAGTGCAGTGAAATACAGTGAAACCTGGATGGCTCAAACACAGATGGCTCGTTTTCTCTCATTTTTTGAGTCTCTGGCTGTAGATATCGATGCATATAGAATGAATTACTGTTTTTTGTCCTTATTTTACCTTATTTTGCCTCCAAAAGATACGTTGTGTATATGTATAGGAAAATTTCTGGTTTTTACCTTATTTTGCCTCCAAAGATACTTTGTCTATATGTATAGAATGAATTATCGGGTTTTACCTAAGTTTGCCTCTGAAAGATACGTTGTGTATATGTATAGAATGAATTATTGGTTTTTAACTTATTTTGCCTCTAAAAGATATGCTGTGTATATGTATAGAATGAATTATTGTTTTTTACCTTATTTTGCCTCTAAAAGATATGTTGTGTATATGTATAGAATGAATTATTGTTTTTTTACCTTATTTTGCCTCTTAACAGATATGCTATGCATATGTATAGAATGAATTATTGTTCTTTACCTTATTTTGCCTCTAACAGATATGCTATGCATATGTATAGAATGAATTATTGTTTTTTACCTTATTTTGCCTCTAAAAGATATGCTGTGTATATGAATAGAATGAATTATTGGTATTTAGCTTATTTTGCCTCTAAGAGATATGTTGTGTATATGTATCGTTCTGAAAATCTGAATCATAGATTTTTTCGTTTCTCGCCGTTAATACTGATTTTAGCCCATACATCACAATGGGACCTGACCCTCGCAAATTCCTCCAGCAGGTTTTGTTTTGATTTTGTTTGATTTGAGGTTTAACGTGACCGTCAACACAGTATAGGTCATTTTGGAGACAATGCTTCCAATTTTGTGGGACATTTAACCGACATTGAGTTGAAATGACATCTCAAGCCCTGTCGCCCAATGACCCAAATAGGGCTTATAAGCATGGACGGTCCGCCTCGCACTGCAGTTCCTGGACAGGCTTAGATTCTCCAAGCGTTTTACCAGTACTTGTGTGTGGACGGTTTCAGCTCTGCGTGGAAGCACCATACAGCACATCTTTTTCTTCAAGCCTCGATGGGCGGGGTGGAAATTCAGCAAGTCGTACATTTCTCCAGCAAGTCGTATGTCTCTGTGACAACCAGGAAAGTCTGTTATTATTTGGATAAAATTGCAAAGTCTAAATTTTCTGTCACAGACTAAGACATTTTGACAGGTTCGGCACACCCCTTTAAACCATATATAGAAATGGTTACTACTCTTGTAAACTACAAGGGCGTAAATGGTTAAATTGCACGATCACTTCATGGAAAATCATTGGCTGTGACACAACCTCTGATATCAGTATAATTCTTTTTTACCAATGTTGACAGTACGTCGCATTTTATAGTTTAAAGTTTAAGGACTGCCACAGACTGGCGTATGAGCTGCGGCATTTCTATCAACAGGCCTATATTAACACAAGTGCAACTGTCTTCTCAAATTCAAGAAGTAATAATCATTTACACTGTCTGTTTTCGGCCTTTGAATAAATTGCACACGAAGGCACTTTTGTGAACCCTTTATATTCGTCTCATGGCGCATCTCTCCCTCGTCGGGCCGGCCAGTTACTAGTACTAACTGAGACCCCCATCCCGACAACAACCGGTGGGCAACGTCCGAGTCTATAAGCAGCCGTCCACCTCAAGCCGTCTCACGAGAGAGGTACCTTAACAAGATGGCTTTGATGGCCCTGGATCGCTCACCTGATCCATAGAGTAACAAGTGGGCCCCCGGGAGGGCCATTACCGACCCAGGGCTATAATGTGCATAATGTTGAGGGAGGTCTAAAAAGGTGAAGCTTTATACCAAATATCAACAAAGGCTATAATTTGAACAGACTTGGCAAATGTCCACTAGATGAAGCTACACACCAAAGACCTGGGCCTTGCTGTTTCAGAGAAAAATATGTTTTTTTGTAAGATATTCACTACATAAGCCTATGTAAAACCAAATGGCCCTGGGGTGGGGTCATTTTTTACCTCAGGGCTATAATTTAAACAATCTTGATAGAGGTCCACTAGATGAAGCTTCACACCAAATATCGCTCTTTCAGAGAAGAAGATTTTCAAAGATTATCTCTATGTAAGTCTATGTAAAACCAAAGAGCCCCTGGTAGGGGCATTTGTCGCTTGAGGGCTATAATTTGAACAATCTTGGTAGAGGTCAACTAGATAAAGCTCCGTACAAAATACCGAAGACGTTGGCCTTGCAGTTTCAGAGAAGTAGACTTTTAAAGATTTCCCTATATAAGTCTATGTAAAACCAAAGGGTCTCGGGGCGGGTGCATTTTTGGCCCCAGGGACATAACTAAACAATCTTGAAAGAGGTCCACAAGATGAAATTTCAAGCCAAGTATCAAAAACCTAGGCCTTGTGGTTTCACAGAAGATGTTTAAATAGTTTCCCCATATAAGACCAAAGGGCCCCAAGGCGGGGGCATTTTTGGTCTCAGAGCTATAATTTGAACAATCTTCGTAGAGGTCCATTAAATGAAGCTCCATATTAAATATCAAAGACCCAGGCCTTGTAGGTTCAGAGGATAAGATTTTTCAAGATTTTCCCTAGATAAGTCCATGTGAAACCAAAGGGCCAAGCAGCTGGGACATTTTTGGCCCGAGGGTCCACAAGACCTGGGCTTTGCGGTTTTGGAGTAGAAGATTTTTAAAGATTTTCCCTATGCATGTATAAGCATATGTAGAACTAAAGGACTCTGGGGCGGGGGCATTTTTGGCCCCAGCACTATAATTTGAACAATCTTGGTAGGGGTCCACTAGATGAAGCTTCATGCCAAATATCAAAGACCTGGGCCTTGCTGTTTCAGAGAAGAAGAATTTTTTTAAAAGATTTTCCCTATATAATTCCATGTAAAACCAAAGGCTCCCGGGGCGGGGGCATGTTTGGCCAAAGCACTATAACTTGTACAATCTTGGTAGGGGTCCACCAGATGAAGCTTCATATCAAATATCAAAGATCTGGGCCTTGTAGTTTCAGAAAAGAAGATTTTTTAAGTTTTCGGTGAAAAAAACTACTTTTGGCTCCTGTGACCTAAATGTGCAAAGGACCGGAACCATCTGAACAACTTTGAAAGGAGACCCCCTAAGGACCATTCCTGTGAAGGTTGGTCAAAATCCGAATAGTGGTTTAGGAGATGTCGTTTGAAGAAATTGTTTACGGACGGACAGACGAAAGTGATCACAAAGGCTCACCTTGTCACTACGTGACAGGTGAGCTAAAAGGCGGAAAGATGAAATTTTTTGTATTGGAGTTTAACGACCCAGCCAATACTATTTTAGGTCATTTTTGAGCCGGTCAGTTTAACTATCAACACATTTCCTGGGCAAGCTTTTACGTGTCAGAAACTGACAACTGCCCGTAGAAAAGATTTCATGATCAATCTCCAGTGGTAAGTAGAAGTAAAACAAAGATCAGGAATTGATACAATTAACTTACTCCATCCATAAAAGACACCAAAGGGAAAAAAATACAAACATTAAGCGACCAGACCATAATGGAAACCTAAACAAAGGAAGGCCATATGGACAGTTACTTTCCCACAAAATGGCCATATGGCCATCCAAAATTAAAAGACACAAGTGATACACACAGTAAGTAACAAACAACAACATAAATAAATCGCCACAGAAGAGCCGCCTTGGAACGGTCAGTGGAAGATTTCCACTGGGGGGCTTAAATCGATTTTACGTGGCCACAATCCTCGCCCTTACTTCCGTCGCGATTTAGACAAATAATTTGTTCAGTCCGCATGAAGGCCTCCTAACTCATCAGTGCAACACCCCCGTGAACACAGAAATCAAAGAACCACAGAGGTGAGACAACGGTGAGGACTCGACAGCAAGAAACCACTGAAATGCTGGAGCAAAAGAAAACCAACAGTTAGACTCCGATTAGCCTGACCAGAGACAGAGCATCAGGCACCAACCAACATTATCTCTTTAATTTTCAATAAGCCTTTACGTTGGAGCCGTCATAGAATCTGAGACCTGACCCACCGGCGTGCAATTAAAGAGGGAAGCAAAGTTGCCAACCGTGATTGGGTTAACTACCATGCGTGCAGTCTGTCGTATAATATCCATGTTGTACCCAATCTTTTTATATCGAAGAATGATTTTACGAAATTGGGTGCTGAAGTCATTGCGGTTATATATTTTTCTGAATTTATATACTAAGTCACCATAAAATTCGGGTTCCGATAGACCTTGTTGCAGAAGAGATTTAAGTCCAATATTGAATTTTGAAATTAAATCAGAATGGCGTCTATAAAATTTTGAAAAGGCTTTGCGTAGTTTATGGTACCGATAACCCTGATAAAGTTTACCCTGATTAAGAAGTTTAGCCGTTAATGATTTATTACGAGTGTTGAAGTCAGTTACATGACTACACACTCTAGCAAATCGAATTAATTGCGAAATATAAACGCCATAGATGGAATAGAGAAAAAGAAGAAAGAAACTAGAATTGCATCCATAGGACACGGATCCCACAGCCATATGACATAGCACACAGAAATTGGTGTTATGTATAGACTGTGTGAGAAAAAACATTTTCGATCTCACCTTTGAGCTACAGCCTGAGTTTAATGCATGCCGCATTATCTGATGACAACATTTTGGCCAGGTGATTTCAAAATCCATGCTGGAATACGAAAGTTATTAACAGGACTCAAAAAATACCTTTTTTGATATTTGACCTCTAAAGATGACCTTGGCATTGGTGGCATCCACCTTGGCCTAACAAGCCGCTAATCTACTGAGGATGGTTAACAAAAAAGTAACTGACTGGACACAGAAAATGCCTTTTTGACATTTGATCTCGAAGTATGACTTTGATATAGGGGTACCGACATAAGTCTTATGCGTGACACATCTTCTTATAATGTTTTACATTTCAGCCATGTAATTTTTAAAATAATAACAAGAGTTGTCAGAAGTCAACATAGCTCGCCTTTGGGTGCCTAAGATGGATGATGGCAAGGTCTATGTTTTTTTTTTCTTCTGTAAAACAGCCCAACAAACTGCAGCAAATGAAGGAGAATCAAACAGTACCCCCAATCATCCTGTTTTCCAAGCCGTTCCACTGTAAAAAAAATGAAAAAGAAATCTATATTTGATAAAAAAAATCTAGAAACGTCCAGGTAATAACAAGGCACCACAGACGATACAAATCCCCTCGTGCAAGACAAATTAAAAATAGCCACAGTGGCCTTGACCTTCAGCCCTGACCATGAAAGTCAAACTCACTCGAGATACCATGATACCCAACATTTGTGTTAAGTTATATTAAAATCCATCAATAAATGAAGGCGCAAGAGCGATGTCGAAGTTTTCATAAAAATGGCCGCAGTGACCTTCACCTTCAGCCCTGGACCCTGAAAGTCGATCTCGCTCAAGATATCATTAAACACAACATTTGTGTGAATTTATATAAAAAATCCATCCATAAATGTAGGCACTAGAGCGATCACAAAGTTTTTCTAAAAATAGCCACTGTGACATTGACCTTCAGCCCCGGAATCTGAAAGTCAAAGTCACTCGAGATATCAAACCCAACATTTGTGTCAAGTTATATTAAAATCCATCCATAAATAAAGGTGCAAGAGCGATGAAAAAGTTTTTCTTAAAATAGCCACAGTGACCTTGACCTTTAGCCCCAGACCCTGAAAGTCGAACCCGCTCGAGATATCATCATACCTAACATTTTGGTGAAGTTATATTAAAATCCATCCATAAATGTAGGCACTGGGGCGACCACAAAGTTTTTTTTTTCTAAAAAATTGCCACAGTGACCTTGACTTTCAGCCCCGGAACATGAAAATCGAATTTGCTAGAGATATCATCAAACCAACATTTGCGTGAAGTTATATCATAATCCGTCAATAAATTAAGGTGCAAGATCGATGACAATGATTTCTAAAAATAGCCAGTGACTTTGACCCCGTGACCCTGAAAGTAGTGACTTTGACCTTAAACCCCAGAGCCTGAAATTCAAAGTCACCCGAGATATCATTATACCCAACATTTGTGTGAAGTTATCTTTAAATCCATCAATAAATGAAGGCGCTAGAGCAATGACAATGTTTTTCTAAAAATAGCCACAGTGATCTTGACCCTGAGCCCCAGACCCGCTAGGTTTTTTTTTTTTTTTTTTTTTTTCCATCAGGCTTCTTCGAGGGATGAGTGATATGACAGATAGAGAAGGATGGAAAATGGATGATATGATGATATCTCATTATATTTTTAAAAAGTATATGATTTATTTTTATTATTATTTATATTTCATTACATGCATAATACATACATATAAGCATTGTAAGAGTACACATTCGGTTTCGGTTGAAAAATATATTGCAACAGAAATCTAGGTTCCACGGAAAGTGTATGAAACATAGTTTCTATCTTACCGTGATCCCGGGAATCTGTTTCGGACAGCTACTGGAGCGTAAAGCTGAGAGGAGTTGCCCGCCTTGATTTATAAACCACAATCTACTATATAATCTATTGAAAAGACTGAAGGAAGAAAGGAATTTGATGCGATACTGTTACATGTGGGTTTACGGCGTCCCGCAAACCCCCATGCTGACAAGACAACCGAGGGTGATCTCTGACAGGTGTACGGGCAGCTGTGGGGTATGGCACAAGAAAGATGTTAAATGAATGACATGAATTATTTACAGTATCTACATACAACACTTACTAACACAAAACATCACAAATTGTTGCTTCTGTAGCCAACTCACGACGTCCGCTCCGAAGGCAAAACACTGTTCTGTGCTCGGAACGGGTGACGTGAATACCTACAGAAGCAAACAACAAAAACAAGAAAAAGAAACAACACAAGACGCGACTGGCCAGTTTATAACTTAGGGTGAATCCCCCACTCGCGTGAAACTTCCTCTCGCGAACTAGCAGAACTAGTCTATCAACATAGTTGATAATCCTAGGTTTAGCGATCACGTTTGCTGATCAGACGTTTAGTGATCGTCTAAATGACCTGCAGGTAAGTTGACCTCTTCCATGGTCTCACATTTGTTTACAACGAACAATGATTTAGGAGATTCTGCTTCTATCCTGGTAGGCGCTGATTACGGCGGTCTGTCCGCCCTTGCTGGACCCTAACGCCTAGCGTCGTACCAGTACCTGCTGCTATGAAGCAGGGAGCAGCAGGTCACACATTGTTATGCCTGCAAATTACGATAACGGGACTAGAAACGAGTCACAAAACATACATGCTATATCATGATCCCCCTCCTGGAGAAGTAAGAATATGTTCATGCATATACCGTTATTGCGCATGCGCCGACCAGACATACAGGCTGATTAGTGCATGCGACAAATAACCGTACAGCAGAACTCAACCTGACTGTGCATCAAATTATCAGCACCCAGCGCTTGACACAATAATACTCAAAGTTCATGTTTCCTTACTGAGCACTACAGAAATCAATTAATGCTCACTACTACTGAGCATAATACTCATCAAATTTGTGCTCACTACATTATCACAAGTAAGAGGCAGTTGAACAGACCACGCCTTTGCGCTACCTGGTCAGCTGCCAATTACAGGAAACATAACAATCTCTATTTCATATCCTTCTCCGCGACACGGCTCACAAATATAGCTATTCACAAATTCAATACATTAATAACAGATAGGAACTACAACAGACGATTTTCATCTATAATCCACAACATTTGTTAGTGTCTCATAAGGGCCAACACTGTTTGCCGTAAATTCTCTCTATTTGGTAGGCACCCCGTCACAACCGTCCTCGCGACGCCGATGACGCAGCTGACGTCATCCCCGCCGCTCAGGCCGTTATGACGTGTGGCGACCAAATACTCCCACTTATCATCATCACGGTCTTTATATGTACATACATGCACAAACTGAGTTATCAGACAAAAACGGCATCATTACAAAATGAACTCGTAATTCTTCTTGAACAAAATTATTTCTAATCAACGTGAACATGCTTGTAAAATAAAATTCATTACGGTTCATCATCACGGATAACCCAACAGGCTCTTGTAAGAGTTTGCCCTGATGATGAAGATATGGTTAAACCCGTCTTAAGTTTACGTCCCCTCTACACCTAATCTCATATTGGGACGGAACCACTGTTTTCTAACCACAGCTAGTCAAAAGTCATGGATCAAACAAGTGACCCGGCGTTATTAATTACATTCTACAAAAGGGGTCTAAAAGCCTAAATGAATCTAGAATGAGCGGGTGTCCAAACTTTACGTCTCACCAACATCTAGGGTCAGCATGAGACAGGACCTCACTTAGAAAGACTCATTCTACTACTTGAGAAGCCTGGGATCAATTCTGCGACGTCTAGCTGGCAAAGCTAGTAGCTTAATCACTACAGGCCACAACAGTGAATTCAGAATAGGCTTCAGAAAGTTGGGGTATACTAGAAGTTAACCCCTCCAAAACCTACAAGCATGTTCATACAAAAATAATACTAAACATAGATTTAACATACCTTTCAATATACTTTCTATTTCCCCGTCACAATGTTGTGTTTACTCTTTACAACTTGACCTGCTGCTAAAGTGTCCGCTTTTTTCAGGGTTTATATATCTATGAATACTACCGGAAAATCATGCCTACTCGTATTACCTTGCTTTGTTCGTGGGGAAGTGGAGATACCGGCCACAAACAAAGCTAGATAGCAAAAATCGAGTAGACAATGGATTTGCGTTCAAATAGTATATTTCCCATAGGAAAAATTGATGAAACGACCCTATAATCAATGACATGACTCCTGTCAAAACGAACACCCACACAACACGTGACGGGAATAAAAATCATATATGGCACAATTAGGCGGTTGGCGATTTTTAGGCAAATTATATAGGACTCGGCCTTTTAGCGGCCCCCTGTATTGTAAAAACAGCTCTCTATAAACCACTCATGCATACATCGTATGATATGTGCATGACTTGTTCATGGAGCCGCACAGTTTGCGTACCATATTTCACCTAAAATATTTCACTCGCACCGCCCTACCATATGTCTACTAAAATAATTTAGATGTGCATAAGCACCAGAGAGGTTTCCTATTCCATCTCGTAACAAAGGTTTCCCCTTTTGGAGAAAAAACGATCAGAAATGTTTTTTTTTCTTTGTGTATAGAGATGGAATAGGATGAACCTATCTAAACAAGACAGCTATTTACACAACAACCGTGCGAAGAATTACCTACTAAGGTAGTCTGCCCCCAAATTTTCTTGGCCCCGAATTGCCACAATCCGAAATCTATACGGCTGTAGTTTCATTGCCCAACGCATAATTCGAGGATTGAGAACTTTTGCTGTTTGCATATAAGACAAGGGCTTGTGGTCTGTCTCAAGCAGGAATTCTACTCCGTAAAGATACTTGCGAAATTTCTCAACACCCCAGATAATAGCCAAACATTCCTTCTCTATTACAGAATAGTTTTTCTCACGAGGCAAAAGTTTCTTGCTGGCATAAGCAATGGGAAGTCGTCCTTCCCCTTCAAATTCTTGGAGCAAAACGGCTCCTATACCAACACCAGAAGCGTCCGTCCGGAGTATGAACGGATTCCCATCATGAAAGATAGGAAGACGAAGAATAGGACTAGACGTGAGTCTATTCTTCAGGGTCTGGAAAGCCTTTTCATGATGGTCCTGCCAGTCTGTGATCTTGTTTGGTCTACTTTTCTTAGTTAAATCTGTCAAAGGGGAAGCAATAGATGAGAAATTTGGAATGAAACGGCGGTAGAAACCAGCCAACCCAAGAAATGACTTTATTTGTCTCTTAGTAGAAGGTCGAGGAGCATCCTTTATAGCTTGTATCTTGTCTTCTTGCGGTCTAACTGACTGAGCAGCTACACTGTGACCAAGACATTCGATACTGCTATACCCAATCATACACTTGGAAGGTTTTGCCGTCAACTTGGCTGTCCTAAGTCTATCCAAAACTTCACGTAATGACGTCAAGTGGTCTTTCCAAGTTTCGGTAAAGATCCACATATCATCGACGAAGCTATCAACGTTAGAAAGTTCGGACAGAATCTTTCTCATCAACCTGCAAAATGTTGCTCCTGAGTTTACCAAACCGAAGGGCATAGTTTTGAATTGAAACAAGCCTTTGGGGGTTTCGAACGCAGTTAGGGGTTTTGCCTTAGACGTCATTTTTACCTGCCAATAACCTTTTGACAAATCTAATTTGCTAAAGTATTTGTGCCCCGACATTCTATTTATAACCTCCTCCATATTTGGCATTGGTTCTGCATCGAACTCCGTCACTTTATTAAGTTTACGGAAGTCAATGCAGAACCGCACCGAACCATCTTTTTTAGGGACAAGTACTACAGGGGATGAATATGGAGATATTGATGGCTCAATAACTCCTAAATCTAACATATCTTGAATTTCCTTTTCCATTACATCCCGTACTTTATATGGTATGGCATAACCTTTTGACCTCACTGGTTCCGTCGTCAGCAACTTTATGTCGTGTTCTATTTGGTCAGTTCGTCCTGGTACACTGGACAGTACGTCCGGGTATTCTTTTATCAACGTCTCTATTTCTTTACGCTGATCCTGCGTTAACATTTCTGAAATATTGACGTCCTTAAACGTCTCTGGTTGCTTTGCAGTAGGAAAAGCGCAATCTTCCAATGAGAATTCGTCAACGTCATCATTTTCAGTTGACGGAGTGGACTCTACAGAAAGCAAGCAATGTGACGTCACATTTTGACGTTCCACATATTGCTTCAGTATGTTAGCGTGATATGTGTTAACATTTCCATTGACGTCAATCTTATAATCCATTCTGTTCACTACCTCAACCACTTCATAAGGACCTTTCCATTGAAGCAATAATTTATTACTGTCTGTCGGTAGTAACAACAGTACTTTGTCGCCGACGTCAAATTTACGCGACCTCGCGCCTTTATCATAATAAGCTTTCTGCTTAATCTGAACCTTCTTTAAATTATCACGCGCTAATTTGCATGTCTGCTCTAACCGTTCCCTAAGCTCAATAACGTATTGATACGTCGAAAGAACTTGCTCATCGCGTACCTCTTCAGCCCATAATTCTCTTAATATTGCCATTGGACCTCTGACGTTACGTCCATATAACAACTCAAAAGGGGAGTATCCTAAAGACTCTTGTGGGACTTCCCTTACCGCAAATAATAAAGCTGGAAGATATTTATCCCAATCTTTTGGACGTTCAGCACACATGCGACGTAACATCTGCTTTAACGTAGCGTGGAAACGCTCTATCAGTCCGTTGCAAATTGGGTGTCTCGGACTACACGTTAACTGTTGAAGAGAAAGAAGTCTGCTGACTTCCTTCATTACCTCAGCAGTAAACTGTGATCCACAATCAGTCAACATTTCATCAGGAATGCCAACCCTACTAAACATTTCAATAAGCGCTTCCGCGACACGTTCCGTCTCAATACTCGGTAAAGCTATCGCCTCTGGATACCTTGTCGCATAATCTATCATGGTTAAAATATACCGAGATTTCCTATCAGATCGAGGCTCAATTGGACCAACTATGTCCACTGCCACCCTCTTAAATGGCGTATCAATCAATGGCATTTTTCCTAGAGGTACTTTAGTGACCCGACCTTTCTGAATAGTTCTCTGACAAATATCACAAGATTTACAAAATCTAGCGACATCACCGCAAATACCGGGCCAGTAAAACTCAGTTACAACTCTATCCAATGTCTTCCTAATACCCATATGTCCAGACATAAGCGTTTCATGAGCCAGTTTCAACACCTTTCCTCGGAAACTTTGAGGGACCACAAGTTGGAAAGAGACTTTGTTACCCTTGGTGAACTCCCTATATGCCAAACCTTTTTTCTCAATAAACCTAGTTTCACCTCGGTTTAAACCACGACTCACAGTCTTGTTCCCAGATACAACCCTTTTCCTGATGTTTTCCAAAGTTGGATCATCAAACTGAGCTTGCTTGAAAGCCTCCTTGTCATCGTTAATGATCTGATCGGGAACCTTAAGTTTTCTGTAAGGCTTCTCATCCTGCCTTGTTTGAGACCTAGTTACAGCCGCAGCTGAGAAATGAGACATATCAGGAAGTTTTGATCCATCAATGTTACCGATAACCAAATCGTACAACGTATCATCCATACACAAAGCTTCAGTTTTCCCAGTGAAAAAAGGACAATCAATGTCAATCATTGCCAAAGGATACCTTTGTGTGGATTCATCAATCAACGTAACATTTGATTCCTTCCCTATTAACTGACTATCCGAAACCAAACTTCTCCGAACGACACAGCCTGTACACCCAGTATCTCTTAATACAACCACCTTTTTATTATTAACCAATCCTTGTGCCGTCGGTAACCTTGCCTTTAAGAAGTAACAGACACCTTCCCTAGTTTCCTTACTACACTCCTCCCTATCCGAAATCAAAGGATCACCAACCTTATTTTCAAAAATACTTCCAATCTCATCACCTTTCCTAGTTACTTCCGTTTGACAAAAACTAACTTGGTGTGCTGCGCCACGTGGTGTGCTATTATTTTTACCGCGTCCGCGAAAAGACCCTCTAAAATTACCACGACCACGTGTATAACCACGACCTACTTTCTGCGTATTCTCATTCTTAACCTGAGAACCTTGAGCCTCTACGCGCGTGTTAAAATTTTCTTTAACACCGCTATCCCCCACTCCAGTTGCTCCTACCTCTGCGCTATACAATTGTTTCCTGTCGGGGTTCTTAAAACATTTAATTGTTAAATGCCCCTTACCGCATATGCTACACTTGATATCCGGTCTACCACTCGGTTTGTTCGAGTCAACTTTGTCCTGTTTACCCTGCGCTGCGCCTCTATTATCGCGTTGCCCCTTATTAATGCAACTATATACGCCCCCGCGCGCTTCTGCAAACAAATCTGCCTCCCTAGCCATTTCATCTAAATTACCAAACTGTTTTGGCTTCAGATGTACATACAGTTCTCTATTACATGACTCCAGGAACTGATCCCTTGCCATGAAATCACAGACAGCCGGAAAAGATTTTTCTATCTTTGCCATATTAAGCCATTTTTCTAAATAACTTCTCAGTCTACTACTGAACTGTATGAACGTTTCTGATTTCTCGGGCCTACTATAACGAAACTGTTTCCTAAATCCGCGCTCTGTCATGTCAAAATTCTTTAATAAAGCGTCCTTTAACTTTTCATAATCCGCCGCATCCTCATTTGACAACCGGTCATATACATCAAGTGCACGCCCTTTGAGCAATGCACTTAAATACGCGGCCCAAACACTCTTATCCCATTTATTAGCCGTAGCATATTTCTCAAATCGAGATAAATAACTATCCATTTTATCCTTACCCTCTTCAAAATAAGGTAACTTAGGATCCCGGGCATGAGCCACCTTCTCAGCTTTTTGCTTTTCAAATTCTAGCTCGAGCTTCGCTCTCTGCATTTCTAACTGATTCCTTAATTCTTGGTGCTGTAGCTCAAACCCATGTTTTATTTGTTCTAAATGGGCCTCACTAATCTCTTTTGCCTCCCTTTCAGTCTTGATGCGTGCTATTTCAAGTTCCTTATTAACATTCAACATAGCTAGTTCATGTGCCCTTTCCTTTTCCTTTTCCTCTAACTTAGCTAGTTCATGTACCCTTTCCTTTTCCTTTTCCTCAGACCTTAACCTTTCTAAATCCCTTTGCTCTTGCCTTTCTGCCCGCTCAATATCTTGCTGCTCTTTAACAAAACCTTGTAACTCCTTCCCCTCATAACCTAAGTCCTTTCCCATTTGCAATAAACGCTCCATTATAGATAACGTAAATCTCACGTTACTATCAAAACCACTATAAACTGATCAGTTATGATCAGTGATGATTGAATGGGCTTAACTAAAACGTTAAGATATGTGTTATACGCGTTAATCTAACTAAAACGTTAGTTATTAAAGCACACGCGATTTGAAATGTCAAATGCTTTTAGCAAAGTATGACGTTGCGTACTGGTAGTCTAATATGACGTCATAAACTGACGACGTTTACAGTAAAATGCTACAATCCGAAGTTTTATCACATTACAAAACTTCGATCATAACAAGTCACCATTAATGTTTCTATTACGTCATACCTAACCTCAAGCCACAGCGTAAATATTAACGCTACCGTTATGTCAACGTCAGTAAATTGTTAACGTCACTACGTCAGAACCATGTGTGGGTAAGATCAATTAGTAGCTCCAATTTAACTTATTAGAATGTCAGGTAACACAATTAAGTGGGGTCTACTTAAATTTTTCGTTACCAAGAAAAAGTGGGGTTTGCCTTGCCTTCCTGCTCAGAAATTATCGACTTGTCAGTATCCATTCAGTTGAATACATGGGTTTCGCACTTCATCAACGCAGGAAGGAAGATTCAAGTTAATTTCTAAATGTGGCTGTCAATACATTTTTTTTTTTTTTTTTAAATTGATGATTCAGAGTATCAATGTGCTGTTCCACAGCCGGGAACACCAGCCAGAGATCAAATCCTCACTTCACTGACACCAAATGTTACATGTGGGTTTACGGCGTCCCGCAAACCCCCATGCTGACAAGACAACCGAGGGTGATCTCTGACAGGTGTACGGGCAGCTGTGGGGTATGGCACAAGAAAGATGTTAAATGAATGACATGAATTATTTACAGTATCTACATACAACACTTACTAACACAAAACATCACAAATTGTTGCTTCTGTAGCCAACTCACGACGTCCGCTCCGAAGGCAAAACACTGTTCTGTGCTCGGAACGGGTGACGTGAATACCTACAGAAGCAAACAACAAAAACAAGAAAAAGAAACAACACAAGACGCGACTGGCCAGTTTATAACTTAGGGTGAATCCCCCACTCGCGTGAAACTTCCTCTCGCGAACTAGCAGAACTAGTCTATCAACATAGTTGATAATCCTAGGTTTAGCGATCACGTTTGCTGATCAGACGTTTAGTGATCGTCTAAATGACCTGCAGGTAAGTTGACCTCTTCCATGGTCTCACATTTGTTTACAACGAACAATGATTTAGGAGATTCTGCTTCTATCCTGGTAGGCGCTGATTACGGCGGTCTGTCCGCCCTTGCTGGACCCTAACGCCTAGCGTCGTACCAGTACCTGCTGCTATGAAGCAGGGAGCAGCAGGTCACACATTGTTATGCCTGCAAATTACGATAACGGGACTAGAAACGAGTCACAAAACATACATGCTATATCATGATCCCCCTCCTGGAGAAGTAAGAATATGTTCATGCATATACCGTTATTGCGCATGCGCCGACCAGACATACAGGCTGATTAGTGCATGCGACAAATAACCGTACAGCAGAACTCAACCTGACTGTGCATCAAATTATCAGCACCCAGCGCTTGACACAATAATACTCAAAGTTCATGTTTCCTTACTGAGCACTACAGAAATCAATTAATGCTCACTACTACTGAGCATAATACTCATCAAATTTGTGCTCACTACATTATCACAAGTAAGAGGCAGTTGAACAGACCACGCCTTTGCGCTACCTGGTCAGCTGCCAATTACAGGAAACATAACAATCTCTATTTCATATCCTTCTCCGCGACACGGCTCACAAATATAGCTATTCACAAATTCAATACATTAATAACAGATAGGAACTACAACAGACGATTTTCATCTATAATCCACAACATTTGTTAGTGTCTCATAAGGGCCAACACTGTTTGCCGTAAATTCTCTCTATTTGGTAGGCACCCCGTCACAACCGTCCTCGCGACGCCGATGACGCAGCTGACGTCATCCCCGCCGCTCAGGCCGTTATGACGTGTGGCGACCAAATACTCCCACTTATCATCATCACGGTCTTTATATGTACATACATGCACAAACTGAGTTATCAGACAAAAACGGCATCATTACAAAATGAACTCGTAATTCTTCTTGAACAAAATTATTTCTAATCAACGTGAACATGCTTGTAAAATAAAATTCATTACGGTTCATCATCACGGATAACCCAACAGGCTCTTGTAAGAGTTTGCCCTGATGATGAAGATATGGTTAAACCCGTCTTAAGTTTACGTCCCCTCTACACCTAATCTCATATTGGGACGGAACCACGGTTTTCTAACCACAGCTAGTCAAAAGTCATGGATCAAACAAGTGACCCGGCGTTATTAATTACATTCTACAAAAGGGGTCTAAAAGCCTAAATGAATCTAGAATGAGCGGGTGTCCAAACTTTACGTCTCACCAACATCTAGGGTCAGCATGAGACAGGACCTCACTTAGAAAGACTCATTCTACTACTTGAGAAGCCTGGGATCAATTCTGCGACGTCTAGCTGGCAAAGCTAGTAGCTTAATCACTACAGGCCACAACAGTGAATTCAGAATAGGCTTCAGAAAGTTGGGGTATACTAGAAGTAAACCCCTCCAAAACCTACAAGCATGTTCATACAAAAATAATACTAAACATAGATTTAACATACCTTTCAATATACTTTCTATTTCCCCGTCACAATGTTGTGTTTACTCTTTACAACTTGACCTGCTGCTAAAGTGTCCGCTTTTTTCAGGGTTTATATATCTATGAATACTACCGGAAAATCATGCCTACTCGTATTACCTTGCTTTGTTCGTGGGGAAGTGGAGATACCGGCCACAAACAAAGCTAGATAGCAAAAATCGAGTAGACAATGGATTTGCGTTCAAATAGTATATTTCCCATAGGAAAAATTGATGAAACGACCCTATAATCAATGACATGACTCCTGTCAAAACGAACACCCACACAACACGTGACGGGAATAAAAATCATATATGGCACAATTAGGCGGTTGGCGATTTTTAGGCAAATTATATAGGACTCGGCCTTTTAGCGGCCCCCTGTATTGTAAAAACAGCTCTCTATAAACCACTCATGCATACATCGTATGATATGTGCATGACTTGTTCATGGAGCCGCACAGTTTGCGTACCATATTTCACCTAAAATATTTCACTCGCACCGCCCTACCATATGTCTACTAAAATAATTTAGATGTGCATAAGCACCAGAGAGGTTTCCTATTCCATCTCGTAACAGATACCCTTGCATAAACCGTTTGATTCAGGAGAAGGTTTGAAGACTGAAACAAGGGTCGCTATGTTTGGGAAACACATTCAAGACCAGATTGAGGATAGCGAGTTACAAAATTGGAAAAATGAGCATTATGATACATGGGGTGTTTGACATATTTGATTACATCTGTAGACAATAATTGTATATTATCTCCATCTATTTTACTGTAACTGCTTTATCATAGATATCATCTGCTTAAAATAACAAGCTGCATAAGTTTTTTCAATAAAGCATATTGCACTCAATAGTTTGGAGATTACTAAATCACTAATATCATTAACTGAGAACGTTTCATTTTCATGTTTTATCAGGTTCCTTATTTTCCAGAGTTCCCATTTTGTTATGTATAAAATGAAATTTACAAAAATTCTTACTTTTTTGTTTTCGTGAAGATATCCTTGTATCATGTGGTAAGGTTCCAGCGAAACAGAGGTGGTATGATGAATATTCACTACTATGGCTATCTTGTTCTGAAGACTTTCGATTATACTTTGAGTTATAGGACATAGTCCGAATAAGTGTCTTAGATTTTCTGTTTCATTGTTACAAAAATGGCATAAGCCATCGGAAAGATTCATAAGCTGGAGCCTATGCTCGGTGAAAATAGCGTTGTGAATGATTTTCCAATTAAATTGCTTCTCTTTACTGCTACAGGGTAATTCTGAAGATGAGCGCCAGATGGAATTACAGTCAAATTCCCTATTAAATATGGCTTCCCATTTAGTATAACATTTTGGTCGGTATGATTTAGATAGAAGGGCGTCACGCAGAATTTTCAACGTTAGTTTGTTCGGTTCAACAAGTTTATCTTTCGAATGGATTCTTAAATTTGGGTCAATGTATAAACTTCGCGGTCTGACTTTGCCACTGTTGTTCAGTAATATATTAATCCATTCGTTCGGTATATTTGCTATGATTTTGTTATATTTCTGGCGCCAGTTTGTCTTATCAATAAGAAGGGTTTCTATGTAATTTTCCGAGTAAAACGTGTTTGTATCAGCATTCCATATGTCTTTTATTGTTTTAATGTTGCTCGCACTGAAACTTGGATAGGATAATAGTCTATTTTTGTTAGATATACTATTGTTACCAAATATGTTTTCTTCAAGGACAGACGTGGTGTCATTTGGTTGTATTTTGCTTTTTTAATATGCCCATGAAGAAACTGCATTTTCATAAAAGTTTGGCAGGTACGAGATATCTAAACCTTTTACCTTAGAGCATTTACATAAAAAGAATTCCTCGTTATAATCCCTATCAAACTTCCGCAACAAGTATTTTCCGATATTATTCCAGTTTGCCAGTTCTGTCATTAATAATTTATAAAAGCATTTAATTTGTTTTGCCATTAAGACATTGCGGATATTTGGCATGTTAAGTCCGCCAGATTCTATATCTATATACAGAGTATTTCTACTTACGACGGGCTGCTTACTATCCCATACGAATGACCATAATAGTGTTTCTATTTCTTTCACAACGTTGTTGGGAATGGCTACTTTGTCAGACAGAAAACCTATCTGAGTCAGTAAAAGTGTGTTACTTTTTGCCTTTGTAGGTTAAGTCTCTGCTTTTCCAGACCTGAATGCAATTTTTAAATTTATTTATTTTCTCTAGCCAAATTTCCGCGTGATCTGGTGAACACCTAAAGTTTTGACATGTGTATTTGTCCATTTAATATCATTGAATTCGGGAGTTTTATTTTTCCAGGAACCGGTATAGAGTCCGTAGGTTTTTGTTTTGTTGACTTTTGCCCCAGAAGCCTTTTCAAAGGAGTCCAAAACTGTAAAACATTCCTTTATCGAATTTTCAGTTGATACATAGAATTTTGTGTCGTCTACATACCCATTTACTTTAGCTTCATGTTTTGAATGACTGATAGGATCGCTTAAAGGGACGCTTAAAGGGAGTGCTATTCCCTTAATCTTTGTATTTCGTCTAATCGCACATGCTAGAGGCTCGGCTTGTATTATAAACAATAATGGGCTTATAGGGCAACCCTGTCTCATAGACCTGCTTATTGTGAAGTAAGAGCTTCGAAACCCGTTAGTTTAAATAGACGTTTTTGCATTTTTGAAAATCATACGCACCCAAGAAATAAATTTATCGTCAAAATTAAACTTTTGTAGGGATTTTAATGTCCAAGACCATTCTACGCGATCGAAAGCTTTCTCATAGTCTAAAAATATAATGGCCGAGCTAAGTTGCTCTTCATCTGTGTAATGTATTAAATCTTGAAGAAGCCGATTTTCAACGTTTATGTTCCTACCTTCGACAAACCCTTTTTGGTCGCTGTGTATGATAGAGGGTAGTACTTTCTTTAATCGTTCGGCTAAAATTTTTGTTATGATTTTATAATCCACATTTAAGAGAGATATTGGTCGCCAATTTCGAATGTCCTCTTTTTCTCCTTTTTTATATAAAAGGGTAAGAATAGCATTATATTGGCTAGGAGAGAGGGTGTTTATATTAAATATATATTTTATCACCGCGATTAATTCTTTCCGTATAAGGTACCAGTATTCTTTACAGAATTCTGAAATAATTCCATCATCACCTGAGGATTTGATAAATTTTAACCCGCTACGTGTTTAAAAAGAAAAAAAAAAGAAAAGAAAAAATGAAAGAAAGAAAAAACATTCCTCCCCCGGGATTTGAACTCACGCAGCTTGCAGGTAAACTTTAACACAGGGAAATAAGGGAGGGAGTACAGAGAAAAATATTAACTTCTTAAAAAGTTCAATTTAAGCCAAAAAAATAAACCTGTAACATGAAGTACAATGATAATGTTAAACATTGTTTTTTTTACCAATTGTTAATTATATATTCAAAATAACCTTGTAAAACATCACATATAAGGGCTTGCAGGTAAACTTTAACCAAATGCTGGGGTATGGCAATAACTCCCCCTAACTTTCGTAAGGCCAGCTAATAAAAAGTTAACATCTTTTTTACCTTTTACTTCTATGACCATGACTTTGGAGGTACCGACCTGAGTTGTTCGTGTGACACATCGTCTGATAATGGTTGGAATTAACTTTATTTCGAAATCCATCCAGGCATAAGAAAGTGTTTGCCCGAACATCAATCCATCCATCCACCCTCCCATCAATCCATCCATCCATCCAGGCAACACAGACCCAACCTCCTACGCAACCTTTGTGTAAACAAGGTTTGGATTAGTCTATGATCTTCATTTGAAAACGAAACTCTGCAGGGTCATAGCCTTTAATGCTGCATACCAAGTGCCAATACGGCTGACAGTTTGGTGCCAGACAAGATGAGTTTCAAAGTGTTTACCACACATTGGCGTAGCGGCGATCTTGATCATTTACCCGATTTACGGGAACAAACATTCCTTCCCCCATCAATTTGAAGGTTCCGTCAATGGAATTTTAAAATGACTGACCTAAAGACGGACGGACGAAAGGACTAAGAAAACGTAAAAAGAGGAATGACCTTGCTAGAGATACAGATGACTCATTGAAACTTCAGGCTGACATAGAAAAATTAGGATGTTGGGCCCGAAAATGGGACATGAGATTTCAGCCAATTAAATGCAATATTATGCAGATAACTAGGAAGAGATCTAATAAAGTTGAGGCTTCTTACACCTTAGAGGGAACGGTCCTCGGGAATGTGGTCTCCATTGGATACCTTGGAGTGACAATCTCACACAACTTGAGATTGAATACTCAAGTTAGCAATATGTGTACTAAGGCAAATAGAACGCATGGTTTCCTGAGGCGAAATCTTCATCAGTGCCCTCTGGATGTAAAAGAGGCAGCATATAAAGGTCTTGTTCGCCCAATCTTCGAATATGGTAGTTTTACCTGGGACCCCAGTGGAATGGTCCTTAACGATGAAATTGAGAAAGTTCAGAATAGAGCTGCTAGATTTGTAACAGGCAAATACTGCTTTGAAACTTGGAGCATGACTGGAATACTTGGAAAACAAGCAAATTCCACAGATAATTTATGTCCCCCGCCTTATTTTCATTTGTGCTGTTAAATTGCACTCACAAAGTACCTACTACATATCCAGTTTCATATTTTAGATGCGCCAAAAAACTCTAAGTTCAAAATGTAAAAAAGAGAAAAAGAATTATTTTAAGATTCTGGAAAAAGCATATGCATATCTTCAGACCATATTTCAAGCAATTTTTAAGTTTTGGAAGGATTGCTATTACACTGTAGGATGAGTTTCGCTCACAAGGTATCTACTACATTATACGCTTTCATAGAATTGATGCATGAAAAAGTCTAAATTAAAAATGTGAAAAAGTGAAAACAAATTATTCAAAGAATTCCGAAAAAAGCATATGCACAACTTCAAACCATGATAAAGACACCTGTAATATTTCAAAAGGACTGGTATAAAACTGTAGGAGGAGTTGCGCTCATAAGGTACCTACTATGAATTCGGAATCATGCAAAAAAAAAGTCTTAAGTTAAAAATGTGAGAAAAGTGTAAAAAATTAATTAAAGAATTCTGAAAAAAAGCATATGAACAACTTCAAACCATGATAAAGACACCTGTAAAATTTCAAAAGGATTGGTATAAAACGGTAGGAGCAGTTGAGCTCACAAGGTATCAACTATGAATCCAGAACCATAAAAAAAAATTCAAAATTAAAATGTTTAAAAAGTGAAAAAAAAAAAAAATTAAAGAATTCTGAAAAAAGCATATGCACAACTTCAAACCATGATAACGACACCTGAAAAATTTCAGAAGGATCGGTATAAAACTGTAGGAGGAGTTACGCTCACAAGGTACCTTCTATGAATTCGGAACCATGCAAAAAAAAAAGTCTGAGTTAAAAGTGTGAAAAAGTGAAAGAAATTGATTCAAGGATTCTGAAAAAGCATATGCACAACTTCAAACCATGATAAAGACACATGTAAAATTTAAGAAGGATCGGTTTAAAACTGTAGGAGGAGTTGCGCTCACAACGTACCTACTACAAGCTCGACACCACGCACCACGCATCACGCATCACGCACCACGCAAAGCCGAATACTATGTCCCCTCGCTTTTCTTCGAAAATGCGGGGGACAATTAAAACGGGAGTCTCTCAAGAAAAGGAGAAAAGACAGTAGGCTAATCCTTTTATACAAAGGGCCAAAGGGTGCTGCCAGCATTCAAATAGATGACCTTGTTCCCCCAGCTAGACACTGTAGATATCACCATTCGATGGCGTTCCAGGCCCTCACTGCAAGAACTGACACTTATAAAGAGTCGTTATTCCCAAGAACCATTAGAGATTGGAATCCCTTCCCGATTCGATTATTTCGACAGCTGAAGGTGCTGATGTTTGTGTAGCTACATTTACATCTTTGGTTAGAGCTAGGGACTAACTTCCCACATCACAGATCCTGGTGTATGAATGTCATTTGACGTGTCACCAGTAACAATTATGATTCTGATTCCCTGTTCATAGTGAGCCTCAATCTAGCCATTCGAATGTAAAGAGTGACGTAATTGCATATCTATTTATATAGTGTGTCACATGTATTTGAATATTTATTATTTCACCTGGCAATCATCGTCAAATGGACTTACTCTGTGGTTTTGCAATTTCCTCCTAATAATCACAGCCTTTCCTGACTGTCGTAGAGGTACGCGACTTGCTGGAGAAGTTAGCGGAGGGTCAGGTCTAAAACTTTCCCATAGTGATGTATGGGCTAAAATGAGTATTAAAAGGACGATACGAAAAAATCGATCATTCAGAGTTTCTGAACGGAGTTTAAAATATAATTGGTTTTCACCTTATTTTGCATCTAAAAGATATGTTGTTTGTACTCATTAGAATCGCCTCAGTGTACGGGCCTCCGTGGCCTAGTGGTTAAGAGCGCTGACTCTTGATCATTAGGTCTCTCACCGCTGTGGTGCGAGCCTCGCTCGGGTCACATGTGAGACGCCAAGTTCTGCAACGGAAGGTCAGGTGGTTTTTCTCCGGGTACTCCGGTCTTCGCCCACCTCTGATTAACGATCGGCTCGATATGAGTTAAATAATCTTGAAAGGGCCGTAAAACCCAAACCAAAAAAAAAAATCGCCTCACTGAGGCGATTTTATTGAGTGCACACAGCATACATTCGTTGGGTTGTTCAGTGTTGAGCTTATAGTATGGGAAGGTTCCGTTTTTTTCGTCTCAGTCCAGGTAAATATCTAGATCGGATGAACTCTGAATAGACCATGTGATCAGGACCTTTTCGGTTGGTCACACTGTTCACATAATAAACTGAATATGAGTGAGTGTTTCAGTTTTACGTCCCACCAACAGCTAAGGTCATACGGAGACGGGACCTCGGTTTAAAGACTCATCCGAAAGTCTGGAGAAGCCCGGGATCGAACCTGCGACCCCTGGTTTACATGGCGAGTAGAGTAACCACTCGACCACGGAGGCTTCTAATAAACTGAATATACCATATCAAGAGGTTTGTTTGAATTTATAGGTCAATCATTATGATTTATTCAGCGAGAAAGCGGTTGTCATTATCATGTGTCATCACACTTCTGTAAACTTATGTTGATAATGTTGGTAGAACTTGTGGCCCAAACCCATTGCTAAATTTAGTGATGCAATAAAATATGTTTATACTCAGTCCAGGTCACGTGATCAAGATGGCCACCGTGCCCATGTAAGAAACAAACTCTTCAGAAATCTTCTCCAGAACCAGTGGGCCGACTGTCACGAACCTTGGTATGTAACATTGGGGACTCGGGGCCCATTGTAGTTTCTTTAAATGATGACTCCTGGATGGTTTTGACCTATTTAATGCCAATGTCAAATTTGCATTAGAAAAAGTGTGAAGGGTGGATCCTGTAGCCTATGATCTCAAAATTGGAAGACGCAGTTAGGTAAAAGAGTGGATGAAACTACATGAGTGTTAAAGGTCAAGTTCATTCCTTGACCTTGGCTCAAGGTGGTTGAGATATGAAAATACAGACTTATTTTTCCAAGAAACCACTGGTCTATATGTAACCAAATTTCATATGAAAGCTTTTAGGAACGAAGAAATGAAAATTTATTAATATGAGTTTGGTCACATGACCAGTATGGTCACATGCCATATAAGGTAAAAACTCTTCAGGAATCTTTTTCTCCGGATCGAAGGGGCCCATTATGATGATACGGGTTGTAGCATTAGGGACTCAGTGCAGCCATAGGATGTTCAAATGATGATCCAAGGATGGCCTTGACTTATGTTTCGCAAACGTCAAATTTGGTCACATAGGCTCATGTATGAGAAAACGTGAAAACTGTGTATTTTTTTAGACACTTTTGTAGTCTGTGACCTTAAAATTGGTAGATGCAGTTAGCTAAATGAGTAGGTTAAACTACATGAGTATGCAAACTCAAGAGCAATTTCCTTGACCTTGGCCTAAGGCCTTTCAGGGGTGAAAATTAAAAAAAAATATTTTCCACTGGAACCTCTAGGCCATTTGTAACCAAATTTTTATGTTTGGTAACTTCAACTTTTACTAAGCCAGTGCAAAATTACATAAAATCTAAAATGTGTACACAAAACGTCACTCATATGGGTACATGTTTGTGTTTATGTCAATTATGTGCGAGGCTTGTGGCCACATAAAATCGATGGAATTAGTTTCACTGACCATTCCAAGGCGGTTCTTCTGTCGCGGTTTTTGTTATGGTTTGTCTTTGAGTGTGTTTATCGCTTATATTTTTTTGTTTTGGATAGCCAATTGGCCGTTTTGTGGGAAAAATAACTGTCCTTTTGGCTTTCCGCTATAGATGTTTCCATTAGGGTCTAGTTGTTTCATGTTTGTGTTTCTTTCCCTTTGGTTGTCTCTAATAGGAGCTGTGGGTTAAGTGTATCGATTCCTGATCATTGCCTTCACTTCTATTGTGACCAATCTTTAGGTAAATGGTACCCTGCAGGTGTTTTTGCAGATGTTGGGAATATAACCTCAGCATTTTAGTTAATGACAGACATTTGGTGTAAACAGTGACTGTGTTTGAGTGAGACCAAAAGCCTGTGGAATGCTCTTGAAACATATACTTGTAAACGTGCAGCTTGATCAAGTCAAATTAGTCAGGTTTCAGACCTGCAACATTAAGTTCAAAAGACCACTTTTAAATGGTCTGAAAAGAATAAAGAAATACTTAAAAAACTGTTTCTAGTTGATTTTACTTGCAAAGTACTAACTTTCATAAAATGTAAATATATACAATCACTATTAGACGCCACGCTTGGCGTGTGTTGCGTCATATATTACTGACTGAGCAAAATTGATCCAAGTTACTATTGGATTCTGTGTTATGTTTTTAATGATCATGTGACTATTACTGACTGGGCATTTGTTGGAAATTGAGTTGGTGGTCATTTATAGCCACATATGTTTTGTTTCTGTGAGGCAAATTCCTTAAAATGGAAAACTGTATTTTGGGCAGATTCTCCTTCCACATGTTTATTTTCTTTTCTTTTCTTTTTTTCTTTGGTTGAAAAAGATAAAACTATTTAGCAAACATGAGGTAGCAATATATGCAGTAAAAGGTACTTAAAAATGAAAAAAAATGCATGCATGCTTAAAAAGTGTATCATACACATAATGTGTAAATCTACATCTCTTAACAAAAGTAGTGTGATTCAAAGTTTCTGTGGGACAAACAAATGATATCTAGAATAGGTTTTCTGCAAAAGTCAAGTATTGTTTTGAAAACTTTTAAATACTGTCTTGAGCACTTTCAAATATTGCCGAAAACACTTTCTTAGAGTCAAATAATGTCTTGAACATTTTCTAGGAAAGTAAATATTGTTTTAAACACTTTAAAGGAGACCCTCAAGTATTGTATAGGAACGCTTTTAAACATTACCTTGAACATTTTCAGTGAGACAGCAAAATACTATGCCGGACTCGGTGCCTCAGTCAGATGCGCGTCTGACTGGAGATCAGGAGGACGCGGGTTCGATTCCTGCCGGGTTCGGCAACATTCTTTCGTGAAGACTGATCATGAAATATTTTCTATGGTCATTCTCTCCCTTCCACTGATTCAAGAACAAGTTGTCAGTTTCTGGCGAAAGTATGTGCACTGTAATGGTTAATTGCTTACGTATAAGCCTGCCCAGGAAAGTGTGGATAGGTAAACTGACCGGCTCAAAAATGACCTAAAATAGTTTTGACTGGGCCGTTAAACTCCAAAACAAACAAACAAAGCAAAATACTGTCTTGATCAATTTCAAACATTGTCTGTACACTTTCTGTGAGACAGGCATGTATTGTCTAAGGCACTTTCTGTCTGTGAGAGTCAAATATCATCTTGAACACATTTGAAATATTGCCTTAAACATTTTCTCTGAGACAGGCAGCTATTGTCTGGAACACTGTGAGAAGTTCAAATATTGTATTGAACACTTTCCAATATTGTTTTGAACACTTTCAAATGTTGCCTGTACACTTTCTGTGAGAAAGGCCTGTATAGGCTAGAACACTTTCTGTAAAGGTCAAATATTGTCTTGAACACTTGTGAATATTGCTTTGAATAATTTCTATGAGCGATTAATCTTTCCAATATAACCTGAATCACGTTCGATGAGGCTGTCAAATATTGTCTAAAACACTTTCAAATATTGTGAAGTACGCTTTGTTGAGGCAGTCAAATACTGTCTTTCTTGACCATCTTCTGTGAGTCAAATATTGTCTTGAACACTTTCTACGAGATGGTATATATATTCATGGAAAAACTTCAAATATTACCTTAAACACGATGGGTGAGACTGTCAAATACTGTTTGGACACTTTCAAATATTGTCTAACAGAACACTTTGTTGAGGTAGTCTAATACGACGTGAACACAGAGTTTGCAATAATCAATTATCAAGTAAAAATACCACCCTGAAATGATACAAAACGTTAATAAGTTACTACAGCAAAACAAGAAGCTTACATGAGTGGTCATTTTATGTGATTTTACCTTAAACACGATGGGTGAGACTGTCAAATACTGTTTGGACACTTTCAAATATTGTCTAACAGAACACTTTTTTGAGGTAGTCTAATACGATGTGAACACAGAGTTTGCAATAATCAATTATCAAGTAAAAATACCACCCTGAAATGATACAAAACGTTAATAAGTTACTACAGCAAAACAAGAAGCTTACATGAGTGGTCATTTTATGTGATTTTATGAAAAACGCTATCTCCATAAAAAACATAAGAAATGATCACCCATCACGAAAACAAACCTATATACTTCTGACCCCCTTGAACCTCACTTTTATACAGTAAAACTGCGGTTTACAGGGGTATATCTTATTTTTCTTATTTCTTTTCTAAAATATAGATTGTTGGTGCTCCTAAGAACCGCCTCGATGGGGTGGTTATAACGAGTATCTTCAATCCATTTTCTGAGCAGAAATAAGAAAAATGTCACAATTTTACATCGTAAAATTTTCGTTGTTTTTGGCGGTAAAATTTACAATTAAGGCGTAACTATACCAAATTTAGTGACACAGAGGCCTTTCTGATATTTAATCTTCATCAGTGTGTCTCAACCTAAGGTTCTAAAACCAAAACGGATGATGGACAAGTCCCGGCAAACACAGCACATCCCCCTCCGAGCAAACACCGACCGACGCAGATCATGAGACATGTAAACTGGAGGCATCAGGCAAGAGACGCCTACATCAGGACTAATAGGCGTCCCCCACCTAGCCAACATCAGCTAACATGGCCCACACTCCACGGAAGTCCCGGGCATCAGGAAGGAGATGTCCAAGGTAGCGAGACTTGCAAAATATTAAAAATATAACAAAAAGTGGCAACCAAATCCGCTAAGATACATGTCTCATCTGACAAGTCATTCATAGTTTTAGAAAAATTAGAATTTTATGCTGCAAAAATTAAAGATATAATATAGTTATTTAAATCAGTACCTGAGTACTGACGTCAACACCGCAGTATCAACCTCAGCACTGAGGAACTGATACTGAGCTGATGATACCCTCGGGGACGAACGAATCATCCACCAGCAGAGATACCGACCCAGTGGTTGCAATTAAGGCGTAACTGTACCAAATTTAGTGGCACAGAGGCCTTTCGGATATTTAATCTTCATCAGGGTGTCTCAATCCCAAAGTTCTGAAACTGAAACGGATGATGGACAAGTCCCGGCAAACACAGCACACTCCCTCCGAGCACACACAGACCGACGCAGATCATGAGACATGTCAACTGGAGGCATCCGACAAGAATCGCCTACATCAGGACTAATAGGCGTCCTCCACAGAGCCAACATCAGCAAACATGGCCCACACTCCACGGAAGTATCGGGCATCAGGAAGGAGATGTCCAAAGTAGCGAAGCTTGCAAAATTTTAAAATATAACAAAAAGTGGCAACCAAAGCCGCTAAGATACATGTCTCACCTGACAAGTCAGTCTTAGTTTTAGAATAATTAGAATTTTAAGCTGCACATATTAAAGTTATAATGTAGTTATTTAAATCAGTACCTGAGTACTGACGTCCAAAGTAGCGAGATTAAGCCCCCGTCCATAGGGGCTTGAAGAAATATAAGGGCTGCATGATGCTTCCACACAGAGATGAATCCGGCCCGCACACTAGTACTGGTAAACCGCTTAGAGGATCTAAGCCTGTCCAGGAACCGCGGTGCGAGACGAACCGTCCATGCTAATAAACCCTATTGGTTTCATTGGGCGACAGGGCTTGAGATGTCATTTCATCTCAATGTCGGGTAAAAGTCCCACAAAATTGGAAGCAACGTCTCCAAAATGACCTTTACAGTGTTGACGGGGACGTTAAACCTCAAATCAAACAAACAAAACAAAGTAGCGAGACTTGCAAAGTTTTAAAATATAACAAAAAGTGGCACCAAAAGTGAAATTTATAAAAGTAGTATTTGTATATTTGTATATTTGTAAAAAGTGAAATTTATAAAAGTAATATTTGTATATGGGGTGCTTTTTTGAAATGAGTGTAAGAATAGGCTTATCATATAATGATTTTAAATCCGGTTTGCTGAAGAACTCCAACAGGTCTCAGCAGAAAATAAACCGTTGTCCAGGACAAGATCCATTAACCATGTACGAGTTAACGACTTTGTGGATATATAATTTTCATGACATGAAATAACAGCAAAATTATATGATGAAAAGAGGATTTTTATTTGTTTGTTTGTTTTGCAGTTTAACGGCCCTGTCAACACTATTTTAGGTCATTTGTTGAGCCTGTCAGTTTACCTATCCTTACTTTCCTGCTTAGGCTTATACGTAAGCGGGTAACAGTACAGTGCTCATTCTTTTGCGAGAAGCTGACAACTGCCCTTCTTGATTCAGTGAAAGGGAGAGAATGACCATAGAAAAGATTTCATGATCAATCTCCCCCGACCCCGTCAGGTATCGAACCCGTGTCCTCCTGATCACCAGTCAGACGCGCATCCGAATAATATTACCTGAGTGTTAATTTTATATGAAATTTATAAAAATTAGTGTTTGGCTTGTTTACTATCCCAATAACCACAAAGTCCATAATGGAGATGGGAACTTGGTGTAAATACTAATCGGAAAGCCTTTATAGATAAACTATCTAGACACCAAGTTTCCTTCAGGACCAAGTTCTAATTTATTGATTGGGGTTCAATGACACGTCGGTCCTTGTGGGTCATTTGTGTTATCTCCCAAAGAAAGGGAGAAAATAGACAGAAGAGACGGTAGAGGTGATGGAAATGAATGACAGGGGAGAAAAAAGAAAATGAATAGAAGTGCGGAAACGGAAGAAATTATATTCTTGCACACCAGACAAGGAAATCCGTGATTTTACCCTGGGATAGAAATTTATGTTCTGACCCTGGTGTTCCGACCCCAAATCAAATATAATCGCGTGTTTGATAAATGCACTGGTTGATTACAACCTCATGTGCAGCGTCGTCATGCGTGACGTCACTAAACATTCCTGTTTTGTCATCACAAAATGGCGGACGTCGGTAACCGAAGTGACAGTATTAAAAATTCGAAATAGAAATGGAAGGTATGCAAGAAAAAAGAATCCAATATGGGTGTGAGGGGTGGATAGAAAAATCCGTCCCTCGGGATCACTGTCCGGCATCACTCGGCAAGCCTCGTGATGCCGGACAGTGTCCCTCGGGACGGATTTTTCCATCCACCCCTCATACCCATATAAGATTCTTATAATATTCCCCCTCTACCCTTATCTACTGCAAGGACAAAAGGCCTCGTCCAACTGTAATCCAAGATTCACATCACCATCACCTCAACCGACCACCCCAAAGAAGTATGCTATATGCAATGTCATGTTCTGACGTTATGACGTCGCTTCTTAAAAGAGGTGTGGGAAATGATGCCAAGAAGATATCAATAACTGTTACAGAGTTATGGGTGGAACAAGAATGTTTATGGACGAAGTGTTTGTGGCATAAGTCGGAAACTAAGGAAGCGGGGAACAACTATTCTTATGCACATCACGTCGTCTTGACCAAATACATATGCCTATTAGGATGCATAAAGATATCCCTAACCATAACCTAGTTATGGAGGGTACAAGAATTAAAATAAAAAAAAAAAAACAAAAAAAAACAAAGGGGCATAACTTGGAAACTAAGAAAGGGGGAACAATCATTCTTGTGTGTGACACGTTGTCTTGACGTAATACATATTCCTATAAAGTTGCATGAAATGATCCCTAACTGTTACTGTCTTATGGAGCGTACAACATTGTTTGCAGATTAACGGACCGACGGATAGTTTGTTTTGAGATTTTACGTCCACATCAACACTATTAATGTCATTTTGGAGGAGTTGCTTCCGATTTTGGGGACTTTTACCCTACAATGAGATGAAAAGACATCTTAAGCCGTACCGCCCATAGAAACCGCTAGGGTTTAAGGAGAGGTGGTCCGACTTGCATCACTCTCCCTAGGCAGGCTAAGACCTAAGCTGTTTACCAGTACTTATGTTTGGTCGGTTTAAGCTCTTTTCAGAAGCACCTTGCAGCCCAATCTGTTTCTGCAAGCCCTGACTGGCGGGGATGCAGGATGGATGGACAGACGGATCAACAGCGCAGGGAGAGTACAAACTGTTCTTCTTGAATAAGGAGAAGTACGGAATTGCCTCAGGAAAGGTTGAAATCATGATCAATCTTCAAAAAGACATGTTTCAGACCATGTGGGGATCAACCTCCTAATTACAAGTCAGACACACATCTCAATGAGTCGCACTGGCCAGCCAGACTTCAATCATACAAAAACACTCCTATTTAAATACATTGTAAATTCTACAACCAAAGAAAAAGAAAATTTTCAGATATATTCTTTTTATTTCCACTCAAAATATTGATTGTTGGCCCACGTTAGAAACGCCTCATTGATCTATTTACTAGATAAAATTGGGGTTTAAGGGGGTAAAAAGTATATTGGAGTGTTTTGTGATAAGCTTTATCTTTTTTTTCGAGACCATCAAGTCTATTTTCTGAGTCTTGGAAATTTACAGATCAAAGTTTTCTGGGCCAGACTTGCGGGGGTATACATTATTTTTCTTACTTCTGCTCCAAGACATAAAACCGCTTCAGTGAGGTGGTCCTAACGAGCACCCATAACCTATGTTTGCATATAAAATAAGAAAAAAATGTCAAGAATTTTCATCAGAAATGCAGCCATTTTGGAGATGTGAAAGAATACACATTGTCAAATGTGAGTGTTCTCGTAATGGTTTGTTTTTTGTTTTGTTTGATCTGAAGTTTAACGTACCCATCAACACAGTAAAGGTCATTTTGGAGACGCTGCTTCCAATTTTGTGGGACTTTTACCCGACATTGAGATGAAATGACATCGCAAGCCCTGCTGCCCATTGAAACCAATTGGTGTTTATAGGCATGGACGGACAGACTTGCACCGCTTTGCCTGGGCAGGCTTAGATCCTCTAAGCGGATTACCAGTACTCGTGTGTGGGTTGGTTTCAGCTCTGCGTGGAAGCATCATGCACTCCATCTATTTGTTCAAGCCCGACGGGCAGGGGCCAATCCTCATTATGTAATTCACTGAGATTTCAATGTATATGAGCTGGGCCCAAATTGTATAAAACTTCTTCATGCTCAATTCAACTGAGCATAGATTTGTTCTGTTTACAACAATTATTGGCATTTTCATTTGTGAGGATAAAGCTCATCCTCTGATTAACACTTTTTGTACCAAATGGGATCTTCCTCCTTATATATGGCAGGAGTTCATTTCAAAATTTAGGGATGTCAGGTCATGTTTTCTTCAAACTTTATTTTGAAATTGGGTGAACTTGTAGCAAACAGTGGAGGCCCTGATCAGACGCACGCCACATTCTGCGGTGTCTGATCTGGGCCTGCACTGTTTGCCAGGGTACCCGTTTTGGGGTATATGGTACAAAATGGGTTAACTGATGTGAAAAATAGCCTCGTTTTTTGGTATTTCAATTTTACGAGCATAACAAATTTCATGCAGAAATGATCTGAGCATGTAAACAATTTTATCATCTTAAACACTGACGTATTCAAGTGGACATACCTTTTTGCCAAACAGCTTGATAATGCACAAGTTGACAGGAGATGATAATCTAAAGTTCTCAAGTGTTGGTATACAACTGTCTGGTAACCCGAGGTCTCCAAAGTTGGTTTCATCTTCAAAATCATCTAACTAAAGAAAAAATTATTGCAATTTCATTTACATGCCTACGCAAAATGCTCTGCAAGGTAGAATATTTTTGTATTGGTCGTGTTAATGGACCTATTAATGTATTTTATGCTAAAGGCGTGCTCACGCATTGAATAAAGTAGGAATGTTAATGTTTTGAATGTTATATGCATGTTGGGGTGATGAATATTATAGACATGTTGGCATATTGAATATTATAGGCATGTTTGTGTATTGAATGTTATAGGCATGTTGGTGAATCCTATGCTATAGGCATGTTGGTGTATTGAATGTTAATGGGATGTTGGTGTATCCAACGTTATAGGCATGTTGGGATACTGAATGTTATAGGCATGTTGGTGTATTGAATGTTACAGGTACGAAGACAGAAGTGCTAGATGAGTTCCTCTTTGCTGATGACAGGACAAAAGGTGCTCCAACAGAAGAGAAGATGCAACAAGGTACAGATCAAGTATGTGATTCCCGTGATAGCTATGACCTCGGAATCAGCATCAAAAAGACTGAGGTTGGCAATCAGCCAGCATCTGGCAAACCTTAAAAAGAGCCAACCACCACAGAGAAAGGTCAAAGATTGCATGTGTTAGATAAGTTCACCTACCTTGGGAGCACACTGTCAAAAGCCATGCACATTGATGATGAAGTCAATGCCAGGCCTGCCAAAGCTAGTGCAGTATTTGGCAACTACGTTGTAGTGTTTAGATCGCGATGGAAGTAAGGGCGAGGATTGTGGCCACGTAAAATCGATTTAAGACCCCCAGTAGAATTCCTTTCACTGACCTTTCCAAGGCGATTCTTCTGGAAAAAGCACACTTAAGATGGACAGGCCATGATACCAGAATGCCTGAGGAACGTTTGCCAAAGAAAATTCTCTATGGAGCAATAGGAATTGGCAAGCGCACCCATGGGGGTCAAAAGAAGTGCTGCAAGGACACCCGCAAAGCCTCCCTCGGGAAATTCAACATTCCAGTGATGGGAACAAATTGCACAGGACAGAGCAAAGATGCAAGGTCTCATCAGAAGGGGTGCCAGTGAATACAAGGCAAAAATAATCAGCGAAGCTAAGCAGAAACGTGCACTGCGCAAAGGCAGAGCTAAGGCATAACCTACAGTACTGTCTTCCTCTAGCCTCTGTTGCTCTAGCTGCAACAGACAGTTCAGAGCTAGAATTGGTCTCATCAGCCATCTTAGAACACACAAACAGTAGCATTTCTCAAGTGTGATTAAGATTTGGTCATTGTCAGTAATGACAGACGAACTATTACAGGCATGCTGGAGTATTAAAGGTTATACGCATGTTGATGTATTGAATGCTATGGGCATGTTGGTGTTTTGGATGATTAAGGCGAATAGGTATTCTGAACGTCATAGGCATGTTGTTGTATTAAATGGACATGACAATGCAAGCTGTTTTTTTTTTTGTTTGTTTTGGGGGTTTTGGTTGTATTACTTTTTCAAGATAATTTCACTTATTCCATGCTGATTTTTAATCATCAGTGGACAAAAACCGGACTACCCGAACGAAAACCCTCTGACCTTCCCCTGCAGAAGTTGGCAATTTTTCAAGCTTATCAAGTCTATCATATACACATTACCACAGCAACCTGATCTGCCTCATTGTATCACTTGGACTGGATGTTTCCAAATTAAAGTATCACGTGAGACGTGGAGCATCGAGTGTGAGGTTTAAGATTTTGGAAAATCCATGAGACATGATACTGTACAGCAGATCAAGAAACTAGTGGAAAATATGTTTTTATATACAAATACCTTTTTTTCATTCGTCTAATGTAGATCAGTGTGAAATTTGATGTTAAATGGCATCATCAAGTTATACACATCTTGTTCTGCATTAAAACAACAACAACAAAATGGTGAATGCAACTGACATTTGTTTAGAATTTCTATTTTCTAGTAAAAACAATTAAGCATATTGCTGTATTAAATTTCGATGTTTTCACTCTATGCTATCAACCGATTTGGTACCTGAATTTAACTTGTCCCTGTGACAATATGAAACTCTGGAACCAGCTCTTCAAAATTAATTGCCCCCGCCCATAGGGGCTTGAAGAAATATATGGGCTGCATGATGCTTCCACGCAGAGCTAAATCCGGCCCGCACACTTGTACTGGTAAACCGCTTAGAGGATCCAAAGTAGAAGTAAAACAAAGATCAGGAATTGATACAATTAACTTACTCCATCCATAAAAGACACCAAAGGGAAAGAAATACAAACATTAAGCGACCAGGATCCAAGCCTGTCCAGGAACCGCGGTGCGAGGCGGCACGTCCATGCTAATAAACCCCTTTTGGTTTGTTGGACGACAGGGCTTGAGATGTCATTTCATCTCAATGTCGGGTAAAAGTCCCACAAAATTGGAAGCAACGTCTCCAAAATGACCTTTACAGTGTTGACGGGGACGTTAAATCTCAAATCAAACAAATCTTCAAAATTAATGAAGTCATTAGCTAATACACTTATTACCTTCTGATCACACCGGCCCCGATAGCTCAGTTGGTAGAGTGTCTGCTAAGGGGTACGGGAGGTCACGGGTTCGACCCCGCATCAACAAAACACGCCTATATAATTTTGACCCCCTCGAACCCCACTTTTGTATAGTGAAACTGGGGTTTACAGGGGTAGACCTTATTTTTCTTATTTCTGCTCTAAAGTATAGAGTGTGGGTACTCGTAAGAACCGCCTCGATGAGGCGGTTCTAACGAGTACCCACACTCTATATTTTGAGCAGAAATAAGAAAACTATCACAACGTTTCGTCTTAAAATTTTCATTTTTTTCGGCGATAAAGGTTACAATGTATTGGTATAGGCGTGTTTTCGTAATGCTGGCCGGGACATACCAAAGTCATTAAAAATGGTACCGGCTGCTCCTCGATTGGCACTCATATTTACGGGGTAGAGCTAGGACTGGTCAACCCCGTGTCAGGATAATGTGACTGGGTGTGGTATCATGTAACGTGTCTGGGACATGATACTTCAGTGAGGCAGCACTATAAAAGTGAGCATTGAGCTCCCTGTCGCAACCAGACACCGTCATGATAGGACTGAAAAATTGTTGAAAGCGACTTTAAACCCGAATTCACACACACACCTTCTGATCACTTTATATGGTAAATGTCCTAACACTTTTACTAAAAATATGCGAGTAGCTCTTGCAAAAGAACCTGTGTACTAGAATGTTCTCAGAAAAAAAAACTAAGTCAACCAGCCGCAAATATAGCGCAAAACCTACGTGTCCTTGCAAATAATGTCAAGGCCAACAAAAACAACAAGTTTGTCATGATAAACTGTAACAAACATTATCTATAATTCATAATTTAACCACAGGAAAAGGTGTAGACAAGCTAAATTTGGCCAAAATATGACCGTTTTTAAAACAGAAGTGAAGGCAATGATTAGGAATCCATACAATTAACCCACAGCTCCCATCATAGACACCAAAGGGAAAGAAATACAAACATAAATTAACTGACCAATTACCTATCCTAAATAAAAAAGTAAAAGCGATACACACACTCAAAGACAAAGCATAATAAAAACTAGAACTGTCAGAGGATCTGACTATAGCCCCGCTATAGCGCTATCAGGAAAGAAAAATACAATAAAAATGTTTTCAGCTTTCTCTGGTCGGGCCCATCGGAGTCTAACTGTTGGTTTTCTTTTGCTCCAGCATTTCAGTGGTTTCTTGCTGTCGAGTCCTCACCGTTGTCTCACCTCTGTGGTTCTTTGATTATTTGTGTTCACGGAGATGTTGCACTGATGAGTTAGGAGGCCTTCATGCGGACTAACAAATAATTTGTCTAAATCGCGGCGGAAGTAAGGGCAAGGATTGTGGCCACGTAAAATCGATTTAAGCCCCCCCCCCACCCCCAGTGGAAGTCTTTCCACTGACCGTTCCCAGGCGGTTATTCTGTGGCGATTTATTTATGTTGTTGTTTGTTACTTACTGTGTGTATCACTTGTGTCTTTTTATTTTGGATGGCCATATGGCCATTTCGTGGGGAAGTAACTGTCCTTATGGCCTTCCTTTGTTTAGGTTTCCATTATGGTCTGGTCGCATAATGTTTGTGTTTCTTTCCCTTTGGGGTCTTTGATGGGTGGAGTAAGTTAATTGTATTGATTCCTGATCTTTGTTTTACTTCTACTTCAGCCTATGGAACGGACACGAATTATTACTGTACTGAGTTTATTTTAAGTGCAATTTTTCAATGTCCAAAGGGCAATAACTCCAAAAGTAGGTAATCCAGGGTTATGTTTCATGCGTTCTGCACATCGTCTTATAGTGCTGTACATTTGTGTGAAGTGTCATGAAAATACCTCAAAAGGTTTTGGAGTTATTGAGCGGACAAGGTTAAAATTGCCATTTTTCAATGTTCAAAGATACCTCAAACGGTTTTTGAAATGGCATATCGGAATTACAGTTGCCATTTTTCAATGTTCAAAGGGCAATAGCTTCAAAAGAAGGCATTCCAGAGTTATGGTTCATGCGCTCTGCACATCGTCTCATAGTGCTTTACATTTGTGTTAAGTTTCATGAAAATACCTCAAAAGGTTTTTGAGATATCATGAATAACGGAAATACGGTTGCCATTTTTCAATGTTCAAAAGGCAATAACTCCGAAAGGAGGAAATCAAGAGTTATGGTTCATGTGTTCTGCGCATCGTCTCATGGTGCTTTACATTTATGTGACGTTTCATGAAAACACCTCAACGGTTTTTTAGTTATGATGAATAACGGAATTACAGAATTATGGAATCACAGAAAGACAAGGCAAATCAAATATAGCCCCCACTTTTTCAAAGCGGTGCTATAATTAACCGTGAAAGAAGACCCCCCACCTTGAATCGGCCAGTGAAACGAATTCCACTGAGGGGCTTAAATCGATTTTACGAGACCGCAATACCTCGCCCTTACTTCCGTTGCGATTTATCAGTCCGTATGAAGGCCTCCTAACTCATCAGTGCAACATCTCCGAGAACACAAAAATCAAACAACCACAGAGATGGTACAACAGTGAAGACTCGACAGCAAGAAACCACTGAAATGCTGGAGCAAAGAAAACCAAAAGTAAAACTCCGATGGGCCCGACCAGAGTCAGAGCATCAGGCACCAACCATCATTTCATAAAATTAAATTCTCTCTAACTCTCAGTGAGCCTTACGCTTAAAGCCTTTGACCTTGAAAAGGAGGTAAGGGTCAACACAATTATATTTCACCAGGTATGAGCACCATTCTTAATCTGTCAGGGAAAAGGGTGTTGACCTGTTATTTCTGTCTAGAATTTGATAGTCTTTGGGAGGCTATTACCTTGAGAATGTCGTCATGGTCACCAAAAACTAATCAAACCTTTGGTAGGTTGGAATAATATGGTGTAACATATTCGACGCCAATTTATTAATTTGTCAAGGATATTTGTCCAAAAATTCATAAATGTATGCAGGAGATAGGCTGCAGGCAGTTCTTGGGAAACTGTGACCTTGAAAATGAGATTAAGGTCAGCAAAATCTAATTGCATCTTTGGTAGGTCGTAATGATAAATTGTGACCAAGTTTGCGTACAAATCAAAAATTATTTCAGGAGGTATCATGCGGTAAAATTATTTTGGGCCAAAATTTGACAATTTGTTTAGCCTGTGGCCTTTAGAAATAATGTTACATTCATTTAATCCCCCGTTCTAGAGATGTCACAATGCAAGTGTGGTAGGAACTCAACAATCAGTTCAGTAGATACAATGCTCAAAGTGCCAATTCCAAAACCCAAGCAAATGGGATCCACACCAGAAACAATGTCTCTCTCTCTCTCTCTCCTTCTATTGGGACATAAATACATATTGTAGAGGCTCGACCATTTGGGCCCCGTCAAGCGATTTTGGTACTTATCGCCAATGCGAGCAGCGAAGGTTCAGGCGAGCCTGCGCATCCGCGCAGTCTCGCCAGAACCTTCGCTGCTCGCTCATACTAGCAGTGAATCAAGAGGAACCTTCAGACAGAAAGCCATATCCCTGGCCCCTCTGAATGACTGGGCATGCGCAGTTAAAATTTGTCATGACGGAATGCTCGAAGACCCAAATTCGCTTGGCGGGGCTCATTTAACATTTTGACTACTGGCATTTTGCCACAACTGGACACTGACCTCAATTTCACTTTCTGGATCTTTATCTGAAGGTGGAACAACAGCAAATTCTTCAAGGTCATCTTCAAGGTGAGACACATCTCTATTCATGAAGTGATCAGCATCATCAGGATAAACTGGTGATAGCATGTGTCTTCTGTCCTGCCGGTCATGGTTGATTAGAGATACAGGATTATGTCTGGAGCCTGAAACCTTAGTCCTTTCTCCAAACGTTCTTTCCTTTCCGGTACTGTGAGGATGATCTGTAGTTGAGTCTTCTACAACAGAATCGTCCGGTATATTGCAAGTCGGCAACAATGTACTTGCATATACACTGCATAAAGAAGAAGAAGACGAAGAAGAAGAAGATGAAGAAGAAGAAATGAATTTGCTCCCTGTGACACCCATTTTGGAAGCGTAACTGTGGAGTGTCTTTATAAAATTATTATTGTCATGCAAACAAAATACGTGTACACTACTTAGCTAAACCACTGAATATAATAAACATTGGAGACCAAAACAAAACAACAAAAACGTACCTACACTATGCGGTAAACACCATTATGAAGCCATTGGCAGAGGCGAATTTAACCTTTTTCTGGAAAGGACCAAACAGGAAGTCAATAATTCAACCCACTTAGTGAGGGAAACCTGGAATGGGGTCCTTGACAAACAGCCCAGACCCGGATCAGATGCTGCAAAATGTGACATCTGATCAGGGCCTTCAATATTTGCAGAATTTTCAATTATTTTCGAGCAAAATTTCTAAAAACAACTGAATCTGACAGCCTCAAGTTTGGAAATGGAATAAACCTGTCATGCCAGTGGTTCCTTTGGAGTTGTAACAACACAGCCTACACTACAAAGATCATATCAAGCCAAATGGGTTACCAATCCATTCTTTTCCTGCGCAGTCTCTGATGGGAGCTGTGTGTTAATTGTATCGATTCCTGATCATTGCCTTCACTTCTATTTTAAACCAGTTATGTGCACAGTCTTTCATCAGGAACTGGGAAATGCTCTTGGCTCAGCGGAAGGAAGACAGTAAGCGTAGACTTGAAAATCTGGGTTACAGATCAGATTGATCCAGCTGAGCACTAAGACCAAACTGCAGTGGCATTTTTTTACAATTAGCACAGTCTCACCTGAAAACCTGTGAAAGGAACATTGGCAAACAGTGCATTTGTTTGCTTTCCATCAAAAGTAGAAAAAAAGAGACCGACACCCCTTAAGTGACTGATGGACATGTACAACATAATTATAACAATAGGAAATTGCACTAGTATACACTGGGTAACAGAGCTATTCATCAAATATATTTGCACCGAATATTGCCTAAGGATTACACTCCAATAAGTTTTAAGCTACTAATGAATGTATTTGTTGTCTGCGCATGCAAGGATTTGAAGGAATATGGTTAAACTGAAGTCCACAGGGTTAGATGTGTAAAACACTCAATACGTACGTCACCATCACAAAAACATGCCTATATAATTTTGACCCCCTTGAACCCCACTTTTATATAGTAAAACTGGGGTTTACAGGTGTAAACCTTATTTATCTTATTTCTGCTCTAAAATATAGATGGCGGGTACTCGTTAGAAACGCCTCGATGAGGCAGTTCTAACAAGTACCCACAATTTATATTTTGAGTAGAAATTAGAAAAATATCACAATTTTTCATCTTAAAATTTCCATTTTTTCGTGAAACAGCTTACAATATATTTTTAGAGGCGTGTTTTCATAATGTGTACTTTGTGTCAATCTGCTTTTGTCTGTCTTAAATGGGTACTAAATAAAATCATATAAATTCATATGAAGAATAATGCTACTTTCTTCAAGATACCTATACATACTTATCATTACAGCTTTATGGAAAATGTTTTTTTTTTCTTTTTAGTATATGCCAATTTCTTTGATCCTGCAGATTTCTGTATGAACCTGTAAAAGGTCAAAGTAATCTGTTAATTTTCAAAAACCTTTGCAGAATCAGCTCCCAAGATCAAGATGTACAAACCTTAGAGTATAATCTTCTTTGCAACTATATTCTCTGCTGTGGATGTAATATTTATTTTCCTTTTAGATTTCATTGGTGTCTCTATACCTTTCACAATCTGAAGTTTAGTTTTTCTTACAATCTCACCAATAACTATAGAAACTTTCAAATCATAAAGCTTGTCTTGCATACGTTTTATTTTGATTGAGTTTGATTTTCTATCCTTCACTCATCATCTCTTTCTCCACTCGTGATTCCGTTGTTTTGTCCACTTCTGGTTGTGTGATATATTTCAAGTCTTGTCCTGCTGAATAAATTAATTTTGCCACACATTTCTGACTATCAACCAACTTGAATAAGATAACATGAACAATAAAATAACAATGTGTTCCTTCAAAGTTGCATTCTGAATGACAAACAATGTAGATCCTGATCTGATGGCTTCAGCCATCTGATCTGGATCTACTGTGTTTGCAAAGGCATGGTTGCTGTGTTCAGCAGGACAAGAGTTAAGGAACGTGTACTATAAATCTTACCGTGTGTCTTTATCAGCTTTCTTGGTTTGTTACGCCCTAAAAGGTCTGATTTGGCTTCTTTATTATCATTATGGTTCCTCAGCATTTCTTTTATTCTCCATCTCACTTTAGTGCCATTATCATTTCTAGTTTCACTTTTGAACTCAGTATTTTCTACTTCATTCATTGTATTGTTAATTGTTTCACTTAAGTGATTATTACAACCATCTGAACTTTCAACTTTATGTTTATTTGGTACATTAAGACTTTTCTTTGTGTTTTCTGTGAATACTTCCTTCTCACATACAACTTCATAGCTAGACTTTCCAAAGATTTTATTAAATTCATCATTTTTCACACATTTCTTTCTTTTTCTTTTAACATATGTTTTAAATTTCATTTCTGTCGCCAGTTGGCTTTCTGTCATTTCTTTCTCGCCTGTCATATGAATCAATTCAGAGTCCTTCACTAGTTCTAGATCATCAGTATTGTCTTCTGTCTCCTCTGTCGTTTCTTTCTCGCCTGTCATATGAATCAATTCAGAGTCCTTCACTAGTTCTAGATCATCAGTACTGTCTTCTGTCTCCTCTGTCGTTTCTTTCTCGCCTGTCATATGAATCAATTCAGAGTCCTTCACTAGTTCTAGATCATCAGTACTGTCTTCTGTCTCCTCTGTCGTTTCTTTCTCGCCTGTCATATGAATCAATTCAGAGTCCTTCACTAGTTCTAGATCATCAGTATTGTCTTCTGTCTCCTCTGTCGTTTTTTTCTCGCCTGCCATATGTATCAAGTCAGAGTCCTTCACTAGTTCTAGATGATAAGTATTGTCGTCTGTATCCTCTGTATCAGCTTCTGATAAATTGTCAGCATTGCTGTTGGGGCTAAAACAGAACAGGCACAATGATAAAACAACTGTGTGAGATTAATAGACACTATGATCGGGTTATAAAGTTACATAGATAACTCGTAGGTATTCCAATGGGTACAACATGTGCTCCACTTGTAGCTGATTTATTTTTGTTTTTGTTATGAACGAGATTTTATGATGTCACTTTCTAGTCAAAGTCACGCAGACATTACTGAAGCCTTTAACTATACCTCAAGATATGGTTATTGACAACCCTTACTTTGAAGGAATGTTGACTGGGACGTTAAACTCCAAAACAAACAAACAAACAAACAAACGAACAAACAATTTATCCATCTAAGCGGCAGTTAAACAAAGCCAATAATTCTGATACGGAAGCCCCGTTTTTGATTTGCATTTGAACATTTCAAATGGTTTTGTTGCAACTAAAATTTATGATAAGCACGATAATTTTTATTTTAATATAGTTAACTTCCCTTTCTAAATGTTGATATTCCCCATCACCATCTTACACTGTAATATTTCACAGTTTATTCCCTTTGCAAGAGTGTCAAGTCATGTCGCTGATTTTAACACTCGTAATAAAAGCCCTGCAACCAAAGAGCAAAGCCAAGCTGCCATATCGACCAATCTAAAGAGTTGAAATTCATCAAAAACACAAAATAGAAGTAGAAGCAATGATCTGTAAAGGCAAATATGGTGAATGTTTAAATAAAGTTTCAGCCTCAAAGGGCATATGGTTTCTGTGGAGATAATTTTTTTAAGTTTTTTTTTTTTTCATTTTGGTTTCCATGGCAAACAGCGACAAGAGTTGTCAGAAGACAACATAGCTCGCTTTGGGGGCCTAAGATGGATGAGGGCAAGTTATCAAAAAAAAAATCTTCTGTAAAACAGCCAACAGACTGCAGCAAATGAAAGAGAACCAAAAAGTACCCCCAATCATCCTGTTTTCAAGCCTTTCCACTGTAAAAAAAAATAAAAACATAATTTATATTTGATAAAAAAATTCTACAAACTTCCAAGTAATAATAAGGCATCACAGACGAAACAAATCCCCTCGCGCAAGAAAAAATTAAAAAAGCCGAGCCTAGCATTTGTGTAAAATTACATTATATCCATCAATAAATGTAGGTACTTAAGTGTGATGACAAAGTTTTTCTAAACAAGTTGCCCATGGGCCACTATGCTCACCAGAGCTCAGGTGGGCACTACCCAATGACAGCCATGTACATGTTTTTTCAACATGACATCATTTTAATCTACCAATTATAAAGCCTCCCAAATGAACCCCTATATCCAAATGAGCATCCATCTGGACTCAGTATCTAAAACATTAGGCCTTTTATTAAGTAGAGGGTGTAGCGCATGGACCTAATGGAGCCCTGGCTGGTATCACTAAATGCATCTTATCATAAGGAATAAGAATAAATATTGTGTAGCAGTGGGGATCTGTATACCATTGTTATAAGGCCTCTTAAGCGGTAGAGTGGTTGGGGCATGTCCTGTTGATCCCAGGAAAACCCAAGATTGTTGTCCCTATAAGGACCAAGAATATATATATATATGGTTTATGTGTGGGAATCTGAATGGTTTCTGATATATGAGGCCCTTCTATGACGTGGAGAGGAGAGGAATGGCCCCAGCGACCCCCAAGAGGGTGTGCTATTGATAAAGAACAAGAACATATATGATTATGGGGTGGGCATTCGAGCGGTTTCTGAAATATATGGCCTTTTAAAGTGGAGGGGCGGGGCGCATTGCCGTAGCACAAAGTGACCCCCAGGTTGGTGTGACTGATCGAGTCTTATCATATGGAACAAGAATATTATAGTTTATGGGTGGGGATCTGAATGATTTCTGAGATATATGGCTTTTAATGAAGTAAAGCAGTGGGGCATGACCCAGGCAGTCCGGATGACTCCCAAGCTAGTGTTATTTGAATGTGTCTTATCACAAAGAAGATAATTATATATGGTTTAGGGGTGGGGCTCCGAACAGTTTCTGTTCCTTTTGTATAGCCTTTTGTGAAGCGGTGGGGTGGGGCAAGGCCCTGGCTTGGCCCTGAAGACCCCCAGGTTGACGTCAATGAATGTGTCTAATCATAAGGACAACAATATATATGGTTAGGGCTGGGGATCTGTTAGGTTTCCAATATATTGGGTCTTTAATGAAATGAAGGGGTGGGGCACGATTCCGGCACCTCCTGGGGGACCCCAAGGTTAGAGTCAATGAATGCGTCATATCATAAGAAACAAGAATATATAAGGTTTTGGGGTGGGGATCTGAATGGTTTCTGAGATAAATGGACTTTGTGAAGTGGAGGGGTGGGGCAAGGTCTCAGCGCACCCAGGAAGACCCCAAATTGGTGTCAATGAATGAGTCTCTTCATAAGGAACAAGAATATATAGGGTTTAGGGGTGGGACACTGTAAGGTTTCCAAGATATTGGGTCTTTTGTGAAATGGGAGGTGGTGGGGCATGACCCCAGCACAAGCCGGGGGACCCCCAGGTTGATGTCACTGAATGCGTCTTATCATAAGGAACAAGAATATATATGGTTTTGGGGTGGGGATCTAAATGGTTTCTGAGATATATGGCCTTTTGTGAAGAAGAAGGGGTGGGGCAAGGCCCAGGCACACCCCGGGAGACCCCCAAGTTGGTGTCAGTGAATGTATATTTTCATAAGGAACAAGAATATATATGGTTTAGGGGTGGGGATCTGTAAGGTTTCCAAGATATTGGGCCTTTTATGGAATGGAGGGGGTGGGGCATGACCCCGGCACGTACCGGAGGACCCCAGGTTGGTGTCACTGAATGCATCTTATCATAAGGAACAAGAATATATATGGTTTTGGGGTGGGCATCTAGATGGTTTCCGAGTTATATGGCCTTTTATGAAGTGGAGGGGGTGGGGCATGGCCCCGGCTTAACCTGGGGGACCCCCATGTTGGCATTAAAGCATATGGCTGAGAGACATTTAATCAAGGAACATGTCTATAAAGTTTTGTCAAAATATCTGCAATAACTTGGCAGCAGATGCCATTTTTCAATTTTCCCCATTATAAGTATATGGAAAATCTAAGTTGCCATAGCAACAAAACTAAAGAGCCGAATTTCATAAAAAACACAAAACCTGTAAAGGCAGATATGGTGAATATTTTCATAAACTCTCAGCCTCATAGAGCATACGGTTCCTGAGGAGATGATTTTTGAAGTATTTTTTTCTATTTTTTTTCAATTTGGTTTCCATGGCAACCAATACAAATGACCAGTAGGCCTAAAATCATATGGCAGATAGTAGATTGCCTAAGGAATATTTCTATGAAAGTTTTGTCAAAATATCTGCAGCTGCTTGGCAGTAAATGCCAATTTTCGATTTTCCCCATTATAAGTCTATGGGAACTCTAAGTTGCCATAGCAACCAAACTAATGAGCTGAATTTCATAAAAAACACAAACTTTCAATCCCCCAACCCAAGGATGCTACAGATGAAATTTGGGCCCAATCGGCCTAGCGGCTTCAGAGGAGATATCGTTTAAAAGTGTTGACGTCACCAGACACAGACGCAGACGACGGACAACTGCCTATCCTATAAGCTCCCCCGGAGCCTTCGGCTCAGGTGAGCTAAAAAAGCCACAGTGACCTTGACTTTGAGCTCTAGACCCTGAAAGTTGAATTGACTGCAGATATTATCATACTCAACACTGTATGAAGTTATCTTTAAATCCATCAATAAATGTGGACACTAGAGCAATGATCAAGTTTTTTTTTAAAAAAATAGCCACAGTTACCTTGACCTTCAGCCCCAGAGCAGGAAAGTCAAAGACACCCAAGATATCATCATACCGAACATTTGTGGTAAGGTATATTAAAATCCATCAATAAATGATGGCGTAAGAGCGATGACAAAGTTTTTCTAAAAATAGCCACATTGACCTTGACCTTCAGCCCAAGACCCTGAAAGTTGAACTCGCTCAAGATATCATCATCTTACCAACATTTGTGTGAAGTTATATTAAAATCCATCCATAAAGAAGGCACTAGAGCAATCACTACTTTTTTTTCTGAAAATAGCCACAGTGACCTTGACCCCAGATCCTGAAAGTTGAATTCACTTGAGATATCATCATACCCAACATTTGTATGAAATTACCTTTAAATCCATTTATAAATGTGGACATTAGAGCAATGACCAAGTTTTTCTAAAAATGGCCACAGTGACCTTGACCTTCAGCCCCTGACCTTGAAAGTCAAAGTCACTCGAGATATCATGATACAATACATTTGTGTGAAGTTATATTAAAAACCATCAATAAATGAAGGCCTTAGAGCGATGACAAAGTTATCCTAAAAATGGCCACAGTGACCCTTCAGCCCTGGACCCTGAAAGTCGAACTCGCTCGAGGTATCATCACACACAACATTTTTGTGAAGTTATATTAAAATCCATCCATAAATGTAGGCACTAGAGCGATCACCAAGGTTTTCTAAAATAGCTACAGTGACCTTCAGCCTCGGAACCTGAAAGTCAACATCACTCGAGATATTGTCATACTCAACATTTGTGTGAAGTTATATTAGAATCCATCCACAAATAAAGGCTAAAGAGCGATGAAAAAGTATTTTTCTAAAAATAGCCACAGTGACCTTGACCTTCAGCCCCAGACCCTGAAAGTTAAATTCGCTCGCGATATCATTATACCCAATATTTGTATGAAGTTATATAACAATCCATCCATTAATGTAGGCACTAGAGAGATCACAAAGTTTTTTTTTCTAAAGATAGCCACAGTGACCTTGACCTTCAGCACCGGAACCTTAAGATCGAAGACGCTAGAGATATCATCATATCACGCATTTGTGTGAAGTTATATTAAAATCAAACAATAAATTAAGGTGCAAAAGCGATAATAATGTTTTTTTTCTTCTAAAAATAGCCACAGTGACCTTGACCCCGTGACCCTGAAAGAAGTGACCTTGACCTTAAGCCCCGGACCCTGAAAGTCAAAGTCACTCGAGAAATCATTATACCCAACATCTGTGTGAACTTATATGAAAATCCATCAATAAATGAAGGCGCTAGAGCAATGACAATGTTTTTCTAAAAATAGCCACAGTAACCTTGACCTTGAGCCCCAGACGCGCTATGCTTTTAAAAAAGAAAAAAAAAACGTTCCTCCCCCAGGATTTGAACTCGCGCAGCTTGCAGGTAAACTTTAACACAGGGAAATAATGGAGGTTTTGTTTGTTTTGTTTGATTTGAGGTTTAACAGCCCTGTCGACAGTGTAAAGGGCATTTTGGAGACGTTGCTTCTTATTTTGCGGGACTTTTACCCGACACTGAAATGAAATGACATCTCAAGCCCTGACGCCCAATGAAACCAATAGGGTTTTTAAGCATGGACGGGCCGACTCGCACCGCTTTGCCTGGTCAGGCTTAGATCCTCTAAGCGGTTTACCAGTACTCATGTGCGAGTCGGTTTCATCTCTGCGTGGTAGCATCATGCAGCCCATATATTTCTTCAAGCCCATATGGGCAGGGGCCACAAATAAGGAGGTAATACAGAGGAAAATATTAACTTCTCAAATAGTCTACATTAAGCCAAAAAACCTGGGAAATGGAGTAAAAAGATTACGTAAAGTACAGATTTTTACCTTATGTTTATTTCATTTGAAAATAAATTTGTGAAACGTCATAAATAAGAGCTTGCAGGTAAAATTTAACCCAATGCGGACGCCGACGATGACGACGGACGCCCGGGGGTATGGCCATAGCTTCCCCTTTACTTTCATAAGGCGAACTAAAATGAGCAGTAGGCCTAAAATCATACGGCAGATAGATGCTTGTTTAAAAATTCTTCTTTGAAAGTTTTGTCAAAATATCTGCAAAGATGTGGCAGTAAATGCCATTTTTCAATTTCCCCATTATAAGTCAATGGAAACTCTTAATGGCCATAACAACAAAACTAAAATGCCGATTTTCATAAAACATACAACAACACAAAACCTCCAAAGGCAAATATGGTGAATATTTCCATCAAGTCTCAGCCCCATAGAACATATGGTTTCTGACGTGATGACGTTTTAAGTATATTTTTTTTTCTTATTTTTTTTTATTTTGGTTTCCATGGCAACCAGTAAAAAGGAGCAGTAGGCCTAAACTCACAGTACAGACACTTCTATGAAAGTTTTGTCAAAATATCTGCAAAGGCTTGGCAGTAATCCCACATTTGTTTCATCTCTGTGGTTGTTTTCTCCGAGATGTTGCACTGATGAGTTAGAAGGCCTTCATGTGGACTGAACAAATTACTTGTCTAAATCCTGACGGAAGTAAGGGCAAGGATTGCGGCGGGGTAAAATCAATTTAAGCCCCTCAGTGGAATTTGTTTCACTGACCATTCCAAGGCAGTTTTTCTGTTGCCGTTTATATTTGTTATGATTTGTCTTTGAATGTGTGTATCCCTTTTTTCTTTTGGATAGCCAATTGGCCATTTTGTGGGATTGTTACTGTCCTTTTGGGTCTAGTTGTTTCGTGTTTTTGTTTCTTTCCCTTTGGTCTCCCTGATAGGGGCTGTAGGTTAATTGCATCAATTCCTGATCACTGCATTCACTTCTATTTAACGAAATTGTTGAAGGTACATACTCATACATATATTTGGTGGACTGTGACCTCTCTCTGTCTCTCTCAAGTATTTTTTGTATATTACTTTCAACCACATCCATTCGCGAAATATAGAAATTATACATATTGAATTCACAGGAGATGATAATTATATGCTGCTAGCTACTCTCAAATCCTGTAGCATACTGCTGTAGTTGTTAAATGTTGTTTGTAACCAAAACAATATGCATTGCTCCCCATCAAGGTGTAACTATTTACCAAGTTTTAGCATTACTAGATGTAATTTATAGGAAGAGTTATAGGAGGAAATAACAAGACGACCATAATGGTACTATATCGCTCACCTGAGCTAAGAGATTTACCTTTGGGTCCCGGCAGTGGTGTGTGTGGGGGGAGGGGGAATATCTGGCCCCAGGTCTATAATTTGAACAATCTGTGTAACGGTGCACTAAATGAAGCTAAATGTCAAATATCAAAGGCCTGGGCCTTCTGGTTTCAGACGAAGATTTTTAAATGTTTCCCTATTTAAGTCTATGTAAAACCAGTGGGCCCCGGGGCAATGCCTTTTTTGGCCCAAAGGCTATAATGTCAACATTCATGGTAGAGGTACACTAGATGAAGCTCCATACCAAATATCAAAGACCTGGGCCTTTGTTTGTTTATTTGATTTGAGATTTAACATCCCCGTCAACACTTTAAAGGTCATTTTGGAGACGTTGCTTCCAATTTTGTAGGTTTTTACCAGACTTTGAGATGTCCCCTGTCGCCCAAAAGACCTGGGCCTTCTGACTGGTTTCAGAAAAGAAGATTTTTAAAGGATTTCCCTGTACATGTATATGTAAGCAGCAAGAAACCACTGAAATGCTGGAGCCAAAAAGCCAACAGTTAGACTCTGATGGGCCCTACCAGAGACAGAGCATCAGGCACCAACCAACATTACCTCTAATTCTAAGTAAGCCTTTATGCTGGAACCTTCATAGAATGAGGCCTAACCCACTGTCGTGCAATTAAAGCGGGTAGCACAGTTGTCAACCATGATTGGGTAAACTAAAATGCGTACTGTCTGTCATATAATATTTATGTTGTAAACTCAGTGGGGCCCGGTCCCATGGTTATTATTTGAACAATCTTGGTAGAGGTCCACTAGATGAAACTTCATAACTAATATCAAAGATCGTGGCCTTCTGGTTTAAGACAATAAGATTTTTGAAGGTTTTCCTAATAAACCTCTATGTAAATGCAGTGGGCCCTGCCCTTTGGGGGGGGGGGGGGGTATTTTGGCCCCAGGTCTATAATTTGAACAATCATGGTAGAGGTACACTAGACAAAGCTTCACACTAAATATAAAAGAACTGGGCATTTTGATCTCAGACAAGAAGATTTTTAAAGGTTTTCCCTATGTGCCTCTATGTAAACACAGTGGGCCCCACCCTGGGGCAATTTTTGGCCCAAAAAGTATAATTTGAACAGTCATATTGGTCATGTAACCCAGTCCTTACGAAAAAACTTTCATTCCCCCTTCCCATAGAAGCTCCACAATTTTGTTTCAATCAACCTAGCAGTTTGAGTAGAGAAGAAGATTAAAATACTGAATCTGAGTCATCCAGGACAAAGGTCAGCAAATGACATTGACCTTTGGAGTTGCAAAACTTCCATTCAGCTGATTGCAAATATCATTTCTGAGGCCACGGGATACCATGCAATTAGAAAATATCCACTGTTTTGTCCTTTTTCCATTCAATAACGTATGTCTAAGTGACCATATTTGACCTTTACGTATATAGGTCAAAGTCAATCAAAGGTCATCATTTGAACAAACTTGGTAGGGCCCGAGTCACCGATGCTGCACGCCAAGTTTCAAGGTCATCGGCCATTTGGTTCCTGAGAAAAAGGTCTTTACCATATATGGGCATGGCGGCCATATTGGTCATGTGACCCAGTCCTCACGAATAAACTTTCGTTCCCCTTTCCCATATTGTCTCCATACGTAATTTGGTTTCAACTGACCCAGCAGTTTAAGTTGAGGAGAAGATAAAAATACTAAATCTGAGCCTTCCCGGACAAAGGTCAGTAAATGACATTGGCCTTCGGAACTGACAAAATTCTATTCAGCTGAGTGCAAATATCATTTCTGATGCCACTAGCTACCATGCAATCAGAAAAATCAACTGTTTTGCCTTTTTTCCATACAAATGTGTAAGTGACCATATTCGACCTTGACGTAAAACAGGTGAAGGACAACCACATGTCATCATTTGAACAAACTTGGTAGGGCCTGAGTCCCCGATATTGCATACCAAGTTTCAAGAACAGCGGCCATTCGGTTCTAGAAAAGAAGATTTTTAAAGGTTTATACCATATATGGGCATGGCGGCCATATTGGTCATGTGACCCAGTCCTCACGAACAAACTTTCGTTCCCCCTTCCCACAGAGGCTCCCCATGTAATTTGGTTTCAATCAATCCAGCAGTTTAAGTTGAGAAGAAGATAAAAATACTGAATCTGAGCCTTCCCGGACAAAGGTCAGTAAATAACCTTGACCTTCAGAACTGACAAAATTCCATTCAGCTGAGTGCAAATATCATTTCTGATGCTACTGGCTACCATGCAATCAGAAAAATCAACTGTTTTGCCTTTTTCCCATACAAATCTGTAAGTGACCATATTTGACCTTGACGTAAAACAGGTCAAGGTCAACCAATGGTCATAATTTGAACAAACTTAGTAGGGCCCGAGTCCTCGGTGCCGCATGCCAAGTTTCAAGACCATCGGCCATTCGGTTCTTGACCCAGTCCTCACGAACAAACTTTCGTGCCCCCTTCCCACAGAAGGTAGGGCTCGAGTCCCCGATATTGCATACCAAGTTTCAAGAACATCGGCCATTCGGTTCTTGAGAAGAGATTTTTAAAGGTTTTTACCATATATGGGCATGGCGGCCATATTGGTCATGTGACCCAGTCCTCACGAACAAATTTTAGTTCCCCCTTCCCACAGAAGCTCCACATGTAATTTGGTTTCAATTGGCCAAGTAGTTTCAGAGGAGATGTTGTTTGAAAATGTTGATGACGACAACGACGGACCAATGCCTATACTATAAGCTCCCCCGGATCCTTTGGCTCTGGTGCTCTGGTGAACTAAAAATTGTGAACGGACAGATGGATGGACGACAACAGACGGTGACCAATCACAATATCTCAACCTGGGCATTTGGCTCAGGTGATCTAAAACATCGCAAAACTTTTAAAGTGGGGTAACTCTGTCAACATTTGGTTAACTGTAATCTTCAAACAAAATGCACTGTCCCACATCATGGTCTAATAATACAAGAAGGTTCAGTTTCTTTGGATGTAAACTGTAGGATGAGTTAGCCGGAAATGAAAAGTTTACAAACAATTTCGAAGGGGCATAACTCTGCCAATATTTGGTGAAATGTAACCTTAAAACATTATTCCATATCATAAGCTATCTATTTATAAAGTTTCTGCTCCATCAGATGTAAACTCTTAACTTTCAAAGCGGCATAGCTCAATACTAATACTTTGGTGGACTGTAAAAGCAATATGCCCGGCTTCACATCATTGTCTTACTATTATGAAGTTTAAATTTGACTGGATGTAAAACGTAGGAGGACTTAGCTGGAACCAAAAATGTAATCAGACAGAAGAACTGGGAAATGGATAAAATGGATGGTTGGATAGATGGATGGATGGCTGGATGGATGGATGGACACCGTACCCCTTAAATAATACATCCGGTTTTCTAAAGGGCAGATAACAACAACTCGGCACACTTTATATGGGCCCCGTAAAGCGATTTTGGTACTTATCGCCTATGCGAGCAGCCAAGGTTCAGGCGAGCCTGCGCATCTGCGCAGTCTCGCCAGAACCTTCGCTGCTCGCTCATACAAGCAGTGAATCAAGAGGAACATTCAGACAGAAAGCCATAACCCTGGCCCCTCTGAATGGCTGGGCATGTGCAGTAAAATTTGTCATGATGGAATGCTCAAAGACACAAATTCGCTTGGCGGGGCTCATTTACTGAAGCAGACTGCTCTACATATGATACAGGTGAATTCATTCAGCACTAGTAAGACTAACACAGGATGTTCAATAGTCTTACTTGACTATCCCAGAATTCTGATCGCCTTCTTTCTCTAAGATGTCTAGGAACCTGATCAAATCCTCTTCTGTAAGAATCATGATACCGCGAAGAAAGTCCAACAATCTCTGTAAGTCTTGGTTAGCTTTTGGATCTGTTAACTCGTATTTTCTAAAGAAAAGCTGAAAATAAAGGTTTCACATTATGGTATGTTTCCTTGTGTTTTACATTCCACTAACAAACAAGTACATATGGAGATGTGACCTTGGTTCAAAGTAGAAGTAAAACAAAGATCAGGAATCGATACAATTAACTTACTCCACCCATAAAAGACACCAAAGGGAAAGAAATACAAACATTAAGCGACCAGACCATAATGGAAACCTAAACAAAGGAAGGCCATAAGGACAGTTACTTTCCCACAAAATGGCCATATGGCCATCCAAAACCAAAAGACACAAGTGATACACACAGTAAGTAACAAACAACAACATAAATAAATCGCCACAGAAGAGCCGCTTTGGAACGGTCAGTGGAAGATTTCCACTGGGGGGCTTAAATCGATTTTACGTGGCCACAATCCCCGCCCCCACTTCCGTCGCGATTTAGACAAATAAATCCTCAAAGCCTCATCCTGGTGTCTGGAGAAGCCCAGAATCAAATCCATGACTCCTGGTTTACGAAGGGAGATGCTTAACCACTACATCACGGAGGCGTGGCTATTTTTTGTTTTGTTATGAGAGAGACTTCATTATGTCCCTTTCTGCTGATAACCAGTCTGAAATCATTGAAGCTTTTAGCTCCACTTCTAGATATTTGGATGATTTATTAAATATTGATAATACCTTTTTCGATGGTTTGATCAGTCAAATTTACAACCCCCCTCCAGAACTTCAGTTAAATAAAGCAAATACCGAGGCCCCATTTTTAGATTTACGTCTATCTAATGTAGATGGGTTTGTTTCTTGCAAAATTTATGATAAACGCGATGATTTTGATTTTGAGATTGTAAACTTTCCTTTTTTGGATAGTATGTTCCACGTGCGCCATCCTATGGCGTTAATATTTCACAATTCATTTGATTTGCCAGAGTGTGTAGTCATGTAACTGACTTCAACACTCGTAATAAATTGTTAATGGCTAAACTACTTAATCAGGGTTATCGGTCCCATAAACTATGCAAAGCCTTTCCAATTTTTTATAGACGTCATTCTTATTAAATTTCAAAATTCAATACTGGACTTAAATCTCTTCTGCAACAAGGTCTATCGGAACCCGAATTTTATGGTGACTTAGAATATAAATTTAGAAAAAATTATAACCGCAATGACTTCAGCACCCAATTTTTCTTCGATATAAAAAGATTAGGTACAACATAAATGTTATACGACAGACTGCATGCATGGTTGTTAACCAAATCACGATTGACAACTTTGCTTCCCTCTTTAATTGCACGCCGGGGGGTTAGGCCGGTTCCAAAGTAAAGGCTTATGGTTGGTTCGTGCCTGATGCTCTGTCTCTGGTCGGGCCCATTGGAGTCTAACTGTTGGTTTTCTTTTGCTCCAGAATTTCTGTTGTTTCTTGCTGTCGAGTCCTCACCGTTGTTTCATCTCTGTGGTTGTTTGATTTTGTGTTCACGGAGATGTTGCACTGATGAGTTAGGAAGCTTTCATGCGGACTGAACAAATTATTTGTCTCAATCGCGGCGGAAGTAAGGGCGAGGATTGTGGCCACATAAAATCGATTTAAGCCCCCAGTGAAATTCGTTCCGTTGACCAATCCAAGGCGGTTCTTCTGTCGTGGTTATTTTTTGTTATGGTTTGTTTTTGGGTGTTTGTGTCGCTTATACTTTTTGATTTTGGATAGCCTTTTGCCATTTTGTGGGAAAGTAACTGTCCTCTTGGTTTTCCGCTGTTCGTGTTTCCGTTGGGGTCTTTTGCTTCATGTTTGTGTTTCTTTCCCTTTGGTGTCTCTGATGGGAGCTATGAGTTAATTGAATCGATTCCTGATCATTGCCTCAACTTCTATTCTCTGCATAACGATAGTCAGCTTATCGCGTTAAACTACAAACAGAAGATGGGACTCTGTGTCCTAGTAGATAAAAGCGACAACTCTTAGTCATTAAGTCTCTCCCTGGTGTGGTTCACCCCTAGCTCTTGCCACATTTGACATGCCAAGTTCCGTAACGGTAGGCCAGATGAGTTTTCTCTAGGTACTCCGGTTTTTTGCCTGTCTCTGATTGGTTCAGACTAAGTGAAATAAGAAATAATATTGAAAGTGCTGTACAAAAAAAAAACAACTAGAGGGTCAAAATTTTGGCCCTGAATCGCTAACCTGATATATCAAGTTGTTACAAAGCTTGCGAAAGTCGTGTGGGTGACAGCCGTTCCATGAAGCATAAATGTTACACTTAGATAGATGATCACCTGGGCAACGTTCTTGCAAAGTTTGAAGAAAACTGGATTAATAGTTTCCATTTTTAGCTATGCCAGCCATTAAAAAGTTCGTTAAAAAAGCGTTCTAGCTATGTTGGTAGAGGATCACCTAAACAACACTCCAATGAAGTTTGTATGAAATTGGTCCATGGGTATAGGAGGAGTTGTCGCTTAAAGGTTTGTCTATTTTTAGATCTAACGTCCATTTTGATCCTCAGGGCCAAACCCATTTAGCTACTTTGGTAGAAGGTAATCCAAGCACATTCCTATGTAATTTGATTAATATTGGCGAAGGGGTATAGGAGTTTTTGTTTAAAGATTTTTTTCTTTTCCAGCTCTGAGAGCCGTCTTGTTTATTGCTGCAGAACCGTTTTAGCTATTTTTGTTGGGATCCACCTAGGCAACATTCCTGTGATTTTAGAATCAATTATATTGACCAAAGTGTTTAGGTGGAATTCGCATTTAAAGCAAACTGTTGATATTTTTCTATTTTAGCTCTGGCAGCCATTTTGCTCATCTGAGCAGAACCAACTACATATTTTGACAGCCGGTTGACATATGCAACATTCCTATGAAGTTTGAATGAAATTTGCCCAAGGGTAGAGGAGACGATGATGGTTTATTTTTTTTTCTATTTAAAGCTCTGACGGATGTCTTGTTCATCACAGCGGAATGATTTTATGTATTTTGGTTGGGAGCCACCTAGGCAACATTCCATCTGACCTAGTTTTTTTATCTGAAATGACCCATATTTAAACTTGACTGAGATATCATCATGTCAAGTTTCTAGAAGATTGAAGCAAAACTGTGTCCTATAGGGTGCACACAAACTTTAATGAAATCTGACCGGGTGACCTAATTTTTGATCTGAAAACCCATATTCGAACTTGATTGTGGTATCATAAAGTCAAAACGTTTTGAGGTTTCATGAGGATTGAAACAAATCTGTGGTCTCTATGGTGAACACAATGTTTAAACCAACTTTGAACAAGTGACCTAGTTTTTTTATCCCACATCACCCATGTTCAAACTTAACCGAGACTTCATCAAGTTAAACATTCAGGTGAAGATTCATGAAGAATGAAACAAAAATTTGTTCTCTGGGCTGTATACAATGTTTTTTTACGACATTTGACCTACTGATCTAGTTTTTAATCCGACATCACCCATATTCAAACTAGTCAAACATCAAGACTGTTGTCTCTAAAATGCACACAAGGTTTTAACGAAATTTGACCTAGTGACCCAGTTTTGAGCTGAAATTACCCATATTCGAACTTATCTATGTTGTTGTTTGTTATTTACTGTGTGTATCACTTGTGTCTTTTTATTTTGGATGGCCATATGGCCATTTTGTGGGAAAGTATCTGTCCTTATGGCCTCCCCTTGTTTAGGTTTCCATTATGTTCTGGTCGCTTAATGTTTGTGTTTCTTTCCCTTTGGTGTCTTTGATGGGTGGAGTAAGTTAATTGTATCGATTCCTGATCTTTGTTTTACTTCTACTTTGACTGAGATATCATCTACTCATACATTCAGGTGACGTTTCATGAAGATTGAAGCAAAGTTGTGGTCTCTAGGATGCACACAAGGTTTTAACGAAATGTGACCTAGTGACCTAGTTTGATCCGACATGATCCATATTCAAATCTGATCAAGATTTAATCAAGTCAAACATCCCAGGGTAGTGTCATGAAGATCGAAACAAAACTACGGTCTCTAGGGTGCACACACGGTTTAATGAAATTTGACCTAGTGACCTAGTGTTTGGTCCGACACGACCCATTTTCGAACTTGACCGAGATATCATGAAGTAAAACATTCAGGTGACGTCTCATGAAAATTGAAGAAAAACCGCAGTCTCTAGGCTACACACAAGTATTTTAACAAAATTTGACATAGTGACCCAGTTTTTTTATCCTACATGACCCATATTCAAACCTGACCGAGATATCATGAAGAAAAACATTCTTATAAAGTTTAATAACGATTACATCAAAACTGTGGCCTCTAGAGGTTGCACAATGTGAATGTTGAACACGTACGACACACGACGGACGTTCGACGGACACGGGGTGATCACAATAGCTCACCTTAATGTATACCCCTGTAAACCCGAGTTTTGTTTTCTCTGAATAAATTGGGGTAGGAGGGTGTTCATTTCAACAAACTGTTCACCTCCAAAACATTTGTTTTTCTGATAAAAATTTGTAATATTTTTCTAACTGATAATCAAAGCATATGTTGTGGGTGATAACCTCGTTGAGGTGGTGCTAATAAGTACTTACAACTATTTTCTTGGAACAGAAACAAATTATATTCGTGTAAACCCCATTTTTCTCTATAAAAAGTGGGATTTACATGGGTGTAAATAAAGAAACAGGCGTTCTAATTGAGTGTTCCATGAAACCCTGATAACAAATGCATTTGTGCCAAAATCACTAAGATTGTGAGGACTCCTTATGCTGTATCAATTGCATGGCTCTTCTAAACACCAACAATCTATCTTTAGAATACACATGAACACATAAAATATTATTAATCAGACAAATCATCAGATAAATAAGTCTGCATAATGATCTGTTTGTTCGAATTGAGGTTTTACATCCCTGTCAGCACTGTTGGTCATTTTGGAGACAAAGCTTTCAGTTTTGTGTGACATTGAGATGAAATGAAATCTCAATGAGGAATTTCTAAAGAGAACAAGAAGTTTATGTATTGGAGCAAAAATAAGGAAGTAAGTAATATATATAAAAGTGAATATGGGTATCTGAATGACCGTTAAACGCATATCCTGATGAACATGGCAATGCCTCCCGTTGCAAACAGTGTAAATCCAGATCAGATGTGAAGAAACCTTCTGATCAGGATCTACACTCTTTGCCATGCAGTATGTGCATTGAATAAATACATAATCATATCAAGTAATTTGACTGGCTGAGAGTCAGAAATGGGTGTGGATGACTTTATTTATTCAGTGGAGCACAGTTGTGCAGTGGTAAAGCATCGGATTTGAGATCGAGAGGTAGCCAGTTCGATCCTCACAAGCGCCATGTGTTGTTTCCTTGAGCAAGAACTTTTATCCACATTGCTTAGTACTGGTTCCTACCCAGGAAAAGAGGGCCACATGGAAGATTAGTACTAGTACTAAACGTGTTACCCTCTGTAAAGAAGGTCGATTATTATTATTATTAGGATTAAGGTTAAATTTGATGAGATATTTAAGCATTTTGATACATATCTCAGTGAAAAAAAGACAATCACTAAAGGTGATGAATGCCCCTGCCATATGCCTCACCAGATGAGTAATTTGTTTGACATAGTCATTCAAGGGGACACAATTCTGCTATAAGGGGCTGCATCAGAATCCTGTTTACTTTATGCACATGTCCAATGAATGTCCGAACTGTGTTGTAAGTACTGTAGGGAGAGTTGCGAAATATTAACAGTATATTTAACTTCTTATGCTACACATATAGCCAAAATGAGTAAGTTGTACAAGGGGACATAATTCTGATACAGAAGGCCTGGATCAGAATCTTGTTTTATGCACATGTTCAATGCATGTCTGAACTGTATTGTAAGTTTCAATGCCCTGCATCAAATACTGTAGGAGGAGTTGGGGAGACAAGAATAATACTACAAAGTGTTCTGCATGTATGTACGGCCAAGGGCAAAACTATAAGCCCCTCCGCACGGGACATAAAAATGAAGAAGCTACAATTTTCACAAGTTCAAACTAGAACAATGAACAAGAATTTATATGGTTAAGGGGTGGGCATCTGAATGGTTTCTGAAATATGTCCTTTTATGAAGTGGAGGGGTGGGGCATAACCCCAGTACAACACAGATGTCACCCTAGTTGGTGTCTCTAAATGTGTATTATCATAAGGAACAACAATATATATGGTGTAGGGGTGGGGATCTGAACGTTTTCTGGGATATAAGGCCTTTACTGAAATGGAGGGGGTGGGGCATCGCCTGGAGACCTCCAGGTAAGTGTCACTGAAAGTATCTTATCATAAGGAACAAGAATATATATGGTTTAGGGTTGGGTCTAAACAGTTTCTCAGATATTAGGAGTTTTCTAAAGTGGTGAAATGGGTAAAGGCCCCGGCGCACCCAACTTTAACGCTGCTCTCGCATGCCATCATCATATACCACATTTGGTTGCATTCCGGCCAGTAGTTAAGGAAGAGATAGCGTGAGAGATGGACAAACAGATGGAAGGATGGACATATGGAGGCGTTCACAATATCCCCTTACACTTTTTTTAAAAGCCTGGGGATAAAAAGGTGTAGCAAGTACTGTAGGAGGAGTTTTGGAGGCAAGAATATCACTACGAAATGTGACGTATGTGCGTATGTATGTACATACACGGGCAAAACTAAATGCCCCTCCCCACTTTGTTGTGGGAGCGACAAATATGAGGGCTGATTGATATGTTGTGAGCCTCGTATTGAAGGAGGTACGCAGGGATGATCTTTTTAAGTGCTACTCTTCTCTGGCTATGTAGGGCCGTGTACCCAAGGAATGGTCTCAATTGGTCAGTTTATATCGTCCAAATAAAGTAACTAAAGTAAACAAGACAAGCAGCTTTGCAAACTGGACAAAATCGGTGAAACAGCAGTGATCACAAAATTTGTATAAAAAGTTTTAACACCTAAGGATATCGATAATGATAGGGTAGCAACACTGGGGGCAGCTGCTCCTTCATAAGCTACAGTGAAAAGGTGGGTGGCGGAATTTAAGCGCGGCAGACAGAGCCTTGATGATGACCCCCGTCCTGGAAGGTCCATCAAAGTTGCAACCCCAGAAATGGTCAATAAAGCCCATGATATTGTTATATTTGTTTGTTTGTATTGGAGATTAATGGCCCAGTCAACACTTTTTAGGTCATTTTTCAGCCGGTCAGATTACCTATCCACACTTTTCCTGGGCAGGTTAATACGTTTGGTTTGACGTTTAACGTCCCCGTGAACACGGTAAAGGTCATTTTGGAGACGTTGCTTTCAATTTTGTGGGACTTTTACCCGACATTGAGATGAAATGACATCTCAAGCCCTATCGCCCAATAGATCCAATAGGGTTTACAAGCATGGACGTTCCAACACTCGCACCTCTTTGCCTGGGCTGGCTTAGATCCTCTAAGCGGTTTAGCAGTTTTCGTGTGCAGGTCAGTTTCAACTCTGCATGGCAGCATCATGCAGCCCATCTATTTCTTAAAGGCCCGATGGGCGGGAGCTGTGGTTTATATATTAGCGGTTAAGTTTATACGTAAGCGGTTAACCAGTACAGTGCATATACTTTCGCCAGAAACTGACAACTGCCTTTCTTGGAGAGAATGACCATAGAAAAGATTTCATGATCAATCTCCACGAAAGAATGTTGCCGACCCCGGCAGTTATCGAACCCGCGACCTCCTGATCGACAGTCAGACGCGAATCCGACCTAGATTCCGAGGCCGGCGATTTTGTTATGACTGACATACGAGTCACAGAAAGATATATAGCCAGTAGCGTTGGCATTTCACAGGAAAGAATGCATTCCATTCTGACAGAGGATCTTACAATGAGACAGCTTTCGGCCCAATGGGTACCAAGACTTCTGACAGTTGATCAGAAACACAACAGGCGCACATTATCGCGTGCTAATCTTAACCTTTTTGAGTGAGATCCTGCCAACTTTCATCACAGATTTGTCACTATGGATGAAACATGGGTCCAGAGGCCAAACAACAATCGGGAAACACCCTGGCTCACCCCCGCCAAAGAAGGCACAGACTGTTCCATTAGATGGGAAGGTTATGGCGTCGGTTTTCTTGGATGCAGATGGTATTCTGTTAATAGATTATCTCCAAAAGGGACATACAATCAATGGCGCATACTCTATGCTTCGCTTCTGATGCAGTTACAGGAAAATATTAAACATAAGCGTCGCGGAAAGCTCAGTAAATATGTGCTGTTCCATCAGGACAATGCTCCTGTTTACAAGTCTGTCATAGCTATGGCTTTATTCACGATTGTGGCTTTATTCACGATTGTGGCTTTAAATTGATTGAGCATCCGCCTTATTTTGACACCTGATTTCGCTCCATCAGCCATTCATGGATATTTCAGGCACCCACTTTCAGTCCGATGATGACGTTATATATGCAGTGGATGACTTTCTGAACAGCCAAGAAAAGGAGTTCTGTGAAAGTGACATTGAGGCCCTTAAACACCGCTGGCAAAGTGTATAGATGCTGAAGGGGATTATGTTGAAAAATAATACAATATGTTCGACAAAATGCACATCCTTCAATATGAAGCGCACAACATATCAATCAGCCCTCTTAAGGTCAAAGCCAGTACCGTTTCCAGTTTAGTTTGAGGTAGATGATCTGTCAACTGCTCAAGAAAACTATTCATCAGTTTCACCAAACAACTCATACACTCCTCTCCATATTCCAGCTCATACTCTTCTGCGAAATATTTGTCTCTAGTCGCCTTGTCGTCAACAAGTGGTATGAAGAAGGTACGAAAACTAGTGACAGAGTTCTGATAATCCCAATATTGCTGGCCGATCTGAAATGATACACCATTCATGGAAGACAATAGAGGGTTTACAAATTTATATGCGCATGCGCGATCATCAATATCACCTGGACACTTAATCTGTCCAAGACATTTGATCAATAAAAACTGGGGAATAGATTCACTTTCTATATTAACGATATTAGTAAACAAAATGTTGAAAATCAGTTTACAGATCGGATTTAAAAATAACTGATCGATCAGACATTATGCCTATATTTTTAAAGTACTGGCAAGAAAATGATTTGAGGAGGTGTGCGTTTAGTCCATGGCAGAGATTTCAGATTGCCTAATGACGGGAAAGTGACCATTTTGTAACCCGTTCATGGTTCTTCTCACACCTTGGGGCTTAGCGCTTTTTTTTCCTGTGTGAGTCCTTTCTCTCGATTTGGCCGTAAATCGACTTAGGTGTAGGGTTGTTTATTGATAAACAAGAGAGCCATGATAACCCTGGATCGCTCACCTGTTCCTTATTGCACAATGAAATGGTAGGGAGATTGATCCCTTTGACATCGTGGGTCAGGTCCTAGTGAACCAGAAGACGAACAGGCTCAGTTTAACTATCAATGACTCATGGAGACAAGTTGTGTGTATGGGAAGTAGTGGGGGGCTTGAGGGGTGACAAGAGGTTGTGTGTGAATGATGAGTCTAACTATCAATGACTCATGGTGACAAGGGGTTTATAGGGGGAGGGGGGCAACAGGTTATGTGTGTGTGAACAGGCTCAGTCTATCAATGAATCAAGGTTACAAGGGGTTGTGCAGGAGGGAGGGCATTTGATTATATCCTTACACCTGCAATATGTACCGGTGCCATATTTTTATTGCAACACAATAATGAGCTGGGAACTAGTTAAGTCTTCTTTAACCCTGCTTATTGGGAGGGCAAGTAGAGTGAAACTCTTCACCAAGAGTTGCCAGAAGGCAACATAGCTCGTCTATAGGGACCAAAGCTGAACAAGTTATGCGTGAGTTCATGCATGCATGGGTGCCTGTATGCATGTATGCATTTGTGTTTGCATGCATGCATGCCTGAATGTGTACATGCATACATGCACGTGTGTGTGTGTGCATGTGTGCATGCATGCATGTGTGCATATATGCCTGAGTGAATGTGTGTATGTACAACATAAATGTGTGCATGCATGCTTGCATGAGTGTGTGCATGCATGTGTGCATACATACATGCATGCGTGCATGCATGAGTGTGCATGTAAGCACATGTGTATCCTTGCATGTATGCATGAGTGTGAATTCATGCATCAGCGTATGTGTGTGCATGCATGCAGGTGAGTATGTGTGCATGCGAGTGTGTGTGTGTGTGCATGCATGACTGTGTGCATGCATACGTACATGCATGCCTGAGTGTATGCATGCATACATGCATATCTGTTTGTACATGCATGCATGTGGGCATGCATGCCTGAGTGTGTTAGTGCATGCAACATGTGTGTGCATGCATGTGAGTGAGTGTTTGAGTTTTACGTGCCACCAACAGCTAAGGTCATACAGAGACGGGACCTCGGTTTAAAGACTCATCCGAAAGGCTGGAGAAGCCCGGATTTGATCCTGCGACATCTAGTTTACAAGGCGAGTAGCGTAACCACTAAACCACGGATGCTTCTAACATGTGTGAATGCATGAATGTGCACATGCATGAGTGCGTGCATGTATGCACGCAGCATGTGTGTGCATGCATGTATGAGTGTGTGAATGAATGTGTATGCATGCCCAAGTGTGTGCATGTATGGATGTGTGTGTGCATGCATGCATAAGTGTGTGCATGCATGCTTGTATGTGTTTGCATGTATGGGTATGTGCATGCATGCCTGTGAGAAATTGTGTGTGCATGCATGTACGCATGCATGTATCTGTGCATGCATGCATGCAGCATGCATGTGTGTGCATTCAATCATGCATGCATGTGTATGTGCATTAGTGGGGGCATTCAATCATGCATGCATGTGTTTGTGCATTTGTGTGTGCATTTATGTATGTGTGATCGCATGCATGAGTGTGTTCGTGCATGCATATGTGTGCTTGCATGCATGCATAAGTGATGTACATGTGCATGCATGAGTGTGTGTTTGCATTTGTGAATGCATGTGTGCATGCTAGTGTGCATGTGTGCATGCATGTGTGTGTGTGTGTGTGTGTGTTCTTGCATGAGTGATTCACATGTGCATGGATGCATGCATGATTTTGTGTGAACATTCATGTGTGTGCTTGCATACATGCATATGTGATGCACATGTGCATGCATGAGTGTGTGTTTGCATGTGTTAATGTATTTGTGCATGCTGGTATGCATGTGTGCATACATATGTGTGTGTGCTTGCATGCTTGTATGAGTGATGCACATGTGCATGCATGCATGCATGAGTGTGTGTGTGCATGCATGTCTACATGCATGTATGCATGCATGTGAGTGTGTGTGCGTGTACGGATGCATTCATGTGTGGTTAAATGCATGCAAGTGAGAGTGCATGTGTGCATGCATGCTTATGTGTGTACATGCATGCATGTGTGAGCACGCATGCATGTGTTCATGCATGTGTACATGCATGCAAGTGCATTCAAGCATGCAGGCATATGTGTGTGCTTGTGTGGATGTATGCATGCATCCGTGATTACATGTGTGTGTCCATGCATGTGTGTGTGTTTGCATTCACGCATGTGTGATTCACATGTGTGTGCAAGCATGCATGCATGAGTTTGTGAAAGAATGTATGTGCACATGCATGCATGCATGTGTGCATTTATACATGCAGCATGTGTGTTCATGCATGAGTGTGTGAATGCATGTATGTGCATATGCATGTATGATTGAATGCATGTGTGCATGCCTAAGTGTTCATGCATGTATGTGTGCTTTCATTCACGCATGTGTGATGCACATGTGTGTGTATGCATGCATGCGTGAGTGTGTGAATGAATGTATGTGCATGTGTGCATTTATGCATGCATGCATGTGCGCATTTATGCATGCAGCATGTGTGTGTGTGCAGGCATTGGTGTGTGAATGCATGTATGTGCACATGCATGCCTGTGTGTGTGCATGTATGGATGGGTATGTGCATGCATACCTGAGTATGTATGTACAGAACAAATACAACTAGAGAAAGCGACCTGTCGGTCACGTATACCCCCGGCCAGTGCCACCCTCTGATATATCTTTAGAGCTTGTATGTAACATGAATAAAGAAGTCAAGAAGCTTGAAGAATCTTTAATGTGCTTATAAAATAAGATACAACCTCTTAGAAACTTTAACGCAAAACTTAACCAAAATGTAAAATTTCTCTAAGTTTGTGAACTTGACCTCAAGGTCACTGTGGGGACGGGACATGCATCAATGAAATCTTTAGAACAGTATGTAACTTCAGTGTAAGAATCAACTAAATCTATCAAAGGATTCAGAAGATACAATCTCTTAGAAACCTTAACGCAAAACTTTAACCAAAATGAAAAAATTCTAAGTCTTTGACCTTGACCTCAAGGTCACTGTGGGGGGTGGGACATGCATCAATGAAATCTTTAGAACAGTATGTAACTTCAGTGTAAGAATCAACTAAATCTATCAAAGGATTCAGAAGATACAATCTCTTAGAAACTTTAACGCAAAACTTTAACCAAAATGTTAACGGACGGACGGACGTTCTCACGAACGGATACTTAAGTGGCTAGGCGTCGGCATATTTTGACTACTTAAGCGGCAAATTCTCTTAAGCGACAAGCCACCTAAGAGCAAATTTTTGCCACTTAAGTACCCAAATAACGGAATAAACCGCATTTGGACTCACGAATATATACTTAAGTGTCAAACTGTCCAAATTTTTTGCCCCCTAAATGTCGTTTCGTTGGTGCGGATGGACGGACGGACGGACGGACAGACGGAAGGACGGAAACACGGACGGACGGACGAACGGACGAACGGCAGGACGAAAACTATATACCCCCATAGCATACTTCGTATGCCGGGGGTATAATAACCCCAACCCCAACAACTATTTGTGCAGGGGGATATCAATTGTTTATGCGTTTTAAAAAGAAGAAAAAAATAGAAAGAAAAAAAATGGAAAGAAAAACAATTCCTCGATCACAACCCTTTGAGACAGAGTCCTAAGCTCTCTCAGTTATACTACAGAGGTTGCAAGTAAAATGGTCATTGTTATACTTCTATTTTAACATAGGGAAATAAGGGAGGCAATTCAGGGGAAATAGTTAACAATGGCCTCTAAGAGTGTTAACAAGGTTTTTCTATGATTTGAACTACTGACCTATTTCTTGACCCGACATGACCCATATTCGAACTTGACCGAGATATTGTCAGGATGATCATTCTGAGCAAGTTTGAGGATGATTGGACCAAAACTGTGACCTCTAGAGTGTTAAAAAGGTTTTTTCTATGATTTGACCTACTGACCACTTATTGAGCCGACATGACCCATATTCGTACTTGACCTAGATATTGTCGACATGATCATTCTGCCAAAGCTTGATCATGATTGGACCAAAACCGTGGCCTCTAGAGTGTGAACAAGAAAAATTTATAGACGACGCACGATGACGGACATCTCACGGTCACACAAGCTCACCATGACCTTCGGTCAGGTGAGCTAAAACTTGGGCGGCCTTTTGTTTCGAGTAACAAGTATGTGCTGTTTATATCGTAATATTTGAGCATTTCGCAACTTCATTTGTAACGTTTGTGATATGCGGTAACGTTTTCGGGGCCTAAGACCCTTCTTCAGCCGCTGTGAAGTTGGTACGTAATGTTACAATATTAACTTCGTATCAGTGTGTAAGATGTTTACACAATTTTTTCGTTTATACAATGTATTTAACGATAGCAAGTGTGATTCAGGAACTGCTCCCGGAGAGCTTCGATGGGTTTAGTTTTTGCAGCCCAAATGGGATTTGGACCGACGATATGTTGAAGGAAATATGACCAGGATTTCCCGGACAGTGTCTAGCTGGGGGTCTTACAGTTTTATATCAAAGTTGTAAGCCCTTGTGGGGTTGAGACCCAGTTTTGATTTATTTGAGTTCCAACGTCCCCGTTAACACTATTTAGGTCCTTTTGAAGATGTTGCTTCCAACTTGACTTATTTTGTGGAACTTTTACCCAACGCTGCGATGAAATGACATCTCAAGCCCTGCCGCCCAATAAAAACAATATTGTTTATACGCATGGACTGTCAAAAAAAAGCGTCACTTTGCCTGTGCAGGCTTAGACCTCCTAAGCGGCCAGAACTCATGTGCGGTGGTATTCAGCTCTGCGTGGAAGCATAATACAGTCCAATCTATTTCTCCAAGCCCCGATAGGCGGGGGCTCTGGGACCCACAGAAAGATGTGTGGTTGTATCTCTGGGTATTCTTGGAGTGTGCCTAGCAGGGAGTCTGAACCCAGAACAATGTTTTTGGCGTACGGAACCGGAGTCTATCCTGATGCCTAGCTGGGGTCTGAACCAGGTTATGTTTTAGGCACTATTTTAACGGGCTAGTCTGGCCCAGAAAACATGTACACTCCATATTTTTCACTTCTGTGGTGTATTCTTTGCTTCCAAAGGATAACCCTTTTATAGAACATATTTACCCAGAGACACCTCTCTCACATTCTTTTGATTCGAAGTATCGGGGTTTGTACCGAGCTTAGTGCTTCAAAATGTAGCTTTACATATACTAAATCACAGGAGAAATTACTTGTGTATTATCCAAAGTTTCATAAAAACAAACGGTTTGAGGAGGTTGACAGAGGGATCAGATTGCCTCATGGTACGTGCCCATTATGTAGCCCATTCATGGTTCTTCTCATGCCTAGGGGTCAGCCCTTCTTTTTTGTATTTTGTTAATTTTTCCTGTGTGAGTCCTTTCTCTATTTGGCCTCTTGTTTGTTTGTTTGTTTTATTTGAGGTTAAACGTCCGCGTCAACACTATTCAGGTCATTTTGGAGACGTTGATTACAATTTTGTGAGACTTTTTCCCGACAATGAGATGAAATGACATCTCATACCGTGTCGCCCAATGAAACCAATAGGGTTTATCGGCATGGAGGTCCTGCTTTGCCTGGGCAGGCTTAGATCCTCTAGGCAGTTTACCGGTACACTTGTGCGGTTGGTTTCAGCTCTGCGTGGAAGCATCATGCAGCCCATCTATTTCTTCAAGCCCCAATGTGTGGGGTCCGTCTATTTGGGCGTAACTCGACTTTGAGGTCTAAGTTTGTTTATTGATAATCTTATTAGGCACCCTTTTGTTTAAAGTAATGGCCTGCGTACAAGTGTACATGTATATGCAATTTATATCTTAATATTTTAGTACGAACAAATACCGTATACATATTCAGTAAACAAACATTCAGGTCCAACTCCTAACTTAGTCATAGATATTGCCAAAATACACTGCTCAAAACAATTAAAGGAGCAAACACATATTTCCTCATAGTATAAAGATGTTGGATATTGATAATGAAACAACGATTCAGAAAGAAGAATAACTTTATCTGCAACATGTTAATGGCAAACATTGGCACTCAGTTCACAAATCACGGCCTGTAACCTGTTAAGGAAGAATTTGCATAAATGTTTGAGAAATCACCATCTTTATATCAGATTATTTCAAATGTCATAGACATGTGCAAATCAGTCACTTTTTCCTGTCAGTAAAGTGTATGACCATTTCGAGCAGCACAACACTCCTGGCATCGCCGAGGCATGCTACAAACTATATTTTGAACAGTTTGTAAAGCTAGTGTTTCCCACTCATATCTAAGGATGTTTGTGAGTTCTTGAATAGTCATTGGTGGAGGATCACCCTGTGAGATACGTCTGTAAAGAATGTCCCACACATGTCATATTTGTTTAACTCTTATCTTGCTGTTCACAAAAACCCCTATCTTTGGACACAGTGCATATCCAGATCAGATGGCTTCTGAAAATTCAGATCAGGATCTACACTGTTTGACATTCAATTTATGAATTTGTAGGAATAAATTACATCAAGTAATCTGATTGGTTCAAAGTCAGAACTGGGTGTGGCTAAACTGAGGGTTAAGTCAGGAGAATGTGCCAGCCAGTCCATTACTTCAAAAGCCTCATGATTAAGGTAATCCATGCACACTCTATCAGTATGGGGGCACGGTACGGCTTCAGTATGGCTCTTGACCATTCTCCTGAACAGTGACTTAGACTGTTTTGTCTAACCTTTAACCTTTCTCTTGCTGAATATTCATTTAAGCCACACCCATTTCTGTTTACCAACCAATCAAATTACTTGATGTAATTTATTGCTACAAATTCATAAACTGAACGTCAAACAGTGTAGATCCTGATCAGATGGCTTCAGAAGCCATCTGATCTGGATCTACACTGTTTGCAAAGATAGGGGTTAAATTCCCGAATTTTAATCAGACAGCATAGACCCTATCAGAGGGTGCTTTCTTTGGCATCTGATCTGGGTCTACATGGTTTACCAAACCCAACACATCAGCCTCGTCCAGATCCATCATACAGGTAACCTCTTTACACATACTTTGACCTTACACTGATAAGAACAATGACTAAAAATAACTGCTAATTAGATTCTGTACAAATCAGTGACTGTCACTTGGCCATCAACAACGTAAGGCTGCTGTGCTTCTAACCAATGAGACACGGTTGTTTCTTATTTTAAGACCAGCAGGGTCTCTGATCTGAGTGGGTTGATGCGCAGTCTGATTTGAGCGTTTGTTGACCATGTTGGTCTAACATATCATATAAACTTTGATCATTAAAAAATTAAAAATTTACTGATATTTTTGCTGAAAAAAGTGAATAGCTTTTGCAAAAGCTACCAACGTTTTTAAGCAAAAGTATCATTGTATTAGACTTTGTTCTTGCCAATTGTAGTTAATAATTTGACCACTTAATAGCTTGTTAAGCTAGCTGCTTTGCAACTGGCCTTGTTATCATTTAATAGGGATGATTTACAATTTTTTGCTGAAAAATGTGAGTAGCTTTTGCAAATGCAAAAGCTACTCAATACTTTTCAGCAAAAAAACTATGGTATTAGTTACTGTGCTTACCACTAAATAATTTAATAACTACTGAGCTCGTTCAGCTAACTAACAGTTTGAACACTGGGTCTTGTTATTATTTAACATGGAAAATTTAATGATATTTTTTGCTGAAAAAAGTGAGTAGCTTTTGCAAATGCACTGAATATACAGAGTACAAAATACTTACCATATCACCCAAATCATGTGTTGTTTTAGGCAGGTGTACATCTAACTTTGTTCTCACATCTCTGTCATTCTGTCTCAGATATTCCAGCAGAAACTTAAAAAAAGTCACAAAATATTTTTGTTACATAATGTTTGTGTTATTATATGGTGAATCATAACAAGAGCTGTCACTATAAGTGAGCAATGCCCCCGTGGGAGCTAATTTGAGGAAAGGGCCGTAACTCCTTCAAAAATGATAGGACCAATGTGAAAATTGTGTAAGGCATCCCTTCACCTCACAAGGAATGCATGTGCAAAGTTTCAGCTCAATCGTTGAAGAAATGTGGAAGTAGTTCACATCACAAAAAAGTGCAGACTTACAAACGGACAAACGGACAGTCAAAAACTATATGCCCTCCTACAGGTGCATGAAAATGATTTGACAACATGTTATTACACATGGATCCTGGCGTGTAATGTCTCACAGCCCTATGCTTTCCTTCTTAACATCTTTGGTGATAAAATCTGATTTAAAATTGATTCAAGTGATCAACAGAGTCTTACACTCAAGCCAGCCGCTAGTTTTTTTAATTTCATATCATCACGAAAACGGGTCTATATAATTTTTCCCCCCTTGAACCCCACTTTTCAATAGTAAAACTGAGGTTTGCAGAGGTAAACCCTATTTTTCTTATTTATGCTCAATATATAGATTTTGGGTTCTTGTTAGAACCACATCTAAAATATAGATTGTGGGTCCATGAGGCAGTTCAAAAGAGTACTCACAATCTATAAATAATAATAAATAATAGAAAAATAATGTATATCCCCAGAAATTCCAGCTTTCTCAATAGAAAATGGCGTGTATAGGGCTGTTCATAACACAGACTTGTTAACTTGATCCCTGTTAACCCTTCTCTTGCTGAATATTCATTAAAGCCACACCCATTTCGGTCTATCAACCAATCAAATTACTTGATGTAATTTATTGCTACAAATTCATAAACTGAATGCCAAACAGTGTAGATCCTGATCAGATGGCTTCTTCAGAAGCCATCTGATCTGGATCCCCACTGTTTGCAAAGATAGGGGCTGTCGTGAACAGTAAGATATGGGGTTGAGGTCAATTTTCAAAGCCTATTAAACCCCACCAGTGCTGTCAGTGCTTTGATTGCAAATGAGAAAATGTTTGGGTTTTCTGTTTACTTTTCCCTTATCATTGCCCCTCAGGATCAAAGCACTGACTGTACTGTTTGCTCGATTGTTTCTGAGCTGGGAAGAGAAGCTGTTTTGGTCCCCTAATTCAAGCAAACAGTTTAGACCCTGATTAAATGCATGATTCTGTGGCATCCAATCTAGGTCTAAACTGTTTGCCAATGTCACAGCACATGTGCCGAGTTAATGTTCTACAATAAGCTTTCTTTTACACAGCACTCTGACCGCCCCCGCCCATAGGGGCTTGAAGAAATATATGGGCTGCATGATGGTTCCACGCAGAGCTGAATCCGTCCCGCACACTACTACTGGTATACCGCTTGGAGGATCTAAGCCTGTCCAGGAACCGCGGTGCGAGGCGGACCGTCCATGCTAATAAACCCTATTGGTTTCATTCGGCGACAGGGCTTGAGATGTCATTTCATCTCAATGTCGGGTAAAAGTCCCACAAAATTGGAAGCAACGTCTCCAAAATGACCTTTACAGTGTTGACGGCGACGTTAAACCTCAAATCAAACAAAAAACACAGCACTCTGACATCACAATGACAGGAAGTGTACGAATATTTTCTGTAAATAACTGTGTTCTGGATTTTCTAGTGATAATCAGTGATAGTCAGGTGAACACCAGCACTGAAGAGCTTCTGTGTTTAGTGACTTTTATACATGCATAGGACCGTCTGACTCACATCACTTTGCTTGGGCAGGCTTAGTGCTAAGCAGTTTACCAGTACTCATGTGTGGTCAGTTTCAGCTCTGCTTGGAAGCACCATGCAGCCCAACAATGTTTTCTTCTTTATGTGTCAAACATGGGTTGTGGTTGATCGTTAGAACCACCTCATTGGGGTGGTTCTAACAAATACCTACAACCTATGTCTTGGAGCAGAAATAAAAAAAAAATGTAGCCCCTTTAAACCCCAGTTTTTTTCTATCTTAAGTGGTGTTTAGGAGGGTGTTCATTTCACGGTCTTGTCCACGTGACGCAATAGTGTTTGCGCAGTTCAACACATGAGCCCAGTCTAGGGTTTAGAGATTCCTCCTTTTACACAACACACTCAAGAATAAAGGTTACAAATAACCGCTACCTGGATTTCCGACAGTGATAGCCATGTGGCATCAGCAATGTAATGCTACTGCACTAAGTAACCTTGGATTGACTGACAAACAATAAACAAAAATTACCAAGCCTTAGGCATTACGAAAACACGCCTATACGAATACATTGTAACCTTTATCGCCGAAAAAAAAGACAATTTTAAGATGAAAAATTGTAATATTTTTCTTATTTCTGGTCAAAATATAGATTGTGGGTACCACAAAATTTTAAGATGAAAAATTGTGATATTTTTCTTATTTCTGGTCAAAATATAGATTGTGGGTACCACAATCTATATTTTAGAGCAGAAATAGGCGTCATCAAGGCGGTTCTAACAACTACCCACAATCTATATTTTTGAGCAGAAATAAGAAAAATAAGGTTTAATTCTGATTTAATTTCAAAATTCAATATTGGACTTAAATCTCTTCTGCAACAAGGTCTATCGGAACCCGAATTTTATGGTGACTTAGTATATAAATTCAGAAAAATATATAACCGCAATGACTTCAGCACCCAATTTCGTAAAATCATTCTTCGATATAAAAAGATTGGGTACAACATGGATATTATACGACAGACTGCATGCATGGTAGTTAACCCAATCACGGTTGGCAACTTTGCTTCCCTCTTTAATTGCACGCCGGTGGGTCAGGCCTCAGATTCTATGACGGCTCCAACGTAAAGGCTTATTGAGAATTAGAGAGATCTAATTCAAGGTAATGTTGGTTGGTGCCTGATGCTCTGTCTCTGGTTGGGCCCATCGGGGTCTAACTGTTGGTTTTCTTTTGCTCCAGCATTTCAGTGGTTTCTTGCTGTCGAGTCCTCACCGTTGTCTCACCTCTGTGGTTCTTTGATTTTTGTGTTCACGGAGATGTTGCACTGATGAGTTAGGAGGCCTTCATGTGGACTGAACAATTTATTTGTCTAAATCGCGACGGAAGTAAGGGCGAGGATTGTGGCCACGTAAAATCGATTTAAGCCCCCCAGTGGAAATCTTCCACTGACCGTTCCAAGGCGGCTCTTCTGTGGCGATTTATTTATGTTATTGTTTGTTACTTATTGTGTGTATCACTTGTGTCTTTTAATTTTGGATGGCCATATGGCCATTTTGTGGGAAAGTAACTGTCCTTATGGCCTTCCTTTGTTTAGGTTTCCATTATTGTCTGGTCGCTTAATGTTTGTATTTCTTTCCCTTTGGTGTCTTTTGTGGGTGGAGTAAGTTAATTGTATCAATTCCTGATCTTTGTTTTACTTCTACTTTACCCCTGCAAACCCCAGTTTTTCTATATAAATGTGGGGTTCAAGGGGGTCAAAATCATATAGGCGTATTTTCGTGATGTATACCTTCATTTTAAGACCTAGCAACAACTTTGAGGACAACTTGAAGGAACAAATTCTGTTGTCCATTTCATACACTTTTTCTACCAGTCTAGCCACCAACTCAAACTGGGCAATATTTCTTGCAGCAAAGATCCTATCCAAGGCTGATATAACTAAGAAAATATCAGGCAGTTTGATGGTACCAGTTGTCTGCTTAAGGACAGCTGAAAATATATAAACAAGAGGGCCATGATGGCCCTGGATTGCTCACCTGATCCATAGAGTAACAAGTGGGCCCCGAGGAGGGCCATTATTGACCCCAGGGTTATAATGTGCATAATGTTGAGGGAGGTCTAAAAAGGTGAAGCTTCATACCAAATACCAACAAAGGCTATAATTTGAACAATCTTGGCAAAGGTCCACTAGATGAAGCTACACACTAAATATCAGAACCTGGGCCTTGCGGTTTCAGAGAAGAAGATTTTTTTAAAGATATTCCCTAAATAAGCCTATGAAAACCAAATGGGCCCGGGGTGGGGGCATTTTTTGCCTCAGGGCTATAATTTAAACAATCTTGATAGAGGTCCACTACATGAAGGGTCACACCAAATATCAAAGACCGGGGCCTTGCTGTTTCAGAGAAGATTTTCAATGATTATCTCTATATAAGTCTATGTAAAACCAAAGGGCCCCGGGACGGGGGCATTTGTGGCCTGAGGGCTATAATTCGAACAATCTTGGTAGAGATCCACTAGATGAAGCTCCATACCAAATATCAAAGACGTGGGCCTTGCAATTTCAGAGAAGAAGATTTTTAAAGATTTCCCTATATAAGTCTATGAAAAACCAAAGGGTCTCGGGGCAGGGGCATTTTTGGCCCCAGGGCTATAATTTTAACAATCTTGACAGAGGACCACTAGATGAAATTTCACATCCAATTTCAAATACCTAGGCCTTATGGTTTCACAGAAGAAGATTTTTAAAGAGTTTCCCTATATATAAGTCTATGTAAAACCAAAAGGCCCAGAGGCGGGGGCATTTTTGAACTCATGGCTATAATTTGAACAATCTTGGTAGAGTCAACTAGCTTCATACCAAATAAAGACCAAGGCCTTGTGATTTTTCAAAACTTTCCCTATATAAGTCTATGCAAAACCAAAGGGCCCCCGAGCAGAGGCATTTTTGACCCAGGGCTATAATTTGAACAATCTTGGTAGAGGTCCACAAGCTGAAGCTTCATACCAAATATCAAAGACCTGGGCCTTGCGGTTTCGGAAAAGAAGATTTTTAAAAGATTTTCCATATATAAAAAGTAGAAGTAAAACAAAGATCAGGAATCGCTATAATATTCCCTATATAAGCCTATGAAAACCAAATGGCCCCGGGGTGGGGGCGTTTTTTGCCTCAGGGCTATAATTTGAACAATCTTGGTAATTTCATTGGTAGGGGTCCACTAGATGAAGCTTCATACCTAATAGCAAAGACCTGGGCCTTGCGGTTTCAGATGAGAAGATTTTTAAAGATTTTCCCTATATTAGCCCATGTAAAACCAAAGGGGCCAGGCCGGGGGCATTTTTGGCCCAGCACTATAATTTGAACAGTCTTGGTAGGGGTCCACTAGATGAAGCTTCATACCTAATATCAAAGACCTGGGCCTTGAGGTTTCAGAAGGAGATTTTTAAAGATATTCCCCAAATAAGCCCATGTAAAACCAAAGGGCCCCGGGGTGGGGGAATTTTTGGCCCCAGCACTATAATTTGAACAATCTTGGTAGCGGTCCAGTAGACGAAGCTTCATACCAAATATCAAAGACCGGGGCCTTGGGGTTTCAGGGAAGATTTTTAAAGATTTTCCCTATAATCCTATGTAAAACCAAAAGGACCCAGGGCGGGGGCATTTTTGGCCCCAGCACTATAATTTGGACAATCTTGGAAGGGTCCACTAGATGAAGCTTCTTACCAAATATCAAAGACCTGGGCCTTGTGGTTTCAGAGAAGAATATTTTTTAAGTTTTCTGTGAAAAAAAAATCTATTTTTGGCTCCTGTGACCTAGATGTGCAACAGACTGGATCTATTTGAACAACTTTTAAAGGGGACCACCTAAGGATCATTACTATGAAGTTTGGTCAAAATCGGATCAGTGGTTTAGGAGATGTCGTTTGAAGAAATTGTTTAAGGACGGACGCACACAAGGACGCTTTCTTATATTTTCTTTCAACATAGATTGTCGGTGCTATTAGAACCGCCTCAATGAGTACCCAAATCTTTGTTTTGGAGCAAAAACAAGGCAGACAATGTATAACCCTTAAACATGTTAAACTGCATTTTTCTCTTGATAACATGGATTGGATGTAGGCTCAGCCTTTTCCTCTATATGAAGTTGGGTTTAGAGGGTCTTCATTTCACAGACTTGTTATCGTGGTGCAGTAAAACCTAGACTAGTTAGCCTGTTGATACAGTAAAACCTCTGGGTCCCCGTCCACTAGGGCTCGGAGAAATAGATTTGGCTGCATGGTGCTTTCATGTGGTGCTGAAACCAACACACAAAGTGGTTAGTGTCCGACAGTACATGCATATAATCCGCACTGGTTTCATACTGCCGCTAGCCTTGAGATGTCATTTCATCTCAAAGTTAAGTAAAATTCCCACAAAATTCTCCGAACAAAATGACCTAGTGCTGACAGGCACGTAAAATCTCTATTCAAATACAATGTACCTATGTAGTAAAACATCTAGTAATGATCAAATCTGTTTAGCAGCCACTTCTCTTACAGCAGCCACAATTATTTCATCTAAAAGTATTTTGCTATATGTTTAACCTCTGTTCAGCAGCTACCTCTCTCATCCAGCCAGTAGCTACTTTATTCAATCTAAATACCTTCTTTAAAACAACCCAAAATATTACGAAAACACGCCTATTTAATCTATTGGAAAAATTTACCACCAAAAACTGGAAATTTTTAGACAAAAAAAATCTGATATTTACCATATTTCTGCACCAAACATAGATTGTGGGAGCTCGTTTGAAGCCCCTCGGTGAGGCGGTTCTAACGAGTACCCACAATCTATGTTTTTGATCAGAAATAAGAAAAATTATGTATACCCCTATAAACCCCAATTTTACTATATAAATGTGGGGTTTAAGGGGGTCAAAATTATATAGGTGTGTTTTCATGATGATAATTCAACTGCCAAAAATATGGATAAATTCTCGTCTTGTGTGTTTGTTTTGCATATATAACTAAGTTTTAGGATATCATCTATTTTACCTTGTGTGAAAGTATGTTGTCTATGTTACCTTCTGTAAAAATGTGTTGCTATGTTACCTTGTGTAAGAGTATATTGTCTATTTACCTTGGGTGAGAGTATGTTGTCTTTGTAACATTCTGTAAACAATTGTTGCCTATGTTACCTTGTGTAAGAGTATGTTGTCTATGTTATCTTCTGTAAAAAAATGTTGTCTATGTTACCTTGTGTAAGAGTATGTTGTCTATGTTTTATAGCATATTCCAGTATCAAAGTCAGAACTTCTTGCCTGGCAGTCATCTCTGCTTCTCCTAAAACACCTTCACCTGAAAAAACAACACCATCATTAAAACACACCTACAGAATTTTTTGACCTCCTTAAATCCCACTTTTGTAATTTGTATATATAGTAAAACTAGGGTTTTGTTTGTTTGTTTGATTTTAAGTTTAATGTCCCCGTCAAGTGGCGTCAACACCGTAAAGGTCATTTTGGAGACTTTGCTTCCAATTTTGTGAGACTTTTACCCGACATTGAGATGAAATGACATCTCAAGCCCTGCCGCCCAATGAAACCAATAGGGTTTATAAGCATGGATGGGCTGACTTGCATCGCATTGCCTGGGCAGGCTTAGATCCTCTAAGCAGTTTACCAGTACTTGTATGGGGGTCAGTTTCAGCTCTACATGGAAGCATCATGCAACCCATCTATTTCTTCAACACCAGGCATGCATTACTTTTTTATTTGCTCAAAAACATAGATTGTTGGTACTCATTAGACCTGCCTCACCAAGGTGGTTTGGGTTACCTCTTAAAGCTAACATTTGACCATAACCCTACCTGTAATAGGAAGGCTACTCTAAGACTTGTATTCTGTAAAAATCCTTACAATATGGACACCTTGAGAACTTGCCGTACTTCTCCTAAAATTTTTACAAATTTGTTTTGTGATCCAGAAAGAAGTCCAAAAGGTGCAGACAGAATGGCAAACTGTGTAGACCCAGATCTGACTGCTCCTTCAGGAGCAGTCAGATCTGGGTCTGCTCTGTTTGCTTAGGTCTGTCTGTCCCAATACTTAGGACAATTACGGTACTCAGAATCAGAATTGTTACTGTTGACACGTCAAAAGACATTCATACACCAGGACCTGTAATATGGGAAGTAAATCCCTAGCTCTCACCAAAGAGGTAAACTTAGATACACAATCCTCGTCGGGATGGGCATTCCTATCTCTAATGGTTCGATGGAAGAAATAATCTTTGATATATATATATATATATATTCGGTTTTGATACATATATATATACTTGTTTTGATATATATATACTGGCTCGGAACGAACATGTGGCCGTGTAGCTCAGTCGGTAGAGCATTGCGCTAGCATTGGGAGAGTTGCGGGTTCGAGCCCTGCTGTGGCCAGATTTTTTTCGCATCTAGGCGGCATAGTTATTTATATCATATCCCAAAATATAATCAAAACCGAATATAAATTGCATCTCCAGATCCTATGTAACCCGAATGTGATAATTGTTGTGACATTAGCTTCAATCCAATTCAAAATATACATCCCTAAGTCACATGTATCAATGATCCAATTCCACTTTCATTGTTCACCCCTAATTTAAGTATGATAGATAGCGATAAAATCCTTGCTTTATATGTTGATAACAATCTGACATGGACTAACCATATTGATGCAATAGCTAAGAAAATCAGTTCTAATCTTTGGCTCCTATCTAAAATAAAAATACATCTTTCTACTGAAAACAGAATTCAATTCTATAAATCATTCATTCAGCCTCATATAGACTATAATTGTAGTTCCATTTGGGGAGGCACATCTCAAAAGAACCTCAACAGGATATTTAGGTTAGAGAAAAGAGCATGCAAAATAATTCTTAACTATCAAATTGATAATATACCTAACATAATGGAAGAATTAAAGATTTTAAATATATATGAACGCATTTTTCTGAGAAAAGCAAAGATAATGTACAAAGCCTCAAATGCTTTGACACCTCAATATATCAATCAAATGTTTGATTTAAGACCCTCAAATAATACTCTTCAGTCTCTGAGATCCACAAGTACCATAAATTATTTAATACCAAGGCCACAAAAAGAAATTTTTAAGCAGAGCTTACTTTACTCTGGTCCAGTGGTGTGGAACAATCTACCAGACAGACTCAAAGTTGTAGGTTCACTTGACAATTTCCACAGAAACTGCATTAAGTGGATGAAGGGAGCACTGTAATTTTGTTGATGCTGATATTTCTGTATTTATTTATGTTGTGTAATTTTGTATTTATTTATGTCATCACGTTAGCAGGTCCATGAAATGAAAACCCCACTTACCCCATTTCATATACAGAGAAAACTGGGGTTTGCAGGGATGTACTTTGTTTTCTTGTTTCTGCTCCAAGACATACATGAGGTGGTTCTAACGATCACCCACAGCCTATGTTTGCAGGGTCAATAGGAAACAAATGGCGGATTTTCATTGGAGAAGTTGACATTTTTGAGATGTAAAAATGCATCATGTCTTGTAGTGTTATGTTGAGTGTGTGTGTGCATATGTGAGTGTATTTTTTTTTTTTTATATAGTATCTCTACATGTAAATACTGTGCATAGTAGACGGCCTCATGGAAGCTTAGTTTGTTATTGCTAAATGTGTTACCCTCTCAAAATAAAGACGATTATTATTATTATTATTATTAATAGATGCTAAAACTGGCTCGGGACGAACATGAGGTCGTGTAGCTCAGTCGGTAGAGCATCCCACTAGCATTGGGACGGTTGTGGATTCGAGCCCTGCTGTGGCCAGAATTTTTTCTCATCTAGGCGGCATAGTTATTTATATCATATCCCAAAATATTATCAAAACTGAATATAAATTGCATCTCCAGATCCTATGTAACCCGAAAGTGATAATTGTTGTGACATTAGCTTCTCTCCAAAATCTAAATATACATCCCTAAGTCACATGTATCAATGATCCAATTCCGCTTTCATTGTTTATGCCTAATAGATGCTAAAACTGGCTCGCGGCGAACATGTGGCCGTGTAGTCGGTAAAGCATCCCGCTCGCATTGGGAGGGTCGCGGGTTCGAGCCCTGCTGTGGCCAGAATTTTTTTTCGCATCTATGCGGCATAGTTATTTATATCATATCCCAAAAAATATATATATATGTCAGTTGTGAAACGCCAATGAATGGTACCGGCCTCGTTGGCTCAGTCGGATGCGCGTCTGACTGGTGATCAGGAGGACGCGGGTTCGACTCCCACCGGGGTCGGCAACATTCTTTCGTGGAGATTGATCATGAAATCTTTTCTACGGTCATTCTCTCCCTTCTGCTGATTCAAGAAGGGCAGTTGTCAGTTTCTGGCAAAAGAATGTGCACCGTACTGGTTAACCGCTTACATATAAGCCTGCCCAGGAAATTGTGGATAGGTAAACTGACCGGCTCAAAAATGACCTATATAGTGTTGACTGGCCCGTTAAACTCCAATACAAAACAACAAAAAAAAAACCAATGAATGGTAATTTCTACAGCACCTAGCTGGGGGATCAATCTCATCTGTTGAAATGCTGGCAGCACCCTTTAGACCTTTATATAAGAGTTTGAGCCTTAGTACGGTCTCTACTCTATTTCTTGAGGGACTCCCATCTTAAGAGACCCCCATCTTAATTTTCCTAAAATTTCAGTCATACTCCCAGTTTCAAAGCAGCAATAGCTTGTAGTAAATCTGGCAGCTCTATTCTGAACTTTTTCAATTTCTTCATTGTTTAAACATATTACTATAGAGTATTTACACAAATCATAATTTAGGATTTCTTCACATTAAGGACCATTTCATTGGGGTCCAAGATACAACTACCATTTTTCAAGATTGGGGAAAACATCCTTTATATACTGCCTCTTTTACATCCTGAAGACACTGATGAAGATTTCTCTTCAGGAAACCGAGCGGCATGATTCTGTTTGCCAATGCCTACTTCACATATTGCTAATGAGTGTAGTCCATCTAAAAGTAGAGTAGGCCTCAGTCCATCGGGGCATGGAGAAATAGATGGGCTGCATGATAAAGGAGGGTGATAGCTCAGTGGTTAGTGAACTTGCCTCTGATGCTAGAGGCCCCAGGTTCGATCCCCAGAGGTGGTGATTATTTCGGTGTCCGAACACGTTCCATTGGCATCATTTGCAGGGATGAATGCCAAAAAGTGCACTGTCCTTCGGATCGAGACGTTAACTGGAGGGGAACAAGCGATTCATCCACAAGACAACTCATCGACACTGTTTTTGGAGACACTTCATCGACACAATTGAACACAACTCATCGACACTTTTTGAAGACAACTCATCGACACATTATTATGTAGAATGTGTAATACTGGTAAGCTATTATATGAGTTTTTTAACTCTCTGTCTGTCTGTCCGCCCACCCACCCGTACATATGTATGTATGTAAGTATGTATGTTTAATACTGGTGAGTCTTTATATGCGTTTTAAAAGTGTCTGTCTATCTGTGTGTCTGTCTGTGTGTGTGTCTGTCTGTCAATCTATTTTTCTTTCTTTCATTCATTCTTAGACATTATATGTCTTGTTTCTTTTGTTCATTCTTATACATTATCTTATTCTTTCTTTCATTTATTTATTTTATACTTATTTTGAGGGCACTTGCCAGTTAATATAACACATGGACAAACAATCAATTACGTCATTACTCAAACTATTTTGTTAATTCCGCATTATTGTCCTACGTCATATCCGGTCAATATCGGTTCTACTTCCGCTTAGCAATGCCTTACTCGGGAGCTTACCACTAAATATTTTCCATAGACGACAATAGTAACATTTTTCCATCTCCAACAAAAACTGTACATGCAAAATATTTCAAACCTTGGTGGTTTGTAGAGCAACTCTAGCTGAATAAATCCCAAAGAAAAAATCCACATGTAGCCCGTCTCCTTTTTGAGCTATTGTCCGCCATATTGTTGATGTGTAGCGCCGCAGTAAATAACAGGGCAATTTTTTCTCAAAGGGGTGACCATGAAAATGTGGCAGCAATATTTTTTGGCTTGCAGATATAATTGCAAAGCATCTATTATTTTGTTTTGCTATAAGTACCCTTTTCTTAAAATGAAATAAATCCAGCCTATATAACCAATGAAATGCACAGCTGGTATTTGATCCTCTATCAAATCTTCTGTCCCAAAGTGCTGGTTCCCCGGCTCAGCAATATTTAGTGTTAAGCTACCTATACCAAACCCTTATTGTCTTTATGATCCATCAAAAGCATTGTCAAATAGAAATTTAGATCATATCTAATAATTTAAGCATGCATAATAAATGTTCAGTGACAAAGAATCTTTGAAGTTTGCGAAAAAGTTATCGCTTTCAGGTTCTACAATGAAAGCCGAACAAACAATATTTTGTGAAAAAGGGCAAAGTTTACCTCTTTCTAGAATGGAACCCAGACACCGGCTGGCATCAGTGGTTCTTCTCCTATGTCTTTGGAACACTTCAATCCTAAAATGCACTAAAGTATGCCTTAATAGCATACCAACTGGTATTTATGGCTGATTTCACACCTATACCCCCTATTTTATGTAAAAATGGCATTTTGAGGATATTTTGATGATAAAACTTTGACAAAAATGATTATAAATGCCTCAATACCATGGGAAATAGTGGATATATATCTGTTCAGACCCTTTAACATGAATCTAATCAATAAGAACCAATAAGAGATGAGAAAACTTATCGCGATATTGCAGCAGAGACAATTTTGAAGTTTTGCTTTCGCTAGAGACCAAGGCCAAAAACCAGGTAATCTTAGTGTTAAATTCCAGATGGAGTAGATCCTTTCTCTTGTGTTTATGGTTATACAATTACTGTAAGACTTTTTCCAAAACAAACCCATTTACACTTGATTAACATGGCTTTAAAGTACCCCCCCCCCCCCCTCAAAATGCACAGATCAGAAGCAAAAACTGATCAAAACACCCAGTTAGACCTAAATTACCACAAACCTTACACTTTTTTACAGTTTCTATGGCAAACCACATGCCAGGAATATCCATTTTATGATACAGAATTGGATAGAACCTACCAATGTGTGAAAATATGATGTAATGACTGAAAACTGGAGTGTGGGGCTGATTGTCCAACTTTTGGTATAGGGAGCTTACCACTAAATATTTTCCATAGACGACAATAGTAACATTTTTCCATCTCCAACAAAAACTGTACATGCAAAATATTTCAAACCTTGGTGGTTTGTAGAGCAACTCTAGCTGAATAAATCCCAAAGAAAAAATCCACATGTAGCCCGTCTCCTTTTTGAGCTATTGTCCGCCATATTGTTGATGTGTAGCGCCGCAGTAAATAACAGGGCAATTTTTTCTCAAAGGGGTGACCATGAAAATGTGGCAGCAATATTTTTTGGCTTGCAGATATAATTGCAAAGCATCTATTATTTTGTTTTGCTATAAGTACCCTTTTCTTAAAATGAAATAAATCCAGCCTATATAACCAATGAAATGCACAGCTGGTATTTGATCCTCTATCAAATCTTCTGTCCCAAAGTGCTGGTTCCCCGGCTCAGCAATATTTAGTGTTAAGCTACCTATACCAAACCCTTATTGTCTTTATGATCCATCAAAAGCATTGTCAAATAGAAATTTAGATCATATCTAATAATTTAAGCATGCATAATAAATGTTCAGTGACAAAGAATCTTTGAAGTTTGCGAAAAAGTTATCGCTTTCAGGTTCTACAATGAAAGCCGAACAAACAATATTTTGTGAAAAAGGGCAAAGTTTACCTCTTTCTAGAATGGAACCCAGACACCGGCTGGCATCAGTGGTTCTTCTCCTATGTCTTTGGAACACTTCAATCCTAAAATGCACTAAAGTATGCCTTAATAGCATACCAACTGGTATTTATGGCTGATTTCACACCTATACCCCCTATTTTATGTAAAAATGGCATTTTGAGGATATTTTGATGATAAAACTTTGACAAAAATGATTATAAATGCCTCAATACCATGGGAAATAGTGGATATATATCTGTTCAGACCCTTTAACATGAATCTAATCAATAAGAACCAATAAGAGATGAGAAAACTTATCGCGATATTGCAGCAGAGACAATTTTGAAGTTTTGCTTTCGCTAGAGACCAAGGCCAAAAACCAGGTAATCTTAGTGTTAAATTCCAGATGGAGTAGATCCTTTCTCTTGTGTTTATGGTTATACAATTACTGTAAGACTTTTTCCAAAACAAACCCATTTACACTTGATTAACATGGCTTTAAAGTACCCCCCCCCCCCCTCAAAATGCACAGATCAGAAGCAAAAACTGATCAAAACACCCAGTTAGACCTAAATTACCACAAACCTTACACTTTTTTACAGTTTCTATGGCAAACCACATGCCAGGAATATCCATTTTATGATACAGAATTGGATAGAACCTACCAATGTGTGAAAATATGATGTAATGACTGAAAACTGGAGTGTGGGGCTGATTGTCCAACTTTTGGTATAGGGAGCTTACCACTAAATATTTTCCATAGACGACAATAGTAACATTTTTCCATCTCCAACAAAAACTGTACATGCAAAATATTTCAAACCTTGGTGGTTTGTAGAGCAACTCTAGCTGAATAAATCCCAAAGAAAAAATCCACATGTAGCCCGTCTCCTTTTTGAGCTATTGTCCGCCATATTGTTGATGTGTAGCGCCGCAGTAAATAACAGGGCAATTTTTTCTCAAAGGGGTGACCATGAAAATGTGGCAGCAATATTTTTTGGCTTGCAGATATAATTGCAAAGCATCTATTATTTTGTTTTGCTATAAGTACCCTTTTCTTAAAATGAAATAAATCCAGCCTATATAACCAATGAAATGCACAGCTGGTATTTGATCCTCTATCAAATCTTCTGTCCCAAAGTGCTGGTTCCCCGGCTCAGCAATATTTAGTGTTAAGCTACCACTCGGTGAATGCTCGTCCATAGCGTCCATGGCGTGTGCCATAAAGTTACAAACATAAGGATTATCATATTACTCAAATTTTTATCCTACATGTGTATTTGTTCGTTTACTCTATTGCTCGTTAGTTAAAAAATATTAAATATTTTTTTAAGAAAATTAATGAACATAATTATAGTTAAATTTCTTTGTTTTATTTATGGATGATCACCTCCAAGTATGTACTGTAACCCGTATTAAAAGACCTGTATTTCTGGGATCGACCTGGCGCAGTACCCACGCATGACGAAGCAACAACTACTTATCCATAATTACCCTTAATTACCTATGATTGCCAAAATGCCAACTACCTTCAAACAAATGTGTCGGTGAAATGGGGTCAGTATAAAACGCAGCACTTTAGTGCAGCTATATTAAACATATAGGAAAATGCAGCCATAAGGAAATCATAGGTAATGAAGCTATTATAGAAAAAAGTATAAAACGCAGCCGCATATGCAGCCAATATAAAATATATAGTGTAGTATAAATACAGGTTTCATTAGGATACAAATAACACTTGTGTTATATTAACATCGTACAAATATATGTGCCAATATAATAATGACCCCCTTTAACCCCACTTGTATGTAGTACAACTAGGCTATATATTATTTTTCTTATTTTTGCTCCAAAACATAGATTGTAAGTTTAAACATTATTTTTCTTATTTCTGCTCAAAAACATAAATTGTGGGTACTTGTTAAGGCTGTTCTAACGATTACCCACAATATGATAGTGCATAAATAAATAGTGCATAAATAAATAAATATCCTATTTTTTAGGGGAGGGGGGGGGAGAGTATTTTTTCAGTATACTTGAATACGCATATTTTCTTGTGTATTATGGTGAAATGTTTTGTTTGACTGACAAAAGAGGGGAAGAATGATAAATATGGACAGAGGGTCAACTCACAATAATTGCTTAATTAACAAAAACTTTGATGTTAGCAAGTAAAGATTAATTGTTAGAAGTGGCCCGTTAGAAGTTTGTCTTTGATGGTTCTTTGTTTAAACTTTGTTTAACTTTCTTTTAATCACAATAATGATGTGACTTAAGAAGAAGATTATATGTACACAATTGGTTTGTATAGTTAATCCAAATCATTATTTAATTATTGCCTTCACACCAGAAATCAAACAATGCCATCTCCAAGAATATATAACAGCATTCAAAAATGACTGAAGTATTCCATTCTAAGTTGATAGCAAGATATTGTGTGTTAAATTTGGATAAAGTCTGTGCATTAATCATGGCTCTTATTCTGGGACATAGTCAGGTTAAATATATGCATGAGTATTTACTCAGTGACAATATAGTGACGTTGTGCTATCCAGGTTTTCGCGTACGTGAATTTATGGACTTAGATATTGTTTCGGAGATGGTACCATCGTTTCCCGAAAGTATCCTTTATTTATTTATTTCCTTTCTCATTTTATGCCCTGGCGCCCAATGAAACCAATAGGGTTTATATGCATGGGCGGTCCGACTCACACCACCAGGGCAGGCTTATAACCTATAAGCGGTATACCAGTACTCATATGCGGTTGGTTTAAGCTCTCAGCGCTGCATGGAAGATGTAGCCCAATCTATTTTTTTAAAACCCAGATAGGCTGGGGCCGAAGATAAGCTAGATGTAACTTAAATCCACGTGTCTCGCCAATGATTGCAAGTATTTTTGTTTCAGTCATCACGTGAGCAAGTCCGTGAAATGAAGACCCCCTATACCCCAATTTATAAAAAGAAAACAGGGGTTTATGGGTGTATACATTATTTTTTTATTCTTGCTCCAAGACATAGGTTGTGGGTACTCGTTAGAACCGCCGCCTAAATGGAGATGTGTAAAAATGTACAAATTTGCACGAGTGTGTTATCATATTCATCACGAAAACATGCCTATATAATTTTGACCCCCTTAAACCCCACTGTTATATAGTAAAACTTGGGTTTGCAGGGGTAGACATTATTGTTTCTCACCGAGGCATTTCTAACGAGTATCCACAATCTATGTTTTGAGCAGAAATTAGAAAAATATCACAATTTATAAACAAAATATATATAATGTAATTTAAGGGCTTCATCTTGACAACAAGTCTATGTGATGAATACCCCTGTAAGCCACGTTTTGTGCAGAAAAATAAAATTAAGCAGAAATAATAAAAAATATCATTTTCTTTCATCCTGTAATTTTTCATTATTACATACTTTATATTAATTATGTTATTGTACTTATTTTTTATTTTACTGTCAGACCCCCTATTGCACAGGTAACCATACTTGTCATAACTGATTGAATTATTATGTTTCAAAAGTTAATCTGTTTATCTGATATAATGATCTGATAAAAGTACGCCCAGGTAAGAAACAGGCTTCTTTAAATTGTCATGCACACTTATCTGCAGTCAAGTGTTTTATTAAGTGTTAACAAGATACATTAGTAAGTGTGTCTATCAATTACCTCATAAATTTAATTGATATAGGGTTAGCACACCTTTACTTAAATGGTACTGATAGAGAAAATGGGCCTGATTTTGGCATCTAATTTTTGAGTGTGTTATCATATTCATCACGAAAACATGCCTATATAGTTTTAACCCCCTTAAACCCCACTGTTATATAGTAAAACTGGGGTTTGCAGGGGTAGACATTATTTTTTCTTATTTCCGCTCAAAAACATAGATTGTGGGTACTCGTTAGAGGCGGTTCTAACGAGTATCCACAATCTATGTTTTGAGCAGAAATTAGAAGAATATCACAATTTTTCATCTGAAATTTTTCATTTTTCGGTGGTAAAATATACAATGTTTTTTTATAGGCGTGTTTTTGTAATGGTTCTTTTTCGTGCCAATGTTAAAACATGCCTACAGATATAAAATATATATAATGTAATTTTAGGGTTTCATCTCGATAACATGTCTATGTGATGAATACCCCTGTAAGCCACATTTATTGCAGAAAAAAAAAAATAAGCAGAAATAATAAATGAAAACATAAATTATGGGAACTCAAAGGAATCGCCTCATTGAGTACCCACAAACTATGCTTCAATCTAAATTAACCCATTTAGTACCAGAAAACCCAAAAGAGGTACCCTGGCAAATAGTGCAGGCCCAGATCAGACGCCCCCCTTAAACCCCACTTTTGTGTGAACAGTATACTGCTCATAACCAAGAGGTTTTGGAATGGTGAAGATTCCAGTATAAATTTATAACTGACCAATGCATTGAGATATACAAATTAACTCAAATTATGCATGTATATTTTTTGTATATATTGTATTTACAACTTTAACCCTTCTGGTACCAAATGGAATCTTACTTCTTATATATAACAAGAGTACATTTCAAAATTCAGGGGTGTCAAACCTCAAAAAAGGTAATTTTTCTGATGAAAATTTGAGATATTGTTCTTCAGTATACTCCAAACATCGGTTTTGGGTGCTCGTTAGAAATGTCTCATTGAGGCGGTTCTAACATGTACCCACAATCTATGTCTTGGAGCAGAAATGAGGCAAATAATGTATACCCCGATAAACCCCAGTTTTCTCTATAAAGTGGGGTTTAGGGGTCTATATTTCACAGACTTGTTCACGTGATGGGCCATTCCTTTTTGCAAACAGTGTAGGCCCTGATCAGAGGCCATGTTCTGCGGCATCTGATCTGGGCCTACACTGTTTGCCAAATACCCGTTTTTGGGTTTCTGGTACATGGATTTATATAATTGGGGCTTGATGAAATAGATGGGGCTGCATGATGCATCCACGCAGAGCTGAAACCGGCCGCAAACGAGTACTGGCAAACTACTTCTAAAGAGGATATAATCTTGTGTGATTGCTCAAATGGAACTGTTAGGTTGATTTCCATATTATGCATTTTTGAATTTACAAGCTAAAAATGAAGTTAATATGTTCTCTTTATTTTGTTCTTTTCTATGTCTTATTGCCAAGATACCTCCAGTTTGAGAGCATTCTTGCTTGACGTTATATACAGTTACGCTCCACCCCCGCTAACGAGCTCAACATAGTGCTTTTCTTCTTCTTTATACTGCAAACATAGGTTGTGGTGCTCGTTAGAACCGACTCATTGAGGACTCACAACCTATGTCTAAGAGCAGATATAAGAAATATAATGTATCCCTTCACTAAACCCCCGTGTTTTCTATATAAACTGGGGCTTAGACATCAGTTTAATCCGCGATCTTTATTCAAACAACACAAAGATGGAGAGTCCTAGGTTCATCAAGCCATAACAAGAACACGCTTATTTAATTTTGATACCTTTAAACCCAACATTTATATAGCTGAAAATGGTTTTCAGGTGTGTACATTAGTCTTCATATTTCTGCTCAAAAACATAGATTGTGGGTAAAACATACATTGTGGGAACTGGTTAGAACAGCCTCGCCGAGGCTGTTCTCACAATCTATGTTTTGAGCAGATGTATGAAAATATAAGATAATTTTTAACTGAAAAGCGAAAAGTGAATACTACACTATATATTTTATATTGGCTGCATATGCGGCTGCGTTTTATACTTTTTTCTATAATAGCTGCATTACCTATGATTTCCTTATGGCTGCATTTTCCTATATGTTTAATATAGCTGCACTAAAGTGCTGCGTTTTATACTGACCCGTGAAATGTCTTCAAAAGGTGTTGATGAGTTATCTTCAATTGTGTCAATGAATTATCTCCAAAAACCGTGTCAATGAGTTGTCTTGTCGATGAATTGTCTCGATTCCAACTGGAGGCCCCTGTGCAGGAAGAGTTATTTCCTGTGCAGGTTAAAGACCCCTACTGTTATTACATGATTATTGTGTAGGCTTTCAACCCTGGGAACCTGGAGTGTATGTAATGTACACCTGCGAGTAATGGTCAAATGTGACTGATCGCAGTATAAGTAGAAAGAAAGAAAGATGCTTCCACGCAGAGCTGAAACCGATCGAACACCGCTTAGAGGATCTAAGCCTGCCCAGGTAATGGATGCCAGTAGAATGTGTTCAGACACCGCAATTTTCTTACTGCTGCCAGGAATCGAACCCGGGGACTCTAGCATGATAGGCAATAGAAACAATGTCGTTACGCAAATTGTTCCCCAATAAATTGGCCATTTGATAGTAGGGAGGTTAAGGTGGTGATTTTCATTTCTAGATAGGCAAGTGGTCAAATCGGCCCATCCCGATTTGATTATTTCGACAGCTGAAGGTGCTGATGATTGTGTAGCTAAATTTACCTCTTTGGTTAGAGCTAGGGACTAACTTCCCACATCACAGGTCCTGGTGTATGAATGTCATTTGACGTGTCACCAGTAACAATTCTGATTCTGATGTGACCGACGCAGTATCAGTAGAAAGAAAGTGCACTAACCACTGAGCTACCACATATGCTCCACCATCTCAACAACAAAGTATGGCCCAAAGTATGCATTATTTCTAGTTGATGATAAGCTTAGCGAATAGAATTAGCCGTCCTCCTATTTTATGTTTTATAAGATACACTCTGCTATACTTTTAGGACGGTCGCGAAAACTTATGACAACTGAAACACGCAGTGTGAGTGTTAACTATGTGATTCAGAACTATTCGATATAGTTACGGCGCCGCAAAACGCTTTCGGAAACGCTTGAATGGATGTACCTGATTTTTGTTTTTAGGTTTTTCGTCTTAGCAACAGTTTTCTCCCCAGAAAACTCTACTTTCATTTCGTCAGCCAAGGGACATAACCGAAAAATACCAATAATCAAAGTCTGCAAACGTTTATTGGAAATTTTGTTGCCCTGCAAGCGTTTAACTCTGTCAAAAACTCTTCACAAAGAAGGTAATGTGGCAACATGAGGAAGTCGCCTATAAAACATAAACGAGTCGAAATAATCGAAAATATCGACAAAGATGGGTTCTGTAATAACATTTACCCAAAGGTAAACTTTCTAGAACAGTATGTTGATTCAGTCACGGTGACAAGCCCATCAATGTCAAATGTTTAGCTCAGTTAAGGGATTTCCTGTGGAGGGTGATAGCTCAGCGGTTAGTGCACTTGCCTCTGATGCTAGAGGTCCCGGGTTCGATCCCCGGCAGCGGCGATAAAATTTTGGTGACATCGTTTGCAGGGATGAATGTCATAAAGTGCACCCTCCTTCGGATCGGGACGTAAACTGGAGGCCCCCTGTGCAGGGAGAACCATCCTCTGTGCAGGTTAAAGAACCCTACCATAATTACATGGTTACTGTGTAGGCTTTCATCCTGCAAAAACTGAAGTGTATGTAAAATACACCTGCCTAGAATGCCCGCGAGGGCGTTTGGTAGTATATATATAGAAAGATAGAATTACCAGTCGCGGGACGTTTCGGTCCTGGGTCGTGTCGGACCTGGGTTGTTTTGTTTGTTCCTGGGTAGTTTCAGTCCTGGATCGTTTCAGGGGTGGGGGGGGGAGGGTTTCGGCCCGAGTTGTTTCAGTCCCGAGTTGTTTCGGCCCGAGTTGTTTCAGCCCAATTATTGGGATGGGTTGTTTCGGCCATATTGGTGGGTCGTTTTGACCTGATTTTTTTCTCACCATTTTAATGCCTTGTAATATTCCAATATTCCATATCAGAGATCGGGCTGTGTTATTGCTATTTTCGCTCGTTCCGTTATAAATAGCAGAGAAGCCATAAAGGGCTCCTTTGAACAGCGAGTACTCTGATCACAATGACAGGTGCAGGCTGATCGTATAAAATTGTTGGAGCAGATTTGCCTTTTTTTGCAAATTACACAATTAATGTTCTGAAAAAAGGGTTATCAGTCAGCACATATTCAACACATTGCATCATGATTCATCATTTGGCCAGAAAAAAAAATAGGTGTGTTTACTGTTTTTCGCCGGCGACCCTACCGTTTTTTTTTTTTTTTCATTAAAATAAAAAAAATCGCGGTCGATTTCCGGTCCTAGTCGAGCAGTACCGGATTTTAGCTTGGGCATCTGCCTAGTCAGATATGAGTCTTCCCAGTCCATACGAAGAATTTGAAGACCCTGAGTAGACTTGGCAAGTTGCTAATCTGAATTTTGGCTGAACTCAAAAGACAAATCATCGGTTTTGTCATACAGTGGTCTGTATATGTATATGTGTTAAGAAAATATGACAAAATATATGCTTTTACCAAAAACTGGAAATCAAACAAGCAACAACAAAAAAAGCTAACTCTAGGACTCAGAGAAATAAAAAGGGGGCTTTCTAAATTTGATGTTGCATGATAAAACAAATGAGTTTGGCTTTGTGCTCGGCAAAAACTGGGGTGAAGACTCTGATCAGCCTTGGCATCTGCAAAGTCTGATATGAGTCTTCACAATCCACATGAAGAAAGTGAAGACCCTGATCAGACTGGGAATGTGTCCATGCTAATCTGAGTTTTGGCTGGATTCAAAGACAAATTATTGGTGTTTCGTCAAACAGTGGCCTGTATATGTATGTGTTAAGAAAATATGACAAAATGTGTGTTATTACCAAAACGTGAAAATCCCAAAGACAACAGCAAAAATAGCTAACTCTTGTACATATTGCTGATGACTTTTATTTATTATGGTTTCTGGTTAATTTGTGCTTATTTTCTTATTTATTCATTTTTGATCATTTCTTGTTAATTAGTGCCTTGTCCATTCATGCTGAATATGTTTGTAATATTTTAAATGTGCTAAAAAGCAATTGTTTAATTGAGTGCTATTGCTCGGGTCACGTGTGAGATGCCAAGTTCTGCAATGGAAGGTCAGGTGATTTTTCTCCGGGTACTCTGGTTTTCGCCCACCTATGATTAACGATAGGCTCGATATGAGTGAAATAATCTTGAAAGGGCCGTTAAACCTAAACCAAAAAAGAAAAAAAAAATTGAGCGCTATTAATGTCAATTATTTTTTCTAATTGCCTAATTACTGTTCACAGTTAACTCAATTATCTTTATATTCTTTCTATACTTAAATGGTTATCATTGCTGTTAGATACAAACAATTATTTAAGAAATAATGTTTGCTTGTATGCCTGATTAAAATGTTGACAAATACTTGGTCTTTCTATTGTAATTGTAAAAATTGAGCCTATGCATAATATTTCCTACTTTATCATGTGTGCCTGGTAAAAAGGGTATGAAATGCCCATGAATTGTGGCTGTGCTGTGAGTCTTATAGGACTTGCTATTGTAGAAAATGTTAAATGCAAGAAAGAGGATACCACAAGCAATTATTGGTGCAATTTGAGTCTTGAGGAAGATGCTAAAATAGTAGCCAACTGATGTCAGCCAGGAGGGATTATGTCCCAGTTGCAAAATTTACAGAAGGGATTTTGTCAACCTTGTAAAAAAGAGTGGGAGGGATTATGTCCATCTTGCAAAAAACATGGGAGGGATTTTGTCCACCTTGTAAAAAGGTAAAAAGTAGTGGGAGGGATTATGTCCACCTTGCAAAAAACATGTGAGGGATTTTGTCCAGGGGTGGGATTTTGTCTGGCTACCGTAATGAATGGATGCTTAGGTTGATCCAATTTTGCATGTCGTTTTTCGATCAGGAAAGACCCAGATCAACCAGCGCATGTGTGCAGTCTAATCAGAGATTTGTTAGATATGAACCTTCTGCAGTCACAATACCATCAAAGGTGTTATTTATTTATTCATTCATTTATTTATTTCACACTATTATAAGTTTTTGGCTTTTTTAAGTAGTAAATTGAATCATCACAGGTTAATGATCTGTTAATCAATCACCCATTAATCAATTTTGCTGGAGTTATCTAATCCCTTCTTTTTGTCTATCGTTCATTAACCGAGTGCAGGTACATCACATGAACAAGTCTGTGAAATGGAGAGAAAACTGGGGTTTACAGGGGTATACATTTTTTTTTATTTCTGTTCCAAGACATATGTTGTGGTTACTTGTTAGAACTGCCTCAATGAAAGAAAAGTATCACAGATTTTTATCAGAAAAGTAGCCATTTTGGAGATGTGAAAAATGCACTATGTCACACGGGCGAGTTGTCATAATGGCATGACCTTAATTCGGTGTGAAAACACGCGTTAAATGCGGGCATCTTTAATCCCTATAAGGGGAATGGGAACACCTAGCATTTTTTCCGCCCTCTTTCAAAATTGGACAACTTTCAGGACTTCCTGTTCACTTTTCTATAGTCCCACGGGAAAAGGAGCAAATTCTTTCCTTTAAGAATTGACCCCTATTTACACGGGAGACCAAAATACTTTTTCAGGAGTTGCCTCCTCTGAAGATGTTCCCATTCCCCTTAAAGGAAGGAATGCTTCACGGGTGATCCTCTAACAGAAATGCTCAAAATACTGTTGCTCCACTGAACATGATGGCCACCATAGCTAACAATACAAGAACCTTAAAATACATTTGCTCCTGAACGGCTGCACTGATTTTGAAATAGTTTCACAGAAGTGTTCATTGGGTCATGGTCAACTAAAATTGCTCAAATCCTTCACTCCGTCTCATATTACATTAATGTTTCATTTGTATACAGAGGACCCGCGTTATACAGACATTATAATGGCAAAACTTGTTATAACGACAGTTTCAATGGAATGAATTCTTAGATCAAGATTTAACCTCAATTCTGAGCGCCGGATTGGGCTTCCCTCGGGTTGGAAATGCCCAAATCTAATCCATAGTTATGAAAGATTCTTGTAGTTTAATACTCAAAGAAACCTCATCAAGGAAAAGACTGTGGAAAAGACTTTCACAACCTATCGTGCTGCTAACTGGGATTCTTTATAAAGACAAATTCATTATATTGGCACAATAATACGGAACATTTACTGTCGTTATTATGCGGGTCCTCCGTAATATGGATCAGGTGAGCGATTCATGGCCATCATGGCCCTTTTGTATTTGGTAAAAATGGGGTTAACAGGTTATTTTACTTATTTCTGCTTAGAAACAAATTGTTGGTTCTTGTTTAGAAGGTGGTTATAATAAGTACCCACAATCTATGTTCCCACATTCTACATATACATGTATATGTTTTGAGCAGAAATATGGAAAAATATCAGAATTGTTTATCAAAAAACTTCGATGATAAAATTTTCAATATATTTGTTTGTTTGTTTGATTAGAGGTTTAACGTCCCCGTCAACACTGTAAAGGTCATTTTGGAGACGTTGCTTCCAATTTTGTGGGACTTTTACCCGACATTGAGATGAAATGACATTTCAAGCCCTGTCGCCCAATGAAACCAATAGGGTTCATTAGCATTGACGGTCCGCCTCGCACCGCAGTTCCTGGACAGGCTTAGATCCTCTAAGCGGTTAACCAGTACTAGTGTGCGGGCCGGATTCAGCTCTGCGTGGAAGCATCATGCAGCCCATATATTTCTTCAAGCCCCTTCAATATATTTAAATAGGTGTGTTTATGTAATGTCATATGAAATGACCAAATCTTTTGTTTATTTCAGAGTGTTTGTTTGAATTAAAATAATAATAATAATTGAGGTTTTACATCCCAATCAATACTATTTAGGTCATTTTGGAGGCATTGCTTTCAATTTTGTGGGACTTTTACCCGACATTGAGATGAAATGACACCTCAATCCCGAATTAACCAAAAGGGTTAATATGTATATAGGGACTGTCCGACTTGCACCACTTTATTTCAGAGAGAGCCAGTTGTTCTGCGAGGAGTAGACATTGGGCCTTGTGGGGAGAAATGGACGGTGGAGTACCTGTCAGACCCAACCAGGACCAAAGATGTGAAGGTGCATGTCTCAGAGAATGCACAAATGGACTTCATCAACAAGAACTTTGTTTATAGGTAAACAACCCGTTGTATGCTAGTGGACTCTTCCATTGTTATATGTTGGACAAGTCCATTTGTCATATAAGGGGTGTCAGGCCTATTTTTTCATTATACGCCCGGCATACGAAGTATGTCAGGGGGTATATAGTTTTCATCTTTATGTCGGTTCGTTCGTTGTTCGTTAGTTCGTACGTTCATTCTTCCGTCTGTCCCGCCGTTCGTCAACCTTTACGTCAAAGTTTTGCGTTAAACCTTTTTGTTTGCTCATATCTCTGTAGCCACATGTTAGATTCTCTTCATATTTGGTAAAGGATATCTCTATAGCATTACCTTTCATATGGAATATCTAAGCCCCTGGGTCAAGCCCTGGATCATGCCCCTGGCTGTCCGTCCGTTTGTCAACTTTTACATCAAAGTTTTGTGTAAAACCTTTTTGATTGCTCATATCTCTGTCACCACATGTTGGATTCTCTTCATATTTGGTACAGGATATCTCTATTGCATTACCTCTCATATGGAATATCTAAGCCCCTCAGTCAAGCCCCTGGGTGGGCTGTCCGAATGTTTGAAAACTTTTACATCAAAGTTTTATGTTAAACCTTTTTGATTGCTCGTATCTCTGTAACATCATGTTAGATTCTCTTCATATTTGGTACAGAATATAGCTATAGTATTAACTTTCATATGGAATATCTAAGCTCCTGGGTCAAGCCCCTGGGTGGGGCTAGGGGTCAATAATTAAGACTTAGGCATTTTGATTACGTCCAAGTTTTGTGTTTACTGTTTTCATTATACTCCTTGTTGTTGAAATGCAATAGTTATTCTCAGTGGACAAAATGGAAAGTTTATATGGAAAGGTTCAATGCTACAGACAAATTGTCATTTCTACTAAAAGGGGATGGCACTGGCTGGGGATATACGTGACCCACTGGGCACTTTCTCTAGTTTTTATTCTATTTTCGATGGAAAATTCTGTCAGCAAATAGTGCAGGCCCTGATCAGATGCCGCATTCTGTGGCGTCTGATCTGGGCCTGCACTGTTTGCCAAGGTACCCCTTAAGGGGTTTCCCTCATACAATAGGTTAGCATCATGTTAACAAGTCCATGTAATAAAGACCCCTCTTAACCCCACTTTATATAGAGAAAACTGGGATTTACAAGGGTATACATTATTTGCCTTATTTCTGCTCCAAGACATAGGTTGTGGGTACTCCATAGAAATGCCTGGTTCTAACAAGCACCCACAACCTATGTTTTGAGTTTAAATAAGACTAAAGTCACAACAGTAACCATTTTGGCAATTGGAAAGAATGCACAGGTGTGTTAGCTTAATGAGGCCACCTTTAGGACTGTTCACAAGTGGCCTTTAAGGCCATTTTCAAACATCCCAGGGGTGATCTCGTGCTAGAGAACATTGGGTGTTGAGTGTAGAGAACACAAAGAAAGCAAAAATTTAAATTTTTAATGTGTTTAAAAGAAGAATTGCTGTTACCATAATGTTTGGGCCTGAGCAAACAGTGCAGATCAGACTGATCCCGAAGGCACTCTGATCAGGGTCTACATTGTTTGCCATTCTATTTGCACCTTTTGGACGTGTTGAAGGATTATGTATTAAATTTGTTAAAATTTAGGAGAATTAGAACAAGACCTCAGGGACATGTATTGAAGTTTGACTGTAACATTGAACGGCACTTAATTCTTTATCATCAGTGTTGAATCAGTCATGTGTCACTTGTGTAAACCAACGATCAGAGGTTTGAGCCTCGCTTGGGTCTCAAGTGAGATGCCAATGTCTGCAATGGAAGGTCAGGTGTTTTTTTCTCTGGGTACTCTGGTTTTTGCCAACATCTGGTTAATGAGTGGCTCTAAACTCCCTAGATTCTATTAATAGCTATTGATAAAATAAGAAGGGGTGATCTAGGGATACATTCTTCTTTCATTCTGAAAATGTTTGTTTAAATCTTAAGGGGATTGGGAACACCTTCGGGGGAGGTAACTCCTGCAAAAGTATTTTTGTCTCCTATGTCAATAGGGGTCAACTCTTAAAGGAAAGAATTTGCTCCCGAGGAGCAAATTCTTTCTTTTACGTGTAGGCCACTTTTTCAGTGGGACAGTGCTTGTAGAAAAGCGAACAGGAAGTCCTGAAAGTTGTCTCCCTTTGAAAAATGGTGGAAAAATCTGCCAACTGTTCCCATTTCCCTTGAGTTCACCAACAGCAACGGCTCCTGCCCATTGGGGCTTGAAGAAATCGATGGGCTGCATGATGCTTCCATGCAGAGCTGAATCCTACTGCACACGAGTACTGGTAAACCGCTTCATCATCATCAGCGGATTTTTTATTAACGTGCAGGCACAGGGGCAATGTCCACATAAGTGGGCCCCCTTCCAGGTAGCTGGCTTGCTGCACGCATGGCAGATCTTACACCAGATCTCCAGGCCTGTCTATCATGAGGATAGATAGCAGAGAGCTTCCATTATCTGCAATCTCTTTCTGTCAGCTGCTTCCAGGTCATCTTGGGCCTTCCAGGCCCCCGTTTTCCACCTACCTGTATGCCACAGGCAGTCTTGACTGCACCGTTGGAGCGTTCCACTTGTCCATACCAGCGGAGCCTTCTCTCTTTCAGGATGAGGTCCAGGTCCTCAATGCCAAGATGCTCAAGTAACTTACTGGACCTGATGGTGACAGTGTTCTGTGGCTTGACATTGCAAATCTGTCTGATCATTGCCCTGTCATTCCGCTGAAGACGTTGGAGGTTTGGCTTTGTCAATGGCCATGTCTCAATGGCATGGAGCATTGCGCTCTGCACACAAGAGCTGTACACATGGCCATGTGTTTTGAACGAGAGGTTGCGGGAAGAGAGAACTGGTAGCAACTCCTTGAATTTCTTCCAGGCTGTTTTCACACGTGATGTGGTTGAAAGGTCGCAACCACCCCCTGCTGAGAGCATATCACCTAGGAAGCAAAAGGAAGCTACAACCTCCAGATTGTCGGATCCAACTTGGACTTCCCCCTGTGGTCTGCCATCTAAGGGTCGTGCAGTTTCTTGGCACCGTGTACACCTGTAATCAGGGTCCTCTATCAAGTGCTTGAGCCCACTGCATTTCTTGTGCACCCAGAACTTGCAGCCATTACAAAAGATACAGTTGCTGCCCACTCCAGTGCGACATACAGCGCATGGGAACTGGTCTGTACTCTGCAGGAGATCCAGACCTGAGCCACAGATCATGCTCTTTGTCTTTCCTGCATTCACTTCCAGCCCTTTTGCCTCCATTGCGTCTTTCCAAGTTAAGAGCCTCCTGACACATTCCTCAAGGGATTCAGCTAAGATGACAATGTCATGAGCATACAGGTCATCCCAGGTGACTCCAGAGCGGAATTCGCATGGCAAGGCTTCAAGCACAGTGATGAAAAGCAGTGGGCTGAGAACAGAACCTTGATGAACACCCACCTTCACTTCGAATTCTTCACTGTAAACATCACCAACACGGACACGGCTCCGAGCATTAGCATACATCCCTTGGACCAGTCGCACAATCCACTCGTCGACTCAAAGTTTTCTTAGTGCCCACCAGATGACTTTCCGAGGCACTTGATCAAATGCCTTCTCCAGCGCTACAAAAGCCATTTAGAGTCTCCTGTTGGCCGCCAGATACTTCTCTTGCAGCTGCCGTACAACAAAAATTGCGTCTGTTGTGCCTCTTCCTGGGACGAAGCCAAACTGGGAATCGTCGATGGACACCAACTGTCTAATGAGGCCATCCACAATCCTCTCCAGGACTTTCATGACCTGTTCTGTCAGCTTGAGACCACTGTAGTTGCCCAATTCCAATGCATCGCCCTTGCCCTTGTAGAGACAGACAATGAAACTCTGTTCCCAGTCAGAGGGTACCTTTCCATAACGGATGATTGCAGCTGCAAGGTCGCGGATCACTGAGGCACCCGCATCACCTGCAGCTCTGATCATCTCCACCACTATGCCAGAAGGGCCTGGTGCTTTGCCAGTCTTCTTCTGAGAGATAGCCTTCTTAACCATATCAACAGTGATTGTATGGGCGGCCCTTTCACTGAAGGTTCATCAGACAGGTGGTCTGGGTCCCAGTCGAACTCAACATTGAGTAGCCTTTGGTAGTGTTCTAACCAGGCCCTCTGCTTTGAGTCTTCACTCACTGACATCTCCCCTGCATCATTCTTTACTGGTTTGTCACCTACAACATCGGCATTCTTTCTTCTCATTTGGTAAGCAAAGCGGTATACTTCTGAGGAGTTAGGGTCAATACTCTTGTAGATCTCCTTCTCTTCTTCTTGGCGAGCATGGTGCACCGCACGTCTGGATATGCGTTTGGCCGCAAGATATGATGCACGAGTGCCCTTACAAGTCTTCCATGCCTTAAAGGCTTGCCGCTTGGCTGCAATGAGCTTATTAACATGCTCATTTCACCACCAGGTTTCGTGATGCCAGCGGTGGGGCCGAGTTGTGCAACACACCTCTTCAGTTATCTTGAGCAGACCGGTCTTGATGCTGTTCCATATATCCTCAGTGGTAGCATCAGCTACACCTGCTGAGGCACTCACATGCGGGATGAAAACCTCCTGGAAATGATTTCTTGTCTGATATTCTTTCAGCTTCCAAACTTTTAGTCTGGGGGTGAACTTGCGCTTGGGCTTAGGTGATACATCAATCCTCATGTCGCATATAAGAAGCTGGTGTTGCAGGCCTTCTTCCTCACCAGGGAAACACTTTCATATCTGTGACAAAGTAGAAATAAAACAAAGATCAAGAATCGATACAATTAACTTACTCCACCCATCAAAGACACCAAAGGGACACAAGTTTGCGCAATGTCGTGCGGAAAAGGATGAAATCTATCTGCGTCGCTGCCCTTCCTGACTTGTATGTGATAAGATGACTGTCAAGTTTCTTGAAACATGTGTTTCTAAGAAGCAGGTCAAATGCCAGTGCATACTCTAGAATCCTCTCACCCTCAACATCTGGTTCAGGTCTACCTTACCCGATCCCACCATGCACTTTCTTGTATCCCGTGCCTTCAAGGCCATCGTGGCCATTCCAATCTCCGCATGGGATCAGGAGTTCGTATCCTGGAATCCTGGAAGTCACAGCACGCAGTTTGTCAAAGAACAAGTCCTTTACTTCAGCATTTAAACCACTCTGTGGGGCATATACAGACAGAAGGGTAACCATGATGATTCTGTCTGAGACTCTTTGCACTTCAAAAACTTTCTCTATCCACTCTTCTGCCACAAACACTCCTACACCAGCAGTGCCTTTATCATTTCCAGACCAGTAGACCTTATACTTGGTGTCCTTGCCCTTGATTGTGCGGCAGTTTCCACCACGGTATTTGGTCTCCTGGACACAACAGACATCTACTACCCTGCGGGTTAGTGGTTCCACTACCTCGCAAACTCTTCCTCTCAGAGTGTTAACAGTGAGTGTTCCCACTCTGAATTTCCTCAGGCACTTGCTTGATTCGAAGCAATGGCCCGACCCTGCCTCCCACTCCTGATGTCTATTGGCACCGCCTAACCTTGATTCTGAATTTGTAGCTGTCATGATAATTGTTGACGGTTGTAATTTACAGGACCGCCTGTCCTAGCTGACGTCCCAACTCAGTTCTTTTACGGCACCTGAGCAAGCCGTTGTTCCCGACTCACTAGGACAGGTGTGCTTTACCGTTGTCCTTGTACAGCAATGATCATCCGCCAAACCACAGTAGCTAGTACACCAAGCCATCGGTCTGTAGATGGTTGCTGCCTAGCCCTGCCACCCAGGTTGTGTCAGCCTCGTAACCCTGAAGGTGGGGAGGCAACTCTGATAATGGGTAACCTCACATTCCCACCCTCATTTGGAGTGTCACAGCTGGATGTATTTTACCTCATACCCAGGACAATTTGCATGAAATGTCAGATTCTGTTTTCTCCAGGAAAAATAGGAAAACTTATCAGCTTAATTAGCTAAGAGAGTGGTAAAGGTTAGAGATGTTCCTGTGTTTTTTTGTTTTTTTCAGGTCTTTGCCATTCTGTGAGCTTGTTCGAAGAGCTTCCCAAGAAATTCTTGATGACTATTTTATTTCAGAGGTAATTGTGATCTTAAAACAAATTTGTTTCATGACCGAGCAAGGATTCCAAAAGGTGCTGGCGGAATGACAAACAATGCCGACCCTGATCAGACTGATTCTTAGGAGCTGTCTGATCTGGGTCTGCACTATTTGCTTCAGCCTTTCTGTCCCAATACATGTACTTAGGATCATTAATGTACTTTGTTTGCATAGCATCACAAAAACACGCCTTTATAATTTTGACCCCCTCAAACCCCACTTTTATATAGTAAAACTGAGGTTTACAGGTGTAAACCTTATTTTTATGCTCCCCGAAGGGGGAGCAATACAGTCGCCGCTTTGTCCGACCGTCCGTCTGTCCGCACCAACGAAACGACATTTAGGGGGCAAAAAATTTGGACAGTTTGACACTTAAGTATATATTCGTGAGTCCAAATGGACTTTATTCCGTTATTTTGGTACTTAAGTGGCAAAATTGTCTCTTAGGTGGCTTGCCGCTTAAGAGAATTTGCCGCTTAAGTAGTCAATATGCCGACGCCTAGCCACTTAAGTATCCATTCGTGAGAACGTCCGTCCGTCACACTCTATATATCTCTAAAAGTATTAAAGGTATTTAAGTGAAACTTGATATACTGATAGAGGACGATGAGGGGAATCGGAGATTACAAGAACCATAACCCCGTCACCAGTATTTATGGAGTTACTTCCCTTCTTAACTATTTCGATGAAAAGATTGTCCGGAGCATATCTCTGAAAGTATAGAAGGGATTTAAGTGAAACTTGATACATTGATAGATGGCCATCACAGGAAGTGCAGTGTGCAAGAACTGTAACTCTATCACAAGTAACTACAGAGTTATTTCCCATTTTAGTTTTTGCTATATATTAAGCTTCTCCGGAGCATATCTCTAAAAGTTTTAAAGGTAATTTAGTGAAACTTGATACACTGGTAGGGGACTATGAGAGAAATAGCAGGATGCAAGAAGCATAACACTGCCAACAGTATTTACAGAGTTACTTCCCTTCTTAATTAGGGCCCCACACAGTATTTTGGGTGCCCTATAGTTATCTCCTTGTCAGTCAGTTTCAAATCTAAAGCAAAACATTTAACCAGTTATACCTTCAAAAGTATTATCCCTCTTCATGAAACTTCACACTCGTACTAACAATCACAATACCTACATTCTGACAAACCATATTGCTTTTGTCTGTGTGTTTGTTATGCCTTTACCAAAAAACTTAACCTCGGTCATATCTTCAAAAGTATTTGCCCTACTCTCATGAAACTGCAGACACTCACTAACTATCACAAGACCTACATTCTGACAAAGGGCCATAACTATATTGCTTTTCGGTGTGTGTTTGTCAGGCCATAACCAAACAACTTAAACTCAGTCAAAATTTTAAAAATATTTGTCCTACTCTCATGAAACTTCACACACATACTTACCATCACAAAACCTACATTCTGACAAAGGGCCATAATTATGTTGCTTATTTTCATTGAATTATCTCCCCTTTTCCAAAAATATCTCCTGTTGTTTCATAACCACGGGTAATAGGGCTTTCATATTTCACATATGTTTTCCTTGTGACATTCTTAATTGAAAATTACTAGGGAACACAAAACTGAGTTTCTTTGTCTTATGCTTTAAGATTTACATGCCCTTGCATGGAAGGGGCCTTACATTTCTCCTTATTTTTCCAGTCGTTGTTGAAAATCACTAACTTGGGAATTCTTAGACTTTTGGTTAAACCCATTTGGTACCAAAAACCCTAAAAGGGGTAAGTGGCAAACAGTGCAGGCCCAGATCAGACGCTACAGAACAAGTGTTTGTCACGCCTTAACCAAAAAACTTAACCTTGGTCATATTTTCAAAAGTATTGGCCCTACTCTTATGAAACTTCACACACATATTTACCATCACAAGACCTACATTCTGACAAAGAAGAATAACTTTTTAGCTCACCAGAGCCGAAGGCTCCGGGGGAGCTTATAGTATAGGCAGTGTCCGTGTCTGCATCAACATTTTCAAATGACTTCTCCTCTGAAACTACTTGGCCAATTGAAACCAAATTACATGTGGAGGCTCTGTGGGAAGGGGGAACGAAAGTTTGTTCGTGAAGACTGGGTCACATGACCAAGATGACCGCCATTCCCATATATGGTAAAAACCTTTAAAAATCTTCTTCTCAAGAACCGAATGGCCAATGATCTTGAAACTTGGTATACAGCATCGGGGACTCGGGCCCTACCATGTTTGTTCAAATAATGACCTTTGGTTGACCTTGACCTGTTTTACGTCAAGGTCAAATTTGGTCACTCAGACATTTGTATGGAAAAGAGGCAAAACAGTGGACTTTTCTGATTGCATGGTAGCTAGTGGCATCAGAAATGGTATTTGCAATCAGCTGAATGGACGTTTATAAGTTCCAAAGGTCAAGGTCATTTACTGACGGCTCAGATTCTGTATTTTCATCTTCTTCTTCACTTAAACTACTTGGCCAATTGAAACCAAATTACATATGGAGCCTCTATGGAATGGGGGAACGAAAGTTTGTTTGTGATGATGGGGTCACATGACCAATATGGCCGCCATGCCCATATATGGTAAAACCTTTAAAAATCTTCTTCTCAAAGAACCGAATGGCCGATGATCTTGAAACTTGGTATGCAGCATCGGGGACTCGGACCCTACCAAGTTTGTTCATATTATCACCTTTGGTTGACCTTGACCTGTTTTAGGTCAATGTCAAATTTGGTCACTTAGACATTTGTATGGAAAAAAGGCAAAACAGTCGATTTTTTTGATTGCATGGTAGCTAGTGGCATCAGAAATGGTATTTGCAATCAGCTGAATGGGCATTTAAAAGTTCCAAAGGTCAAGGTCATTTCCTGACCTTTTTCCAGGACGGCTCAGATTCAGTATTTTCATCTTCTTCTTCACTTAAACTACACTGCCAATTGAAACCAAATTACATGTGGAGCCTCTATGGAATGGGGGAACGAAAGTTTGTTCATGAGGACTGGGTCACATTACCAATATGGTCACCATGCCAATATATGGTAAAAACCTTAAAAAATCTTCTTCTCAAGAACCGAATAGCCGATGATCTTGAAACTTGGTACGTAGCATCGGGGACTCGGGCCCTATCAAGTTTGTTCAAATTATGACCTTTGGTTGACCTTGACCTGTTTTACGTCAAGGTCAAATTTGGTCACTTAGACATTTGTATGGAAAAAGGCAAAACAGTGGATTTTTCTGATTGCATGGTAGCTAGTGGCATCAGAAATGGTATTTGCAATCAGCTGAATGGTAGTTTAAAAGGTCCAAAGGTCAAGGTCATTTACCGACCTTTCTCCAGGACGGCTCAGATTCAGTATTTTCATCTTCTTCTTCACTTAAACTACTTGGCCAATTGAAACCAAATTACATGTGGAGCCTCTAGGGAATGGGGGAACGAAAGTTTGTTCGTGAGGATGGGGTCATATGACTGATATGGCCACCATGCCCATATATGGTAAAAACCTTTAAAAATCTTCTTCTCTAGAACCGAATAGCCGATGATCTTGAAACTTGGTATGCAGCATCGGGGACTCGGGCCCTACCAATTTTATTCAAGTTATAACCTTTGGTTGTACTTGACCTGTTTTACGTCAAGGTCAAATTTGGTCACTTAGACATTTGTATCGAAAAAAGGCAAAACAGTAGATTTTGCTGATTGCATGGTAACTAGTAGCATCAGAAATGGTATTTGCAATCAGCTGAATGGAAGTTTATAAGTTCCTAAGGTTAAGGTCATCCCGACCTTTGTCCAGGACGGCTCAGATTCAGTATTTTCATCTTCTTCACTTAAACTACTCTGCCAAATGAAACCAAATTACATGTGGAGCCTCTATGGAATGGGGGAACGAAAGTGTGTTTGTGAGGACTGGGTCACCTGACCAATGTGGCCGCCAAGCTCATATATGGTAAAAAAATTTAAGAATTTTCTTCTCAGGAACCAAATAGCCGATGACCTTGAAATTTGGTATGTAGCATTCGGGACTCAGGCCCTACCAAATTTATTCAACTGATGACCTTTAGCTGACCTTGACCTGTTTTACGTCAAGGTCAAATTTGGTCACTTAGACATTTGTATCGAAAAAGAGCAAGACATTGGATTTTTCTGATTGCATGGCAGCCGGATCCTTCATAAATATTATTTACAATCAGATGAATGGAAGTTAATCAATTCCAAAGGTCAAGGTCATTACTGACCTGTGTCTTGGATAGCTCAGATTCAGTATTCTTATCTTCTTCTCGAGTAAAAGAGCTGTGATGATTCAAACCAAATAACTTGAAAAGCCTCCATGGGGATGAGGCAATTGAACATTATTCGTGGTATTGTTGTCACTTGACCAAGATGGGCACCTTGCTTGTATATGGTGTAAACTACATGACCTCTGGTGAGCATAGTGGCCCATGAGCCTCTTGTTTTTTGTCACACCTAAACCAAAAACCTTAACCTCACTGATAACTTCAAAAGTATTTTGTCTACTCTCATGAAACATCACACACATAATTACCATCACAAGACCTACATCCTGACAAATTGTTTTGGGGTGTGTGTTTGTCAGGCCATACCCAAACAACTTAAACTCTGGTCAAAATTTTAAAAGTATTTGTCCTACTCTCATGAAACTTCACACACTTACTTACATCACAAAATCCTACATTCTGACCAACAGCCATAACTATATTGCTTATTTTCACTTAATTGCACGACCTGCAGAAAAAGCGACCGACTGAAGTCGGTTGATTTTCTAAGAGTGCCCTAAAATCACTGTGTCATTCTGTCAGTCTGTCTCTCCGTAACCCGTTTGTGAAAATTGGTGATAGTGACATAACCGCTTGGAATATTTAAACAATTTTTGGCATACTGATAGATAGCAATGAGATCTAACCAATGAACTTGCGAAATATTACATTCCATTTAGTATAGCCTCGCCGAGGCGAAAAATATGAAAATTTTCGAACTGCTTCTCCTCGGAAACCGTTGGGCCGATTGAAGTCAAATTTCATATGGAGCCTCTATGGGATGGGGGAAACCAAATTTTGCTCATGGGGTCCAGGTCACATGACCAAAATGGCCGCCAAGCCATATATGGTCTGTCTGTCCCTCCGTAACCCGTTTGTGAAAATTGGTGATAGTGTCTTAACCGCTTGGAATATTTAAACAATTTTTGGCATACTCATAGAAATCAATGCGATCTAACCAATGAACTTGCGAAATATTACATTCCATTTAGTATAGCCTTGCCGAGGCGAAAAATCCGTAACCCGTTTGTGAAAATTGGTGATAGTGACTTAACCGCTTGGAATATTTAAACAATTTTGGCATACTGATACATATCAATGAGATCTAACCAATGAACTTGCGAAATATTACATTCCATTTAGTATAGCCTCGGCGAGGCGAAAAATGTGAAAATTTTTCGAACTGCTTCTCCTCGGAAACCGTTGGGCCGATTGAAGTAAAATTTCATATGGAGCCTCAATGGGATGGGGAAAACCAAAATTTGCTCATGGGGTCCAGGTCACATGACCAAAATGGATGCCAAGCCATATATGGTCTGTCTGTCTGTCCGTCCGTAACCCGTTTGTGAAAATTGGTGATAGTGACATAACTGCTTGGAATATTTAAACAATTTTTGGCATACTGAGAGATATCAATGAGATCTAACCAATGAACTTGCGAAATATTACATTCCATTTAGAATAGCCTCGCCGATGCGAAAATGTGAAAATTTTCGAACTGCTTCTCCTCGGAAACCGTTGGGCCGATTGAAGTTAAATTTCATATGGAGCCTCTATGGGATGGGGGAAACCAAAATTTGCTCATGGGGTCCAGGTCACATGACCAAAATGGCCGCCAAGCCATATATGGTAAAAACCCTTAAAAAATAGTCTTCTCCAGAACCACTGGGCAGATTTCCAGGAAATTTGATAAATAGCATCTGGGACGTAGGCCCATCATAAATTGCTAAAATGGTGACCCTGGGTTGACCTTGACCTTCTTTGTGCCTAGGTCAAACTTTGACACATATGCTTTTGTATTGGAAAAGTGAGAATGCATTTTATCCTGCAAACGATTCAGAATACACTACTAAAGTATAAGATATATTTTTGCTCCTTACGATAAGGCGCATTCATTGGGGGAACCGTTTTAGGTCCAGGTAACATGACCAAAATGGCCGCCATACCCATATATGGTAACACTCATAAAGCTAAAAGCATCCGGCGGGTCGTGCACTTCAGCTGAAGCACTGGTTATTTACCCCTTTTTCGAAAATAATATCTCCTGTTATTTTATAACCATGGGTAATAGGGCTCTCATGTTTCACATGTGTATTCCTTGTGACATTTTCCATTGAAAAATCACTTACTAGGGAACACAAAACTGAGTTTCTTAGTCTTATGGTTTAAGATTTACAGGCCCTTGCAGGGAAGTGGCCTTACATTTCTCTTTTTTTTGCATTCCTTGTTGAAAATCACTACCTAGTTCTTTTAGTTGTACTCCAAACATCGGCTGAGGATACTCATTAGAACCTCCTAATTCAGACGGTTCTAAAGAGTACCCATTACCTTTGTCTTCAAACAAATCTTATTAAACTTCCAAGTGTATAGGATCATTTCACTAAAATAACCCTCCTAATACTGCGCATCTTCGGGGGGCATCCCTCAGTTTCACCGATGTTCTTGTTCTTATTTCTGCTCTAAAATATAGATTGTGGGTATTTGTTAGAAACCCCCACAAAAAGGCGGTTCTAAGGTGTACCCACAATCTATATTTTGAGCAGAAATAAGAAAAATATCACCATTTTTCATCGTAAAGTTTTCGTTTTTTCAACGGCAAAATTTACAATGTATTTTCATAATGTTTTTTTCCTTCGTTTGTTATAAATTGATACTACCTGTGTGGAATGATTTTGTTTGTTTGATTTGAGGTTTTAAGTCCCCGTCAATACTGAAAAGGTCATTTTTGAGACGTTGCTTCCAATTTTGATGGACTTTTACCCGACACCGAGATGAAATGACTTCTCAAGCCCTGTCGCCCAATGAAACCAATAGGGTTTATTAGCATGGACGGTCCGCCTCGCACCGCGGTTCCTGGACAGGCTTAGATCCTCTAAGAGGTTTACCAGTACTAGTGTGCGGGCCGGATTCAGCTCTGCGTGGAAGCATCATGCAGCCCATATATTTCTGCAAGCCCCTATGGGCGGGGGCCTCTGTGTGGAATGAATGATGTTTTATAATAAAATCATGAAAGAAACAATTAATCCCTTTTTATCCCCCGACCGAATAGGTTCGGGGATATAGAGAACAGCCTGGCATCCGTCCGTCTGTCCGTCCGTCCATCCGTAGACGCAACCTTGTGATGGCCATAACTCCTATACCATTTGAGATTCATTAATGGTTCTTGGCACAATTGTTCACAAGGATGAGACGGCGTGTCATGAACAAGAATGTCATATTTTTTTTAGTTATCTCCCCTTCAAATATAATAGAATGACTGCTTTGTGATGGTCATAACTCCAATACCCTTTGAGATATATTGATGGTACTTGGCACAGTTATTTACAAGGCTGAGCTGGCGTGTCATGCACAAGAACCACAACACTGGTTGCCATGGTTTTTTGTCGCACCTGCTTTAGCAGGAAGACATAGGCGTGCAAGTTTCCGTCCGTCCGTCCGTCTGTCCGTCCGTACGTCCGTCCGTCCGTCAACATTTTACACTGGATGTCTTGTCATCGCAACTCCTCCTACACTTTTAGACCGATCATTTGGAAACTCTGCATGTGCCTTCGCCATGGTATGAGGATGCGCATGTGGTTTGGACTTAATCTTCGAATCAATTTTTGTCACTTTTTCCATATTGTGAACTTAGTCATTTTTAGGTATGCGATACGTACCTCTTGTCATCGCAACTCCTCTTACACTTTTATACTGATCATTTGGAAACTTTGCATGTGCTTTCCCCTTGGTATGAGGATGCGCATATGGTTTGGACTTAATCTTCGAATCAATTTTTGTCACTTTTTCCAGATTGTGAACTTAGTCATTTTTAGGTATGCGATACGTACCTCTTGTCATCGCAACTCCTCTTACACTTTTATACTGATCATTTTGAAACTCTGCATGTGCTTTCCCCTTGGTATGAGGATGCGCATGTGGTTTGGACTTAATCTTCGAATCAATTTTTGTCACTTTTTCCAGATTGTGAACTTAGTCATTTTTAACCTTCAATTGGTATTGGGTTGGTACCTCTTGTCATCGCAACTCCTCCTACACTTTTATACCAATCATTTGGAAAATTTGTATGTGCTTTCGGCATGGTATGAGGATGCGCATGTGGTTTGGACTTAATCTTCGAATCAATTTTTGTCACTTTTTCCATATTGTGAACTTAGTCATTTTTAGGTATGCGATACGTACCTCTTGTCATCGCAACTCCTCTTACACTTTTATACTGATCATTTGGAAACTTTGCATGTGCTTTCCCCTTGGTATGAGGATGCGCATATGGTTTGGACTTAATCTTCGAATCAATTTTTGTCACTTTTTCCAGATTGTGAACTTAGTCATTTTTCATCTCTTCTGCCTAAAATAAACTTTTATTTTTTGTGTTGGGCAGGTGGGGAGCAGGTGCGACATCAACTTCACCGAAGTTGAATTTCTGGTAAGTTATCTCCTGGTCCAAAAAAAATAGAGTGACTACCTTGTCATGGCCACAACTCCAATACCATTTAAGATATATTGATGGTTTGATGGTACTTGGCACAGTTGTTCACAAGGCCAAGATGGTGTGTCATGCACAAGAACCACAAGTGCCATAGTTTTTTAGTTATCTCCCCTTCCAATAAAATAGAATCACTACCTTATGATGGCCACATTTCCAACACTCTTTGAGATATATTGATGGTCCTTGGTACAGTTGTACATGAGGTTAAGCAGGTGTGTCATGTGCAAGAACCACGAGTCTGGGTGCCCTGGATTTTTAATTATCTCCCCTGACAATATAACCTTGTGATGGCCATAACTCCAATACCCTTTGAGATATATTGATGGTACTTGGCACAATTGTATACAAGGTTGAGACGGCGTGTGATGCCTAAGAACAACAACTGTGGGTGCTATGGCATTTGAGTTATCTCCCCTTCCAATAAAACAGTATGACCACCTTGTGATCACCATACCTCCAATACCTTTTGAGACATATTGGCGGTACTTGATGCAGATGTACATGAGGGTAAGCAGGTGTGTCATGCTCAAGAATAACAACTCTGGGTGCTCTGGTTTTTTAGTTATCTCCCCTGACAATATAACCTTGTGATGGCCATAACTCCAACACCCTTTGAGATATATTGAAGAAACTTGGCACAATTGTATACAAGGTACAGAAGGGGTGTCATGTGCAAGAACCACAACAGTTGGTGCTGTGGTATTTGAGTTATCTACCCTTCCAATATAACAGTATGACCAGCTTGTGATCACCATATCTCCAATACCCTTTGAGACATATTTTAATGGTAATTCATACAGAAATACATGAGCTTAAGCAGGCATGTAATGTGCAAGAATCACAATTCTGAGTGCCCTGGTTTTTTAGTTATCTCCCCTGGCAGTATAATCTTGTGATGGCCATAACTCCAAAACTTTTGTGATATATTGCTGGTTTAATTCTGGTGCACTTTCTATTGGTGAACAATCTTCTGAAGGCCATATTGGCTTTTGGTCGGGGGATTTGCCATCTTTTCCGATGGCTATTTTTTATCCCCCGGCTGAATAGGTTTAGGGGATATAGTGATCAGCCTGGTGTCTGTCCGTAGACTCAACCTTGTGGTGGCCATAACTCCAATACTCTTTGAGATTCCTTGATGGTTCTTGGCACAATAGTTCACAAGGCTTAGACGGCGTGTCATGCGCAAGAACCAGAACTCTGGATGGTATACTTCTTGAGTTATCTCCCCTTTTAATAGAATAGAATGACTACTTTGTGATTGCCATAACTCCAATACCTTTTGAGATATATTGATGGTACCTGGCAGTTGTTCACAAGGCTGAGACGGCGTGTCATGCACAAGAACACCAACTCTGGTTGCCATGGTTTTTGAGTTATTTCCCCTTCCAATAAAATTGATTGACTACCTTGTGGTGGCCATAAATCCAATACCCTTTAAGATATATTGATGGTACCTGGCAGTGTTGTTCACAAGGCCGAGACGGCGTGTCATGCACAAGATTCAAAACACTGGGTGCCATGATTTTTTAGTTATCTCCCCTTCCAATAAAATAGAATCACTACCTTGTAATGGCCACATCTCCAGTACTCTTCGAGGTATATTGATGGTACTTGGTACAGTTGTACATGAGGTTCAGTAGGTGTGTCACGTGCAAGAACCACGACTCTGGGTGCCCTGGTTTTTTAATTATCTCCCCTGACAATATAACCTTGAGATGGCCATAGCTCCAATACCCTTTGAGATATATTGATGGTATTTGGCACAATTGTAAACAAGGTCGAGACGGCACTTCATGCCTGAGAACCACAACTCTGGGTGCTATGATATTTGAGTTATCTCCCTTTCAATATAACAGTATGACCACCTTGTGATCACCGTACCTCCAATACCCTTTGAGACATGTTGGTGGTACTTGATACAGATGTACATGAGGTTAAGCAGGTGAGTCATGCCCAAGAATTACAACTCTGGGTGCTCTGAGTTTTTAGTTATCTCCCCTGACAATATAACCTTGTGATGGCCATAACTCTTGTAAAAGTCCCTTAATTAGAGACACGGCAAAGTCCAGTGTAACATAAATTACAGTGTGTCAAATGTCCACTTCAAACACTGGTCAATCCAGAATAAATACGGCAAAATCCTGTCTGTCATGCATAAAGTTACTATAATGTAATTGTGTGTAATAACCTAACAACATGTTGTTATGTACTTATCAAAACATTGCTCAAGAGGAAAGCTACCTGTTTAGGCATTTATCCCTTCCCTAGCCATGGTCATCAAAGATAACAATAAGAACAGATTTGTGTTTAACAACAAAATATCCATATCAATTATAATCTGTCTCAGTCTTTGATTCTAGACATTTGTTGTCACAATATGGTTTCGATATTTCCTTCTTATGAGGAGATTATGATTAAACATGTTTTAGCAGTTCTTTTATTATCCTTGATGACCAGGTGCCTAGGAAAAACAGAAACTGTAATCAGGCTTAATAAAGCAAACAATATGGTTTTATCCAAATTCCAACTGTCTCACAGATCTGTGAAAAAAAAGTTAATTATAAAAAATATTTATCATTTATTTATTTTTATAACTTTGTTAAATTTAAAAAAAAAACGTTTAGCAAATATGATTTATACTGCCATGTCAATTTTATGTGGAATTTACTGCATAATAGCTGTACGAAATACAAGGAGAGCTATTTTTGTCACCCTGGTCGTCCGTGTTTGTGTTACCGTTCCCGTTCCCGTCACATAGCATTAAAGTTGTTCAAATTATTTTCAATTTGGGTACCTGGAAGGGTCTTCGGAGATTCCAAAGGAACACGCCCCTGGGTTTGTACCTTGGGGTGGGGCTAGGGATAGAAACGAAGGATACCTTTGTAATATGCATTTCCTACATTTTTAGTTAGTTATAGACGCACTGGGTCATACAACATCTAAAAAAAAATTCTAATGATAGCTCCAGTTTAACGATGTGAGTGAGTGAGTGTTTGAGCTTTACGTCCCACCAACAGCTAAGATCACATGGAGACAGGACCTCGGTTTAAAGACTCCTCCGAAAGTCTGGAGAAGCCCGGGATCGATCCTGCGAACCCTGATTTACAAGGCGAGTAGCATAACTACTACACCATGGAGGCTTCTAGTTTAATCATGTAGTTAAATGGGAACTGTCAGTAGAAAATTGATATTTTTCGTAGTTAAATGGGCGCTATCGGTAGAAATTTAATATTTTTTATGTGTGGAGGTTCTAGTCAGCTTAAAATAGCTAAGTGAGCAAGTTCATTTTAGTAAAATCTGTGTGATAGCTTCATAAACAGAGATAAGATTAAACATGACGAGAACACATCCATGCGACATAGTGCATTCTTTCATATCTCGAAAATGGCTACTTTTCCAATAAAAAGTTGTAATATGTTTCATTTATACTCCAAACATAGGTTGAATGTGATCCTTAGAACCGCCTCATTGTGGCGGATTTAACGAGTACCCACAACCTATCTCTTGTAGCAAAAATATTGTACACCCCACTCCATAAAACCCAGTTTTCTATATATAGTGGGGTTTAGGGGTGTTCATTAAACAGACTTGTTCAAATGATGTAGCTATAAATTGGGTGAAATTTATACCAAAGATGGCTGAAAGTTTAGTAAACAGTGAAGGCCTTGATCCGACACTGCAGTCTGCTGTGTTTGTTCTGGGTCTGCACTGTAATTTGAGGTCTCTCTAAAAAAGGGGTAATACCAAAGAATCCAAAATTTTCAGACACCTTGAGAACTTGCTGTAATTCGCCTAAAATTCTAACAAATTTGTGACATGATCCTGCGAGGAGTCCAAAAACTGTCAAAGAAATTACAAACAGTGGAGGCCTTGAGCAGTCTGCTCTTTGATGAGCGTTTTCACTATTTGCTTTGGCATTTCTGTCCCAAAACATGTACCTGGAATCCTTATGGAAAATGGCTGTTTTAGACTGGGATTTCAGAAATGATAATTCCCAAACTTTTCTCATATCCGCTCGATATCTAGATTATGTGGCTCGTCAGAACTGACTCTTTGAGTTGGTTTAAATGAGCATTGAGCATGGACAGTATATGGTTTGGAACAGAAATAAGAAAAATTGTCTTGTAACTTTTCGTTTTCAATATAAAATGGTTAATTACACAGACTTACTAACATACTGTGGATACGTCTTTCAGACAGAGAAGTACTATCTGCGGGCTTTAGGTGATGATCCTAGAAAAGACATTGCCAATATTCATGAGCAGTTCCCTGATTTAGCTGAAGACATCAAGTTTCCAGATTTTTATCCAAAGGAGAAGTTTTTCTCAAGTGTTTTCAGAATTGGGTCACCTGGTATGCAGCTCTGGACACATTATGATGTAAGTTAGTCATTTCAGCATTTCAGTTTTATCATGCTGTCGAGACCTCATCATTGTTTCATCCAAGAATTTGTTTTATTTATGTGTTATAGGGGACGTTGTACTGATGAGTGTACACTTTTGGGTACTTGTTAGAATAGCCTTTATGTTAGAAACATGACTTGTGGGTACTTGTTAGAATAACTTTAATGTTAGAAACATGACTTGCAGGTACTTGGTAGAATAAAATGTGTTTCATACATGTCTTGTGGGTACTTGTTTGATTGTGGGTACTTGATTGAAAAGCCATTTTGTAAGAAACATGACTTGTGGGAATTTGGTAGATTAACCTTTATATTAGAAACATGACTTGTGGGAACTTGTTAGAATAACCTATATGTTAGAAACATGCCTTGCAGGTACTTGAAAGAATAACCTGTGTTTGATACATGTCTTGTGGGTACTTGTTTGATTGTGGGTACTTGTTTGGCTAGCCATTTTGTCAGAAACATGACTTTTGGTTACTTTGTAGATTAACCATCATGTTAAAACATGGCTTGTGGGTACTTCTTATAATAGCCTTTAAGTTATAAACTTGACTTATAACTACCCTTTTGGCTGTCTGCTATTGATGTTTCCATTAGGGTCTAGTTAGTTCATGTTTGTGTTTCTTTCCCTTTAATGTCTCTGATGGGAGCTGTGGGATAATTGTATCGATTCCTGATCATTGCCCTCACTTCTATTTTTTAGGTACTTGTTAGAATAGCCTTTACGTTACGTTACGTTAGAAAAATGACTTGTGGGTACTTGATAGATTAACCCTTATGTTAGAAACATGATGTGTGGGTACTTGTTAGAATAGATTTACCGGTATGTTAGAAACATGCTTTGTTGGAACTTTTTAGATTAGCCGTTATGTTTGAAACATGTCTTGTGGGTACTTGTTAGAATAGGCTTTATGTTAAAAACATCACTTGTGGGTACTTGTTTGATTAGCCTTTTTGTTAGAAACATATCTTGTCGGTACTTGGTAGAATAGGTTTTATGTTAGAAATATGACGTGTGGGCACATGTTAGAATAGCCTTTATGTCAGAAACACGACTTGTGGGTACTTGTTTCAATAGCCGTTGTGTTTGAAACTTGTCTTGTGGGTACTTGTTAGAATAACCGTTATGTTAGAAACATGACTTGTGGGGTACTTGTAAGAATAGCCTTTGTGTTTGAAACATGTCTGTTGGGTACCTGTTAGAATAGCATATATGTTAGAAACATTACTTGCAGGTACTTGTTAATATAGCCTTAATATTTTTTTACAGAAATACGAAAAAATGAGTCTTGTCATGAGAAAACCTGTGAACAACAAAGGGGAATATCAGCATCTTAAGAGTTCCCTGGTTGGATAGTTCTTCCATCATCATCATCATCATCATCATCATCATCATAGTTTCCCCCCACTTCCAGATAACTAGCTTGCAGCATGCATGACAGATCTCACACCTGATCTGCAGGCGTGTCTATCATGAAGGTCGATAGCCGAGAGCTTCCATTCTCTGCGAACACTCTCTGTCAGCTGCGTCCAGGTCATCTTGAGCCTACCAGGCCCGCTTTTCTTTCCATCCACCTGTATGCCAAATGCTATCTTGACTGCACCATTGGAGTGCCACGTGTCCATACCAGTGGAGCCTTTTCTCCCAGGTCCTCAATGCCAAGCCGTACAAGTAGCTCATTGACCAGATGGCGACAGTGTCTTGCAGCCTGACTTTGCAGATGTTTGGAGTTAAACATCCAAGTCAACAATAAGTTAGTCATATTGTGTCAGTCAGTTGACAAACCCACACTTTACCTGTGCAGGCTTACTCCTATACATAATTGGTTAACCAGTACAGTGTACATTCTTTTGCAAGAAACGGGCCTCCATAGCCTAGTGGGTAAGAGTGCTGACTCTTAATCATTAGGTCTCTTTCCGCTGTGGTTCTAGCCTGGCTTTGATCAAAGGTTAGATGGTTTTTCTCTAGGTACTATGCTTTTCGCCAACCTCTGATTAAAAATCGGCTCTATATGAGTTACTTAATCTTGAAAGGGTCCATAAACCCCCAAAACCAAATCTTTTGCAAGATTCTGATGAAACTGACAACTGAAAATTTAAGTTGTGGGTACTCATTAGAAGCGCCTCGCCGAGGCGCTTCTGATGAGTACCCACAACATACTTTTTTGTGCAGAAATAAGAGAAATCATATATTGATACTCCATCTTATATGAGGCTATGTTACCTGGTAAAAACAGAAAAAACAAAGACAGGTTCTCAATATATCTCTTAACTGTTGTCCTGCTGAACATGACAACCCCTACCATTGCAAACATTGTAGGTCCAGATGATAAACCTTCTGATCAGGATTCACACTGTTTGTTGTTCTTTTTTTTTTTTTGGGGGGGGGGGGTATTTTTACGGCCCTTTCAAGATTATTTCACTCATATCGAGTCTACCGTTAATCTGAGAAGAGCGACAACAGGAGTACCCAGAGAAAAAACCCGTGACCTTCCGTTGCAGAACTTGGCGTCTCACATGTGACCAGAGCCAGGCTCGAACCACAGCGGTAAGAGACCTAATGAGAGTCAGCGCTCTTATCCACTAGGCCACGGAGGCCCGTTTGTTTGTCATTCTGTTTGTAAATTGAATGAATATATTATGTAATTTGATGCTTGAATGTCAGAACTGGGTGTGGCTAAATTTATTCAGCAGGATGAGGTAAAATGATCCGCATTACTCTTCTTTAAGCCAAATAAAAATGTTATTATAATAAAATCAGGGGAAGGGCCGTAACTAATGTTGGGAGAACTTGTGGCCCAATCCCATTGCTTATTTTGATGCAGAAAAACATGTTTAACCCATTTCAGACTGGAAACCCCTAAATGTGACAAACAGTGCAGGCCCAGATAAGACGCCGCAGAACGTGGCGTCTGACCAGGGCCTACACTGTTTGCAAAAAGTTAAGCCATTTTCCTAATAAATTTTGCAGAAAACACAACCTAACACCCCTAAATTTTGAAATGGACTCCTGCTATATATACTGACCGGAAATAGAAACTATACACTTTTAAATTGTCTCGCCTGACAAAACAAGTGGATAATTCAGTTAAAAATTACTGATTAAGGACTTTACTAACTATCGACATGAATCCTGTAACAATTTAAAGAAAATCTGGTGTTCAAAATAAAAGTTTTTGGGAAAAATGTAAAAAAAGTGCATTTTTCACAAAATCTGTTTATAATCAAATTTTGACTTCAACATTTTTTGCGTACAGGTAACAAGTAAAAAGCAAGGAGTAAAAAAATAACATAACATCTAAAAATTATCGAGAAACAAACATTGTATTGAAATCTCAAAAACTGCTTTTTTTTAGCGAAATTTTCAAAATAATGTTTCAACCCCAAAATCGATCCGAAAGTGCCTTCAGTCGTTTTAGCATTCTCAGCTGTGTCTTAAATATTGATAAAAACAAAAACCGCAATCAGAAATGCCAAACTTTTCGCTCACTTCCGGTGGTTTGGTCCAATATTTAAACGTAGATATCATTTAAACCATTGTGAAAATTTTCATTTTGTAAACAATATTCCCCACGTTAGATGATGCGTAATAACTGGCAAAAATGGGAATCACATTCGCGACACAAAAAGTTTGACCCAATGGAAACTTGAACAGCATAATTTTGACCCTTGCTTTGAGCCTGTGGCTCTACCCGTTAAATCGTAACTATCATTAAACATTTTATTCGATAAATCAGATATGCCACTGATGATAATTTATATAATTGGAATTCAAATTTCCTAAAAATGTTTCGCCAGTGACAACTTAAAAATGAGTGTATAGTTTCTATTTCCGGTGAGTATATAAGGAGGAATATTCCATTTGGTACAAAAAGGGTTAAACTAAAATAAAATTATTATGGTTTTATGATGGAAAAGAATAGGTTGTGTAGGTAGGATTTTTTTATACATTTATTTATTTATTCTTTTTTATCACTATTTTACTAGGTTGTTTCCTTGAGCAAGAAACTTTATCCACATTGCTTAGTACTGGTTCCCACCAAGGAAAAGAGCGCCACATGGAAGATTAGTACTAGTACTGAATGTGTTACCCTCTATAAATAAGGACGATTATTATTATTATTAGGAACATATATTAACACTTTTGTACAAAAATGGAATCTTGCACCTTATATATAGCACAAATTCATTTCAAAATTTAGGAGAGTCAGGTTGTGTTTTCAAATTTTATTTGGAAATTGGCTGAAGGTTTTGCAAACAGTGTAGGCCTTGATCAGACCTGGGCCTGCACCTCTTTGCCAATTATAGGTTTCCGGTACAAAATGGGTTAAGAAGGAATAACACAAATTTCTTTTCAGAAACATATGTTGTGGGGTTTTCTACAGTCGTCTTCAGCAACGTAGTCTGGTACATGACGTTAACAAGTCCGTGAAAAGAACACCTCCTGTAAAGCCCACTTCATATGGAGTAAACTGGAATTTACTGGGGTACACATTATTTTTTCTTATTCATACTCTATGACATAAGTTGTAGGTATTCGTTAGAACGGCCTCATTCAGGCACTTCTAACAAGCATCTGCAACCTATATTTTGATTCTCAATAAGAATATTGTCACAAGTTTTCATCAGAAAATTACCTATTTTGGGGATATAAAAGAATGCTCTATGTCACACTGATTTGTTATCGAAATTATATAATCTTGAAAGGGTCATAAAACTTAGCTAAAATTATAAAATATATAAAAATTGTAAAAATAAATAAGGCTTGCTTAATAAAAGTGGACTCTATGATGACAGGTTTGACTAAAATTCACACAATACAACACAACCTCTTCATAACACTATTAATGGGGTCCGAAACAGAAACCATGTTAGTTAAACAACGATGTTGTATCCAAACAAAAATATAGATTATATAGAAAAAAAATGTTTTTCTGTATAACCTATACATTTTTGGGGATAAAAATGGCCATTTTTCTATATAATCTACACGTTTTGGTATCCATCTTGAAACCATGTTATATCCCAAACCGTGATATAATGAACCATGTAATATTGAGGTTGTGGTGTACTTACTATATACCCGGTAGTTGACTTTAAATTTTTGTATACAGGTAATGGACAACTTCCTGATTCAAGTCCGAGGCAGAAAGAAAGTTGTTCTCTTCCATCCTAGTTCTGTGAACTGCCTGTATATGAATGGTAAGTACTTTAACTCATAAGGAAAATGATTACATATTTTACTAGGGAGACAACTTTTGTTTCGTTTAACACTTTAAACCGGGGCCTACGGGGAGCGTGTTTTTGCCAAAACTGGTCTTACTTAATGATTTGCAACATACTTGAGCTAGATAATTCCCTAAACAACAGTCGAATCACATCAATACTCGAGATCAAACAAAAAAAAAATTTGAGTAGGGCGCTCTACTAGGTGGTCATAATTATGCGTCAAGACCGCTGAAAGAGTTAACCTTTATCTTGCTGAATACATTAATTTTTCAACCCTCATTTCTGAATATCCACCAATGGAATTGCTTGATATAATGTATTCATTCAATTTACAAACTACATGACAAATAGTGCAGGTCCTGATCAGATGGCTTCTATTTTTCATCTGGATTGACACTGTTTGCTAAGGTAGGGGTTATAATATTCAGTGGGATAAGGGATACAAATTAATGTATACTTTGTATTACTAGGAGACAAGTCTGAAGTGTTGGACGTGGACAATCCAGACCTAGAGAAATACCCGTTGTTCCCTCAGGCAGACAGATATGAGACGGAGCTACAGCCAGGAGATATTCTCTTTATACCTGGTATGTCACTTGTGTTATTGGTAGTTGTCAGTCCAGCAAGATTCTTTAGTTTCATGAATTATATAGAAAAGCTTCTCAGGAAAAGCCATGAAGAAATATAACGCCACTTAAGACCTCTTTCGGAAGAGAGAGAGAAAGTAATAAACTTTGCAGTATTGCTTATGCCACTACCTCTAGTCACCGTAATCACACAAACTACATGAGATATAATGGTGTTTTATGGATTTTTGAAAGTAATTTTCAGGCAGATACTTCCAATTTTTCTTAAGACTGTATTGCATTTTTATGGGATACTCGTTAGAACTGCATGATTTAAAAATGCTTCAAATACTCAAAAAGTCAATAATTCCACATTCAATCAGACACAATCTGCATTTGAAGATAGAAAAATATTTCAAATTGACATCTTACGTTCTTGTTAAAGTTTTTTTAAAGCTCATATTTTCTTATTGATGGATTTGTTTTATATGTGGCATGGTGATAGTTATTGGTCCAAAAATTTAAAAGTATTCCCATGACCTCAGGGAACATTTTCAGGCCAGCTGTTGTTGTCTGCCCCCGCCCATTGGGGCTTGAAGAAATAGATGGTCTACATGTTGCTTCCAAACAGAGCTGAACCAGTACACACATGAGTATTGGTAAACCGCTTACAGGATCTAAGCCTGCCCAGGCAAAGCGGTGCGAGTCGGGCCGTCCATGCTTATTAACCCTATTGGTTTTATTGGACGACATGGCTTGAAATGTCATTTCATCTCAGTGTCGGGTAAAAGTCCCACAAATTTGGAAGCAAGGTCTCGCAAATGACCTATACATTGTTGACTGGGACGTTAAACCTCAAATCAAATAAAAACAGCTGTTGTTGCAAAAGGTATTTTTCCAGGTATAAGGGGCACCTGGGTGGGGATTTATGTCATACCAACACGTTTCTAGTTTCGAGCAGAAATTAGAAACTGATATTTCTGTGTAAAATAGAAGTGGAGGTAATGATCAGGAATCGATATAATCTACCCACAGCTCCCATCAGAGACACCAAAGGGAAAGACACACAAACATGAAACAACAGAACCTAATGGAAGCACTGACAGCGGAAAGCCAAAACGACCGTTACTTTCCCACAAAATGGCCAAAAGGCTATCCAAAATAAAATTACATAAGTGACACAAACACCCAAAGACAAACTATAACAAAAATAAACCGCAACAGAAGAACCGCCTTGGAACAGTCAGCGGAAACAAATTCCTCTGGGGGACTTAAATCGATTTTACGTGGCCACAAGCCTCACCCTTCTGTTGCGATTTAGACAAATAATTTGTTCAGTCCGCATGAAGGCCTCCTAACTCATCAGTGCAACATCTCCGTGAACACAAATAAGCAAACAACCACAGAGATGAAACAACGGTGAGGAATCGACAGCAAGAAACCGCTGAAATGCTGGAGCAAAATAAAACCAATAGTTAGACTCCGATTGGCCCGACCAGAGACAGAGCATCAGGCACCAACCAATATTACCTTGAATTAGATCTCTCTCGTTCGCAATAAGCCTTTACATTTGAACCGTCATAGAATCTGAGGCCTGACCCACCGGCGTGCAATTAAAGAGGGAAGCAAAGTTGTCAGTCGTGATTGGGTTAACTACCATGCATGCAGTCTGTCATATAACATTTGTTGTACCCAATCTTTTAATATCAAAGAATGATTTTACGAAATTAGTTGCTGAAGTCATTGCGGTAATATATTTTTCTGAATTTATATACTAAGTCACTATAAAATTCGGATTCCAATAGACCTTGTTGAAGAAGAGATTTAAGTCCAATATTGAATTTTGAAATTAAATCAGAATGACGTCTATAAAATTTTGAAAAGGCTTTGCGTAATTTATGGTACCGATAACCCTGATAAAGTTTAGCAATTAACAATTTATTACGAATGTTGAAGTCAAATAACAGACTCTGGCAAATTGAATTAATTGCGAAATGTAAACGCCATAAGATGGCGCACTAGAAACATCATCATCCAAAAAAGGAAAATTTACCATCTCAAAATCAAAATCATCGCGTTTATCATAAATTTTGCACGAAACAAACACATCTACAATAGATAGATGTAAATCCAAAAACGGAGCCTCGGTATCAGAAGAATTAGAATATCAGAAGAATATCAGAAAACCTACTTCTCCATTTTAAAGTGGGATTACAAATTAGCAGTAGCATGGCAAAGCCTACAGTAAGATTTGTGTAACCAGCAATGCATAGATCAGCCTTCGCGTCTACAGTCTGATCAGAATCTTGGCTGTTCACATGTACCGTCTATAGCGTCCATGCTATCAAAAGAGAGATATGTTTGTGTGTGTTGAACCTTTATGTCACTGTCAACACTATTTAGCGCATTTTGAAGACATCCCTTCCAGTTTTGTGTAACTTTTACCCGACATTAAGTTGAAGTATTATCTTAAGACCAACCACCCAAACAAACTGCTAGGGTTGTAATATGCAGGGATGGTCCGACTTGCCCCACTATGCTTGAGTAGGCTTAGACTTGCTTATTGGTTTAATAGCACTCATGTCGCCCCCCCGCCCATCGTGGCTTGAAGAAATAGATAAGCTGCACGATGCTTCCAGGTAGAGCTGAAACCGACCGAATATGAGTTCTGGTAATTCGCTAAGAGGATCTAAGCCTGCCCAGGTAAAGTGGTGCGAGTTGGACCATCCTTGCATATAAACCCTATTAGTTTCATTTGGGGTCAGGACTTGAGATGTCATTTCATCTCAATGTCGGGTAAAAGTCCCACAAAATTGGAAGCAACGTCTCTAAAATGACCTATATAGTGTTGACGAGGACATTAAACCTTAACTCATACAAACGAACAAAGCACTCATGTGTCACTAGTTTCAGCTCTGCGTGTAAGCACCACACATCCCCATCTATTTCTTCAAGCCCGGATCATTTGTGGCGACTCCAAAAGATATAAGCAAGAACTGTTATCATAGTTGTTGTGGGCCCAGTTGCTCAAAGTCTTGTTAGCTTAACGAACCCTTTAGTGGTCAAATTGTTTACTGTTCTAGCAGATACAATATCTATAATACAACTGGAGGCAATGATCAGGAATCGATACAATTAACCCGCAGCTCCCATCAGAGACACCAAAGGGAAAGAAACACAAACACGAAACAATAGACCTTAGAAACATCAATGGCGAAAAGCGAGAAGGACAGTACTTTCTCCTAAAATGGCCAATTGGCTATGCAAAACAAAATAATATAAGCGGTACACACACTTAAAGACAAACCATAACAAAATAAACCGTGACAGAAGAACCACCTTGGGGCGGTCAGTGAAACGAATTCCACTTGGCTTAAATCGATTTTACATGGCCACAATCCTCGCCCTTACTTCGCTAGCTTAACCAGCTCGTTTGTGATCAAATTATTAACTGTTCTAGCAGGTACAATATCTGTGACACTGGTATTTTGTTGAAAAAAAATGTTAGTAGCTTTTAGCTTTTCACATTTTTTCAGCAAAATATTATTATATTTGCCATATTAAATGATCGAAATGATGTTGGATTTGAACAACAGGGACCAATTTTCGAAGTCGTTGGTTAACAAATTGACCAAAGTTTGATCATTTAATATGGCAATTACGCTAATATTTTTGCTGAGAAACATGGGAGCAGCTTTTGCATCCACAAAAGCTGCTTACATTTTTTTCAGCAAAAATACCTAAATTTTATATATTGTACTTGCTAGAACACTTAACAATATGGCAACTAACGAGCTTGTTAAGCTAACAACGCTTTGAACAACTGGTCCCTGGCCTTTGGATGTGAACTAAGTCTCTGCTTGTCACAGATGTTTTGTTGTGACTTTTGTTATAAACTGGCTGAACTTTAAAATTTGTAATGCCTAGTTTCGTTGATGCAGAACTCTTCTTTTTTCAGCTTTGTGGTTTCATAATGTGATATCATTGGACTTTGGGATTTCTGTAAATGTGTTCTGGAAACATCTGGATGATGCGTTTTATGACACAAAGGACGTTTATGGAAATAAAGACCCGTTACCGGCAAGCAGAGCATTTCAGATTGTTGACCGTGCTTTAAAAATTTTAGATGAATTGCCAGAAGGCTATAAAGACTTTTACGCAAGGAGACTGATTGCACGAATAGAGTCAAAGGCTTGGAATAAAGATTTTCCTTCTTGAAATATTTGATGTTGTATTGCAGTGGTTTGTTAATTTATCTTTTTTCCAGATAATTACTTTTTCATTATGGTACCATACCCGTGCGGCACAGTGCATTCTGTTATATCTCCAAAATTTTCTAATGAATTTTTGACATGTTTTTCTTGTTCATACTCGCACCAGGCGATTCTAACAAGTGCCCATAATCTATGGTTTGTGCAGAAACGTGAGATTTTTGTATCTGAAATTTTCACTTTTGTTGCTGGTAAACGTTCCAATATATTTCAATGGGTGTGTTTTCGTCTTTGGTGATTTGGAGGGGGGAATACAAGTTATGCAAATTCCAAATGTAATCTCGGATTTCAGATTCATTTCAGTCTCTTTGGTTTGTACCTTGCTGTACCCTGACACGCGTAATGTAGCCATGTATTGCATGCCTGTAAATCAAACATTTGAAGTGAAGAAAGGCACAAAGACGAAAGCATCTTTACACCATTAAACGAAAGAAAGAAACTTCAAAGGGAAATAATAAAAAATTATAAAAAAGACAGAATACTGCTGATACTTTCAATATATATGTGCAAGTGTATTTGGCATTCAACTAAAATGTCATATCCTCTGTAAATTTCTAAAATAGAGAGAGAGTTTATTATTTGTGCAACAAATATGGATTGTGGGTACTCGTTTCATTAGACTCAATAACTAAATAAAAATCCTTGAAACAGGAATGAGCGAAATCGGAAATCTACACCTGATATAAATGTTTTCTTTTCTTGTCCTTTTTCTGCCCAGCAGATATTCGGGTTTACAGATATGGATATATTGCACGTTACGTGCATGTATTTCCTATAAAGACATTGTTTTGGGCCACCACAAATTTAAGTTTTTGTGTTTTTTTTTTTTTTTTGTTGTTGTTTTTTTGCCATTAACACACGCGGAGGTTCATATGTCAGATTTCATTGTGTAATTTTGAAAATATTTGAGGGTCACTGATGAAGCCTAAATGGCCGAAACTAGCTAGTCTGGCCCAGAAAACATGTACACTCCATATGTTCAGTTCTTTGGTGTATTCCTTGCTTCCAAACAATAACCCATTCTAGAACATATTTCGAATCATGCAACTCTGACTGACCTTTGTATTCCCAAAAGCAACTCTATTCAGCACCCAATTTCGTAAAATCATTCTTCGATATAAAAAGATTGGGTACAACATGGATATTATACGACAGACTGCATGCATGGTAGTTAACCCAATCACGGTTGGCAACTTTGCTTCCCTCTTTAATTGCACGCCGGTGGGTCAGGCCTCAGATTCTATGAAGGCTCCAACGTAAAGGCTTATTGAGAATTAGAGAGATAATGCTGGTTGGTGCCTGATGCTCTGTCTCTGGTCGGGCTCATCGGAGTCTAACTGTTGGTTTTCTTTTGCTCCAGCATTTCAGTGGTTTCTTGCTGTCGAGTCCTCACCGTTGTCTCACCTCTGTGGTTCTTTGATTTTTGTGTTCGCGGAGATGTTGCACTGATGAGTTAGGAGGCCTTCATGCGGACTGAACAAATTATTTGTCTAAATCGCGACGGAAGTAAGGGCGAGGATTGTGGCCACGTAAAATCGATTTAAGCCCCCCCAGTGGAAATCTTCCACTGACCGTTCCAAGGCGGCTCTTCTGTGGCGATTTATTTATGTTGTTGTTTGTTACTTGCTGTGTGTATCACTTGTGTCTTTTAATTTTGGATGGGCCATATGGCCATTTTGTGGGAAAGTAACTGTCCTTATGGCCTTCCTTTGTTTAGGTTTCCATTATGGTCTGGTCGCTTAATGTTTGTATTTCTTTCCCTTTGGTGTCTTTTATGGGTGGAGTAAGTTAATTGTATCAATTCCTGATCTTTGTTTTACTTCTACTCTAGAAGATCAATTTTCATATAAATGTGGCTCTTTCCACATGATTCACATCAAAATTTCCACTATGAGTTGCGAAGACAGTGGTTTTGGATACTGAGGGTCTCAGAATGCGCAAAAAACAGTTTGTATCAGTTCTAGAGTATTTATATATTCATACAACATGCATCATTATGCCTTATTAGGCACCTTTACACCACATTACGCATCATTACATCACAGTACGTATCATTACTGTATTAAGCCACATCAGCACCACACATGAGTACTGGTAATCTGCTTAAAAGAAAAGGAAAACCTCTCTTTACTGGTCGTACATGTCTTATTGCTTGTTTGATATCTACCTATCTACCCGCCTACCATTTGAATGATTTATCTTCAGTTCTTCCATATACTTTTTATCTTAAAGACACATTTTTTGATTGCATAACACCCTAATGACCAGTTATTGAAGAAATCAGTTTTGAGATAAGATACATTTGGGGTATTCAGATTTGAGTCAATAAAACAATGACTGTCAGAGTTTTCCTTTACTTTTTTTAAAAAATAAAAATAAAAAAGAAGTAATTTAAAACAACATTTTGTTGGAAACAATCTCAGTAAAAATATACCATCACACAAGTTCCCCTCATAGAGCCCCCTTTTAAACATATCTGTCAGAGAGTCTCTGCTCATAATCACCTCATACTCACTTAGATAAGATAAGCCTTTAATGTACACTATGGTCGGAAGGACTTGATTATTGGGGATTATGTAACAGGCCACCCCTTTTATATGGAGAAAAAATGTGTCTTTAAGGACCTGCATTAATATCGCTTTAGTTTTGACGGTATCGTCCCTTTAAACACACATGAGTATCACAAATAAATTTAAACTTACAATATCTCCCCTTAGGTTGCATTCTGCTTCTTCTGTACGGATTCCCCATTCTGTTATTAATTTTAGAGCTATATTGCCGTCGGTATTGGTCAGACCTATAAATTTGTTTTTTCCGTTTCCGTTAATTTCTGTGGAACAGGCAGTACCAAATCATTTAAAAGTAATCTAAGAGTTGTATTATCTCCTATCAAATCGCCCATTCTTAGAAAATATCCCAATCCTTTCAAAAGAAGAGGAATGTATCCTAGTATTTTTAAGTGCAATGCTAAGAGTGCAAAGAGGTGCAGGTGCTGTTCCCATGTATGCACTGCATCTGACGTTTCTTCATCTGTAAACGGTAGACACTTTTCTGTAGTTAACATGTCCGATTTGACATGTAAGTTATAGGATGTATTATATGTGATAACCTGACAGACTGCAAATTGTAACATGCAGTATGTCGGGCAAACTAATCGCATGTTGAAAACAATATTTAACGAACACTATCATAGAATGAGTAAGCCTAAAAAAACTACACTTGCTTGTACCGTCATTTCAAATGGACAGGTCATTCTGTAAATGATATTTCTATACAGCCAGTGGAAAAAATTTACAATGATGTAAATTCCACAGCTAGGTTTAAAATTATTAAACGACCTGAAACTGAATTCAATTGGATTAAACTATTACAGACACCTTTTCCATTGGGCTTAAATGACACCATTTATCGTGAGGTAATATATCTAAAATGCCTGATTTTGATATTTTCTCTCTTCTGGGCTGTCAAAAGCGTAAAACTAGATCGCACAGTACCGAAAAAAGGCATTTATAAACGTAAATTACGTGCTTGTAAAAGAAACAATACCAGGCTGAAGTGACCGTCCATAATATTATTGAATCATGGACGCCCCTCAATGCTTGCATTTCTAAGTTCATTACCCATTTCTGTATTACGTATTCTGGACACTGAGGCAATTAATTTCTATGATAGATTCAATCACTTATACGCAGCTGCTCTTTTAACTAAAGGTTATACTCAGCCCCCCAGTGGAATTTGTTTCACTGACCCTTCCAAGGCGGTTCTTCTGTCGTGGTTCATTCTTATTATGGCTTGTCTTTGAGTGTGTGTATCGCTTATATTATTTTGCTTGGAGTGTGTGTATCACTTATATTATTTTGCTTTGGATAGCCAATTGGCCATTTTTGCGAAAGTAACTGTCCTTTTGGTTTTCCGCAAGTGATGTTTCCATTGGGGTCTATTTAATTCATGTTTGTGTTTCGTTCTATTGGTGTCCTTGATGGGAGCTGTGGGTTATTTAGAGAGTATCTAATTTTAAGTAATGTCGGTTAGTGCCTGATTCTCTGTATCTGGTCGGGCCCATCTGAGCCTAACTGTTGGTCTTCTTTTCCTCCAGCATTTCAGTGGTTTCTTGCTGTTGAGTACTCACCTTTGTTTCATCTCTGTTGTTGATTGATTTTTGTGTTCACAATGATGTTGCACTGATGAGTTAGGAGGCCTTCTTGTGGACTGAACAAATTATTTGTCTAAATCGCAACAGAAATTAGCGCGATGATTTTTGCCATGTAAAATCGATTTAAGCACCACCACCCCCCAGCCCCCAGTGGAATTTGTTTCACTGACCGTTTCTAGGTGGTTTTTCTGTCGCAGTTTATTTTTGTTGTGGTTTGTCTTTGAGTGTGTGTATCTTGTATTATACTAGGGACAACTGATAAGGGAACCCCCAAATTCAAATAGAAAGAAGCGAAACTTTAATGGCACAGGGAAGGTTTATATGCAAAGGGGATCAGAATCTGCTCCATACACCACGAGCATTAATGCATGCAGGATACTTTCTGGGCATGCTAGTGATTGTGCGACGGGTTATCTCCCTTGGTATCCATCGCCATTCTTCTTGCAATGCTCGGCCAAGATGTTGCAGATTTTACAACGCTGCGGTTTGTTGTGGACCCGGCGACCCAAGACATTCCAAATGTGCTCAATCGTCGACATATCGGGGGATTTGGCTGGCCAAGGCAGTGTCCTTACACCTTGTTGTCTCAGAAATTCGATGGTAACACAGTCTGGATGTTTGCGTGCGTTGTCGTATTGGAACTCGAAGTTCCCACCAATGCGCCGGGCGAATGGGACAACCACTGGGCCTAAAATTTGGTCTAGGTAACGCTGGCCAGTCAAGTTACCTTGAACGATCATGGTAACTTGACTGGTCAGCGTTACATAGACAAAATTCCAAAACGACAACTTAGCCTATATCGAGCCAGTGTCGCTGCTTGTAAAAGCTGCTTGTCTTGTTTACTTTAGAGTGCTACCTCATCGATATATACTGACCAAATGAGTCCAGACCTTCGGTACACGGCCCTATTTAGACAGAGATTAGCATGATTAAAAAAGAACATCCCTGCGAATTTCCTCCGATATGAGACTCACAACATATCAATCAGCCCTCGTATGCCCCCTTGATTACAGAAAATGCCTTCTTTTGACCTTTTCATCGCCGTTGCCCCTTTTGTTTTTATCGGATCTTCTTGAAACTTACATACAAATAAGTCGGGGATAAAATCTTAAATTAATTTGAAAAACTGGCAGTCGACCTTATTCGTAGAGATATGCACAATTCGTTGCTGAAACTGCCTATTTAGGACACTGTCATCTGCTTTAAACAGATCTTCCTGATTGGGTGTAGCAACTTGCATGTTTTTGAAATTTTGCAAGGTCGGCCAGTTTGTCGTAGAGTTATGTACCTTTGGTTGTTGAAAATGCCCATTTTTATACGCCGGTTTGAAAAATGGTCGTATTATGTTATTCCCCCCGGCGTCCGTCTGTCCATGCGTCCATCCGTCTGTAAACTTTTCGTTTCCTGATAACTCCTACAGTTTACATCCGATCAAGCTGAAACTTCATACATGTATAGTTAGACCATGATGTGGGGCAGCGCATATTATTTTGAGGTTATGGTCCACCTAATAATAATAGAGTTATGCACCTTTGAAAAATTCTGTAAACGTTTTGTTTCCGGAAAACTCCTACATTTTAGATCCGATGATGTTGAAGCTACATACAGTAAGACCATGATATGGAACAGTGCATATTATTTTGAGGTTACGGTCTGCCAAATGTTATCAGAGTTGTACCCCTTTCACAGATTTTTATTGTCGCACCTGCTTTAGCAGGAAGACATTGGCGTGCAAGTTTCCGTCCGTCCGTCTGTCCGTCCGTCCGTCTGTCTGCACCAACAAATGTATAGTTAGGTGGCTATGTAAATGGACAGAATCAATGTAAGTCTATGGGATTTATTCCGTTAGACACAGAAAATACTTCTTTTCTGTGGCTAAAAGTAGCCACTTAAGTCTCAATCCTGCCAAAAATAGCCACTAAGTATACATCCGTGAGAACGTCCGTCCGTCCGGTTGTCCATCCGTCTTTCCGTCAACATTGCATTGGGTGTCTTGTTATCGCAACTCCTCCTACAGTTTCATACCGATTATTTACAAACTTTGCGTGTGTTTTTGCCATGGTATGAGGATGCGCATGTGGTTTGTACTTTATCGTCCGATCAATTTTGTCACTTTTTCCACATTGTGAACTTAGTCATTTTTAACCTACAATTGATATATGATAGGTACCTCTTGTCATCGCAACTGCTCTTGCAGTTTTATACCGATCATTTTGAAACTTAGCATGTGCTTTCGGCATGGTATGTGGATGTGCATGTGGTTTTGACATAATTCTCAGAATATTTTTTTAACTTTTTGCGCGTTTTGAACTCAGTCATTTTTAAGCTTCAATTGTTATACGATAGGTACCTCTTGTCATCGCAACTCCTCTTGCAGTTTTCGTCGTACCTGCTTTAGCAGGAAGACATAGGCGTGCAAGTTTCCGTCCGTCCGTGCGTTCGTCCGTCCGTCCGTCCATCCAGTTGTCCGTCCGTCTTTCCGTCAACATTTTACACTGGGTGTCTTGTCATCGCAACTCGTCCTACAGTTTCATACCGATTATTTTGAAACTTTGCGTGTGTTTTTGCCATGATATGAGGATGCGATGCGCATGTGGTTTGGACTTTATCGTCGGATCAGTTTTTGTCACTTTTTCCGCATTGTGAACTTAGTCATTTTTAACCTTCAATTGATATATGATAGGTACCTCTTGTCATCGCAACTCCTCTTGCAGTTTTATACCGATCATTTTGAAACTTTGCATGTGCTTTCGCCATGGTATGAGGATGTGCATGTGGTTTCGAAATAATTTTCAGAATATTTTTTTCCACTTTTTGCACATGTACTTAGCCATTTTTAAGCTTCATTTGGTATACGATGGTACCTCTTGTCATCGCAACTCCTCCTACAGTTTCAAACCGATTATTTTCAAACTTTGTGTGTGATTTTGTCATGGTATGAGGAAGTGCATGTGGCTTGGACTTTATCTTTGGATAAATTTTTGTCACTTTTTCCACATTGTGAACTTAGTCATTTTTAACCTTCAATTGATAAATGATAGGTACCTCTTGTCATCGCAACTTCTCTTGCAGTTTTATACCGATCATTTTAAAACTTTGCGTGTGCTTTCGCCATGGTATGAGGATGCGCATGAGGTTTGGACTTTATCGTCGGATCATTTTTTGTCACTTTTTCCACATTGTGAACTTAGTCATTTTTAACCTTCAATTGATATATGATAGGTACCTCTTTTCATCACAACTCCTCTTTCAGTTTTATACCGATCATTTTGAAACTTTGCATGTGCTTTCGCCATGGTATGAGGATGTGCATGTGGTTTCGAAATAATTTTCAGAATATTTTTTTCCACTTTTTGCACATGTACTTAGCCATTTTTAAGCTTCATTTGGTATACGATGGTACCTCTTGTCATCGCAACTCCTCCTACAGTTTCATACCGATTATTTTCAAACTTTGTGTGTGATTTTGTCATGGTATGAGGAAGTGCATGTGGTTTGGACTTTATCTTTGAGTAAATTTTTGTCACTTTTTCCACATTGTGAACTTAGTCATTTTAACCTTCAATTGATAAATGATAGGTACCTCTTGTCATCGCAACTTCTCTTGCAGTTTTATACCGATCATTTTAAAACTTTGCGTGTGCTTTCGCCATGGTATGAGGATGCGCATGAGGTTTGGACTTTATCGTCGGATCATTTTTTGTCACTTTTTCCACATTGTGAACTTAGTCATTTTTAACCTTCAATTGATATATGATAGGTACCTCTTGTCATCACAACTCCTCTTTCAGTTTTATACCGATCATTTTGAAACTTTGCGTGTGCTTTCGCCATGGTATGAGGTTGTGCATGTGGTTTCGACATAATTCTCAGAATATTTATAGCCCCGCTTTGAAAAATTGGGGGCTATATTGGATTTGGCTTGTCCGGAATTCCGTCTGTCTGTCTGTCTGTAATCTTGTCCGGAATTCCGTCTGTCTGTAATATTTGATAGTGGGTACCTTGTTACCGCAACACCTCTTACACTTCTAGGTCAATCCTTTTGAAACTTTACAGGTGTTTTCATATAGGTCTGAAGATGTGCATATTCTTTTTTCATTATCCTTAAATAATTTTTTTCACTTATTTCACCTTTTTTAACTTAGACAATTTTTGAGATCTACTAATGTTAAAATGTATAGGGAGTAGCTACCTTGTTACCGCAACTCCTCTTACAGTTCTAGGTCAATCCTTTTGAAACTTTACAGGTGTTTTCATATATGTCTGAAGATGTGCATATTCTTTTTTCATCATCATTAAATAATTTTTTTCACTTATTTCACCTTTTTTAACTTAGACAATTTTTGAGATCTACTAATGTTAAAATGTATAAGGAGTAGCTACCTTGTTACCGCAACTCCTCTTACAGTTCTAGGTCAATCCTTTTGAAACTTTACAGGTGTTTTCATATAGGTCTGAAGCTGTGCATATTCTTTTTTCATTATCCTTAAATATTTTTTTTCACTTATTTCACCTTTTTTAACTTAGACAATTTTTGAGATCTACTAATGTTAAAATGTATAGGGAGTAGCTACCTTGTTACCGCAACTCCTCTTACAGTTCTAGGTCAATTCTTTTGAAACTTTATAGGTGTTTTCATATAGGTCTGAAGATGTGCATATTGTTTTTTCATTATACTTAGATATTTTTTTTCACTTATTTCACCTTTTTTAACTTAGACAATTTTTGAGATCTACTAATGTTAAAATGTATAGGGAGTAGCTACCTTGTTACCGCAACTCCTCTTACAGTTCTAGGTCAATCCTTTTGAAATTTTATAGGTGTTTTCATATAGGTCTGAAGATGTGCATATTGTTTTTTCATTATACTTAGATAATTTTTTTCACTTATTTCACCTTTTTTAACTTAGACAATTTTTGAGATCTACTAATGTTAAAATGTATAGGGAGTAGCTACCTTGTGATCGCAACTCCACTTACAGTTCTAGGTCAATCCTTTTGTAACTTAACAGGTGTTTTCATATAGGTCTGAAGATGTGCATGTGCTTTTTTCATTATCCAAAACTTATTTTTTAACTTAGACAAGGCGTAGGTACCTTGTTATTGATTTAACCCTCTCACAAGTCTTTACCTTTAATGCATGAGTCTTTCTCCTCTGACAGGGCTATAGCGGGGCTATAGTCAGATCCTCTGACAGTTCTATTTTTTTTTTCACTTTTTGCACATTGTGAACTTAGCCACTTTTAAGCTTCAGTTGATATACAATAAATTTTAAGCTTCAGTTGATATACAATAGGTACCTCTTGTCATCGCAATTTCTCTTACAGTTTTATATTGATCATTTTAAAACTTTGTGTGTGTTTTTGCTATGGTATGAGGATGTGCATGTGGTTTTGACTTTATCTTGGGATCAATTTTTATCACTTTTTCCACATTGTGAACTTAGTCAGTTTTTTACCTCACATATATAGGCTATGGATTCTTCTCAATGCCCTATATTCGTTTCTTCTGCCTTAAATAAACTTTTATTTTTTTGTGTGGGGCAGGTGGGGTGCAGGTGCGACATCAACTTCACCGAAGTTGAATTTCTGGTAAACTTATTTTGTTTCCGGATAATGCCTCCCATATTTTACATCTGATGAATCTGAAACTTTATGTATGGGTAGACTATGATGTGGAGCAGCGCATATTATTTCAAAGTTACAATCCACCACTTATTGCCAGAGTTATGCCTATATTATTTTGAGGTTATGGCCCACCAACTATTACCGACCATGAAAATATGTTGGAGACAGAACTTTTGAGCCATTGTTGGTTATCAATAGTGCCATGTAAGAATATATGGAGCACATATTGTTCCTTGGTTACATTCCACAACCCCAAACTTGTACAACAGTCAGTATATATATCATTACGAAAACACGCCTATATAATTTTGTCCCCCTTGAACCCCAATTTTATATAGTAAAACAGGGGTTCCGGGGCTATACATTATTTTTCTTATTTCTGCTCTAAAATATAGATTGTGGGTCGGTTCTAACGAGTGCCCACAATCTATATTTGGAGCAGAAATAAGAAAAATATCACAATTTTTCATCATAAAATGTTCATGTTTTCGGTGATAAAGGTGGCAATGTATTTGTATAGGCGTGTTTACATAATGTGCTCCATCTTACTAATTGCCATGGGCCTATAATGCTCCGCTTGTGGAGCTCTTGTTGTTATTGTTATCGCAATACGTCGCCAAGTTTTGAACGGGTCTTACTGATACTTACAATTAAGTAAGTTAGGGATAAAGCGAGTAGGAACCAGTACTAAGCAATGTGGATAAAGTTTCTTGCTCAAGGAAAGAACATGTGGCGCTTGCAAGGATCGAACCGGCTACCTCTCGATTTTGAACGGGATGCTTTACCACTGCACCACAGCACTCCACTGCACGATAAAGTAATTATGGTGAAAACTATTTAAACCAGCTCATGAGATAATGGCACTTTCTGCATATGCAACCAGCAAAGACTCAAGCAAGTCTGCATATAATCCTTTGTTGCACCTTACTTTGTGGAAGCAGCGACTAGCATATCGGTATCAAAGCGTTGACAGCACTGATGGATCGATTGTCTCTGAGTGTAGGCTTGTAAAATTGTCCTTAACGGCGACTAAGACTGTTTTGGTTCATACATGAAGTCCAGTATTAACCCTTATCTTGCTGAATATTCATTTAAGCCACACCCATTTCTGTTATCAACCAATCAAATTACTTGATGTAGTTTATTACTATAAATTCATAAACTGAATGCCAAGCAGTGAAGATCCCGATCAGATGGCTTCTTCAGAAGCCATCTGATCTGGATCTACACTGTTAGCAAAGATAGGGGTTGTCGTGAACAGCAAGATCAGGGTTAAGCAGAGAGTGTAGACAGGAGGCCGCGACCCGTAATGTTTGTCCATCCAGTTGAATGTTGGTCTTGTTGGTAATTCTGATTCTTTCCCCCATCATGTATAATGCTCCTTTTTAGGTCGGTTTGGATATTCTGAGTCACCACCTGTTTGGCAAAGAGCTGTCTACTCGTTTTACCTGTTGTCCGTTTTATTTACTTTTTTGTCGTCACTCCTTGTTTCGATTTCTTTCCCTGGTGATATTGTGGGAAGATTTGGGGATCTGATTGCATCAGTTCCTGTTCGTTCCTCTGTTTAATTTTCTACACTGAAAACTCCCAGTCCAGACTGCACAGTCACACAGTACTTTCATGCGCCTCTATAAATATTTTGAAGTTTGTACTTGGTCAGCGATAGTCACGTGGGTAATAACGGGCGGGAATCTTCTGTAGTTAGTTACTTTGGGTCCGACACATAATTGCCTACATAATCAACAGCAGTATTCGCCGAAAAAAAGGACTCGGTGCGCTGAGACATTTCATTCTTGTCATAAATAGAAGACATACACTTTTCTTCTATTACGCGCAGGGTCATATGCAACAGTTACTGTAATCTCTTTATTGTTTTGTTCAAGCAAACATGTCAAAATTGACACAATGAGCTGATTTTTTCAAACATAATAATTTCTTGAATAATCAAGATGAAGTGAAGGAAATGTTTAGGAATCGCTACAATTACCCCACACCTCCCATTCAAAACATCAAAGTGAAAGAAACACGAGCATAAAATATCCTAATAATTTCAGTGAACAAGGTTTCTTTACAATATTTGAGTTCGGGCGGGGTGGGGGTGGTTAAATCGATTTTGCGTGGCCACAATCCTCCCCGCTGGATCTGTCGTGGTTAAGATTTTCTTTACTTCGCCTGAAGGATTTATAATTCATCAGTGCAACGTCTCCGAGAACAGAAAAACTACAGAGTTGAAGCATAATCTAATAATTTTTCACTCTTTATAAAAAGGAAAAAACTTGATAATTATATGTTGAAGTAATTTTAACACTGTTTCAACATTAACAGACTGCATTATCTTGCATTCTTGAATGGTGCCGAATATACAGTAAAATTCCTATATTAAGACCACCTTTGGGGCTATCAAAAGTGGTCTTAAAGACCACTTTTGAACAGTCCCAAAGGTGGTCCCTGACCAGAGGATATTGTAGACAGAAAACAGAAAGAAAAATTCCGTGTACCTTTAATATAAGCTTTTTTTGCAAAGTAAGTCCTAATTTTAGGTGGTCTTCAGTAATAGCGGGATTTCACTGTACTTGCAAACCTTGCTTGTGAGCGTTTGACAGAGTATGTGCACTGATAACATCAAACTAGAGGCCAAAGTGGTCCAGAATCGCTCACCTGGATGAGGATGATCATACATGACCGTGGTGGCCATCTTGTCTATCAGATCACATTGCCTTTATCAATCCTGAATCTGCATGCTGTCTTGATGCCTGAACAACTTAACCTGATTTTGGATTCTGGAAGAAACGAGGATTTTAGCAATTCTGAAACTCCATGTTGCACCAATTGCCTCACACTGTCTTACAGCTTAATCGGACTAAATGTTAATGAGCAGATGTGGTTTGAAGGTTTTCAAGATGGCTGCCATGGCGGCCATCTTGGCGATCAGAACACAACAATTTTAGAAATTCTGAATCTACATGCCACCCGGATGACTCTCATCAAGTCCAATCTAACTTCTGACTTACAATTTGAGAGATGTCATTTGAAGAATTTCAAGTTTACTGCCATGATGGCCACTTTGGATATCAAACGAAACGGTTTTAACAATTCTGAATCTTCCCAACTCAGTTTCATCTGAAGTCGCTATTGCCCAGACAACAGTTTCTCAATATAGGTCTATGAGAGACTAAAGGGTAAGTAAATCTCATGTGAATAGTCTGGTCTGCCACAAAAACAAACAGGTCCAATATTTTATGCCTGTCATCATTATCTGTAAGTCTGATGAAGATTCCATCAAATATCAAATCGCTATTATCTGGACATCATTTTCCTGAGTGTATGAGGCCCTCAAGGATGGGTAACTCTTATGTCAGCCAAACGCAAACTTGTCCTAGATTTTATGCCTGTCCTCATTACCTGTAAGTGTGATGAAGATTTTATCAAAAAATGAAGACGATGTCTATTGGACAACATTTTTCTGCAAGCTTGATATAACTACTATCATAAATGAATCCACTGTCGAGCAGACAACATTTTCCCGATTATACGTCTATGGAAGACTAAAGTAAGTAGCTCTCATGTGAATAAACCAATCTGCCGAAACTCAAACTTGTCCAAGATATATGGCTGTGCTCATTACCTACAAGCTGTGTGAGGAGCCAATAAAAATAAAGTCACTATCGCCAGGACAACATTTTCCCCTTTTTGGGTCGTAAACAATCGACCCTAATTTACTAAATGGCAAAATCCGAAATCATGCTGTTGTCCACGTGACCATCACTTCTTTGGAAAAACCAATATTACGGTTATTTATAGAAATAGACAAAGTCTCGCTATTTCTATCGATGTTATATGCAGGTCAGAGCTATTTATAAAATCTGGACAGAAATTGTGTGCTGGGTTTGTCAAACACCTAATACCCAGGTCAGATGCCGTGGAATGTGGAGTCTGCTCAGCCGGTTGCACAGGGACTATACTGGTTGCTTAAATAGTGGCATTTAAGGGTTAAATGAAATAGTATAAGAATGCCAGGTTGCTCACGTAATGTAACAATAACAACATCTTATTCTCGGCCACGCTATCAGGTGACGCCTTTCGGAATCATCCATTCATAAAACTCTTAGATACAGTCGATTGTGCAAAAAGTAAACACTTCTGTTAAGTTAGAGCAAAAATGAGCAGCCCAGACTTTTAAAGGTGGTATCGTTATTAGATATACAGCGTAGACCCACATCGGATAGACAGTACATTCAGCCCCCGCCCATCGGGGCTTGAAGAAATAGATGGCCTGCATGATGCTTCCACGCTGAGCTGAAACCGACCGCACACGAGTACTGGTAAACCGCTTAGAGGATTAAGCCTGCCCAGGCAAAGCGGTGCGAGTCGACCCGTCCATGCTTATAATCCCCTTTAGTTTCATTGGGCGGCAGGGCTTGAGATGTCATTTCATCTCAATGTCGGGTAAAAGCCCCACAAAATTGGAAGCAACTTCTCCAAAATGACATATACAGTGTTGACGGAGACGTTAAACCTGAAACAAATAGTCAGTACATTCCTTCTGATCAGGGTCGGCACTGTTCGCCATATATATACAGCAAGTTTCGAACATGAGTCAGGCCGTAAGCAGACTCCGAAAAAGGGGGTAGGCGTGCAAATTTCAGGTATTTTGCAGAGGGTGAAAAACTGCCTGAGTGTTAGATTTCCAAGCAAAGGGTGGGGTGCGTTTGCATCCCTCCCTACCCTGTGTGCGGGCCTGCATCAACAGGTAGAATGAACGTTGTTATTCCCCCGCCATTCAAAGAATGGTGGAAGGGCATATAGCGTTGGCCCCGTCCGTCCATTCGTTCGTCCATCCGTTCGTCCGTCCGAAATTTAAACGCAGTCAATAACTTTCTTATTTCTCGATGTATTATAAAATTACTTTGTAGAAATGTTAAACACTACGAGACGATGTGTCACGTACAAAAACCAGGTTTGTACCTCCAATGTCAAGGTCATACTTAGATGTCACAAAAAGGATCCGAAACTTAAACACAGTCAGTAAATTCCTTATTTCTGGATGGATTTTAAAATTATTTTGTAGAAATGTAAACCAGAATGAGACGATGTGTCACGTGCAAAACCCAGGTCCGCACCTCCAAGGTCAAGGTCATACTTAGAGGTCAAATGTCAAAAAAAGCGTCTAAAACTTAAACGCAGTCAATAACTTTCTTATTTCAGGATGGATTTTGAAATTACTTTTTAGAAATGTTAACCATCATGAGACAATGTGTCATGTGCAAAACTCAGGTCCGTACCACCAAGTCCAAGGTCATACTTAGAGGTCAAAGGTCAAAAAGGGTCCGAAACTTAAACGCAGTCGATAACTTTCTTATTTCTGAATGGATTTTGTAATTACTTTGTATAAATGTGAACCATTATGAGACGATGTGTCACATGCAAAACCCAGGTCCGTACCTCAAAGGTCAAGGTCATACTTAGTGGTCAAACGTCAAAAAAGGGTCCGAAACTTTAATGCAGTCAATAACTTTCTTATTGCTGGATGGATTTTGAAATTACTTAACAGAAATGTTGGCTATCATGAGACAATCTGCCTCACACAAAACCAAGGTCCTTACCTCCAAGGCCAGGGTCATACTTAGAGGTCAAATGTAAAAAAAGGCCCGAAACTTAAATACCGTCAATAATTTTCTATGGATTAATACGAACATAGACATAATTGCAGGCGGGGGCATCCGTGTCCTATGGACGTATTTCTAGTTTTTTAATATATCGCTTAAGGGCTCCGTTCCTGATCACTGCTATACATGAGCTGTGATGCAGTGATGGACTAAACGAGGAGAAGAGAGAGAGAGAGAGTTGAAACTATGACAAACATTGTAGGTTCCGATCAGAAGCCATCGATGGGTCTTCACTGTTTGCAGCTGGATAAAATGCTAAACATGTAATAATTTATCCAGCACAGATTGTATTGCATATGAAGTTAAGCATTATCAATGAAATGTTGTTGGTTCAGAAAGATGATTCTGCTGTGCTGGTTGAATATACGTGTATACAGAAATGAAATAATTAAACACATTAACAAGTAACAAGTAAATAATTTGGAAAACTTTGACGGAAAATGCTACTATATTTTTTCAGACAAAAATTGTACTGAACACTTTTCTTATAATGAAGCGTTTTAACAAGTACCAACAGTCTACGTTATAAAGCTTGCTATTGTCCGCGTGACTATCACTGACCATCTGACTACCACCGACCCCGGACAAAATCTAGTTTATAGCGTCGATAGTCGCCTCCCTAAGACGTCAGAGCGCTGCGTAAAAAAGTGAATTCTGGACTGTGCTCGTGCACTTAGGCATTGGAAAACAGTGTATACCTAATCAGACGCCAAATAACTGTCTGATCGGGGCTACTGTGCTTGCTTAAAATACTGGAATTTAAGGGTTAAACGAACAGTTCGATTCTCAGTTCAAGACTATTTTCCCAACCTACATAGGAGACAATCGACCCACCAGTACTCTCAGTGCTTTATGTCAATGGAAGACAAAAGGGCAGGTAACTCTCACATTAATAGTCCGATCTGCCCAAAAAACAAACTCATCCAAGATTTTATAGCTGTTCTCATTACCTGCAAGTTTAATGAGGATCAACATAATGTATCTTGCGGACAACATAATATATCTTGTGCGGACAAAATAATAGCTTGTGTGCACAAGATATTATCTGGTTTGCACAACAAAGATCTTGTGTGGACAACATAATATCTAAAAGGTCTGATTAAATTGTGCTTACAAGATAATATATTGTGCGAACAAGGCATTAATTTGTGTGAACAAGTTATTATTTTGTGGTAATAAGATATAATGTTGTTCACACAAGATATCTTGTCAGCACAAGATATTATGTTGTCTGCACAAGATCTTTGTTGTGCAAACAACATAATATGTCGTGCGAACAAGATCATGTGTTGTGCAAACAAGATAATAAGTTGTGCGCACAAGATATTATTTTGTCCGCACAAGATCTATGTTGTGCAAACAAGATAATATCTTGTGTGCACAAGATATTGAGTTGTGCCAATAAGATATTATCTTGTGTGCACAAGATACAAAAATGTGTGCACAAGATGTTATGTCGTTCCCACAAGATAATATCTTGTGCTCAATCTTGAGCACAACATATTAAGATAAATTACATGGCCCTTCCAGGGTTCCGTAAATCTGCCCCATATACAAATATGTTCTATAAAAGGGTTATCCTTTGGAAGCAAGGGATACACCACAGAACCGGAAAATATGAAGTGTACAGGTTTTCTGGGCCAGACTAGCTAGTTTCGGCCAATTAGGCCTCATCAGTGACCCTCAAATATTTTCAAAATTCCACAATGGAATCAATGATCCCAAAGGACAAGAAAATATAAACTACACTATGATGTAGGGCAGGGAGACTTTTTACGGCCGCCACACAAATTCATCCAAGGTTTTATGGCTCTACCCATTAGCTACAAGATTAAATAAAAAAAAAACATCTATCACACGGACAACATTTTCCACATATTATGTCTATGGGGGACCAAAGGTCAAGTAACTCACATGAAAAATCCGAACTGCCCCTAATGCGAACTCGACCAAGATTTTATGGCTGTCCTCATTGCCTTCAAGTTTGTTGAAGATCTGATCACAAGTAAGGTGACCATCGGCCAGACAACGTTTTCCCCATAATAAGTCTATGGGAGACTAAAGGGCAAGTTACTGTCACATGAACAATTCGAACTCGTCCAAGATTTTATGGCTATCCTCATTACCCAAGGTATGTTGAGGATCCGATCAAAAATAAAGTTGCTATAGCTGGGACATCATATTCCCCATTATAAGTCTTTGGGGGACGAAAGGACAAGTAACTCTAACAAAAATAGTCCGATCTGCCCCTTATTCGAACTCGTCCAAGATTTAATGCCTGTCCTCATAATCTACAAATTTGTTGAGGATCAAACAAAAAATTAAGTGTCTATTGCCCGGACAACATTTTCCCCATTACAAGTCTATGCGGGGCGAAAGGGCAAGTAACTCTGACACCAATATTCCGATCTGCCACAAATTCGAACTAATCCAAAATTTTATGGCTGTCTTTAATACCTACAATGGTGTTGAGGATCAAATAAAGAAATAAAGTGTCTATTGCCCGGACAACATTTCCCCATTATAAGTATTTGGGGGATTAATGGGCAAGTAACTCTGACACGAACAATCTGATCTGCCTCGAATTTGAACTTGACCAAGATTTTACGGCTGTCCTCATTATCTACAAGTTTGAAGCTGATTCAATGAAAAAATAATGCGTCTATTGCCCGGACAACATTTTCCTTATAATAAGTCCTCGGGCGCGAAGGGGCAAGTAACTCTCGCAAGAACAATCCGATATGCCCGAAATTCTAAATCGTCCAAGATTTTGTGGCTGTTCTCATTTCCAACAAGTTTGTTGATGTTCAAACAAAAAATAAAGTGCCAATTGCCCAGACAAGATTTTTTATTTCATTATATGTCTGTAGGGGACGAAAGGGCAAGTAAAGTAGAAGTGGAGGCAATGATCAGGAATCGATACAATTAACCCACAGCTCCAATCAGAGACACAAAAGGAAAAGAAACACAAACATGAAACAACAGACCCCAATGGAAACTCCAAGAGCTGAAAGCCAAAAGGACAGTTACTTTCCCACAAAATGGCCAATAGGCTATCCAAAATAAAGTAATATAAGCGACACAAACTCTGACATGAATAATCTGATCTACCCGGAATTCGAACTCATCCAAGATTTTATGGCTGTCCTCATTACCTACAATGTTGTTGAGAATCAAATAAAGAAATAAAGCGTCCATCGACCGGACAACATTTTCCCCATTATAAGTCTTCGGGGGATTAAAGGACAAATAACTCTGGCACAAATAATCGGATCTGCCCCAAATTCAAACTTGACCAATATTTTACGGCTGTCCTCATTATCTACAAATTTGAAGCTGATTCAATAAAAAATAAAGCGTCTATTACCCGAACAACATTTTCCTTATAATAAGTCTAGAGGGGACGAAAGGGCAAGTTACTCTCACAAGAACAATCAGATCTGCCCCAAATTCGAACTCGTCCAAGATTTGATGGCTGTCCTCATTTCCTACAAGTTTGTTGATGATCAAACAAAAAATTAAGTGTCTATCGCCCGGACAACATTTTTCCCATTACATGTCTATGGGTGGCGACAGGGCAAGTAACTCTGACATGAATAATCCGATCTGCCCCAAATTGCAACTCATCCTAGATTTTATGGCTGTCCTCATTACCTACACGTTTGTTGAGGATCAAGTAAAAAATAAATCGTCTATCGCCAGGACAACATTTTCCCCATTACAAGTCTATAGGGGATGAAAGTGCAAGTAAAGTAGAAGTAAAACAAAGATCAGGAATTGATACAATTAACTTACTCCACCCATAAAAGACACCAAAGGGAAAGAAATACAAACATTAAGCGACCAGACCATAATGGAAACCTAAACAAAGGAAGGCCATAAGGACAGTTACTTTCCCACAAAATGGCCATATGGCCATCCAAAACCAAAAGACACAAGTAATACACACAGTAAGTAACAAACAACAACATAAATAAATCGCCACAGAAGAGCCGCCTTGGAACGGTCAGTGGTAACCCTGACACGAACAATCCAATCTGCCCCAAATTTGATTTTTTCCAAGATTATTTGGCTGTCCTCATTATCTATAAGTTTGAAGGTGATCCAATCAAAAATAAAGTTGTTATTGTTCAGACCACAAAAAGGTAACGACTGCGGACAGACGACGGGAAACAGTCCACGGCATAAGCCAGGTGAGCTAATAAGAACTGTGTAAGGTATATGCCGTAGGTAAGATACTAACCGGCCCGCTTAGAAACAAAGACTTGGAAGAGTCTGGGAATTCTAAACATACTGTGAAATTCCTCTGTAAAGACCACCTAAAATACGACTAATTCTGCTTCTAAAACCTTATTTAGAAGGCTATAAATACATTTTCTTTGTGTTTTCTACACCCAGTGTCCTCTAGAGTGAGACCACCCTTGGGACTGTTCAAAAGTGGTTTTTAGAAACATTTTAAAAACGAAATGTTTAGTCAATATCTTTGTCTTCCATATTTCAAAGCGCCGTCTCAGTCTCTGTCATTAGACCCATGATTGTCTCACACAGCGTCTTCCATCTTGGCTTTATCGCCTGTCTTCCTTTTTGACCATTCCAGTACACACACGTGAACTTTTGACGTAATTTTCTCAGATGTAAAGGTAATAATTTCCATGGAACATTTTCCCAAAACAACAGAACTATCCGCTTATTTTCTAGATGTGCAACCTGAGCTTCGAACTCGCTCCATTCACATTTACAGAAAGACTTTGTCACAAAGAAAACGACTACTGATGAGGCCTCGATGCACCGAATAATCTCATTTGCAAGCGGATGTCCAATACGTATATCTGTAACACCAGTCGCAACGGTCCTTAGATGTGTACTCATAATGGACTTAAGGCCCTCATTTAGTTTTGGAAGTATGTACTCGGCGACAACATCGACATCTTGACTACAAAATGAAAGAAATACTGGCGGTCTGTGTTTGTAACCCTCTCTAGCTCTGGCATGAAACATTTCTATTGTGTGCTGTTGTTTTATTTTGTTTTGTCTTTTAATCATTTTGAAGGCAGCCACTGCACTTAATGTCATCAAACTCAAGACCAAAATGGGATAGACAATAATAGTGATGTATTCGTTGCACATATCTTCAGATTTCTGTATGGATAGAGAGTCTATTAAGACCTGTTTGGAGTCCAGTTTACAAAAATATATTTCATTTAAAGTTTGTAGCCATTTCAGAAACTCTACACTTTCACATTTGCAAATAAAGCGATTACCATGTAGATTTGGGTTAACTTTAACGTCTCTGCCACTAGACATAGTATTTTCTGTTGAAATACTTAAAAACTGGTTAATTCTAGAAACACCCAAAGAATCTAGATAAAGTATTTCATTAAAACTTACATCGAGAACCCGAAGAGACACTAGGTACTTTGTTTCAAATGTTATTGTTGGCAACTCGTTATGCGATAAATCCAGTACTTGAAGAAGTTGAGAATTTTTAAACGTTCCCAAAGGAATTGATTTAATCTGGTTGGATGCCGCAGATAAAACTGTCAACCGGTTTAATATTCCCAGTATAAGTCTAACGTCATTACTTTGAGCAATCTGATTGCCTAGTTTATTTTGCGACACATCCAGATTCTGAAGTTCTTTGACGGCATGTGTTAAGTTTGGATTAAGATACTTTATTGAGTTCTCCGATATGTCGAGTTTCTTTAGCTGACTGAAGTTGCCCTCTGTGCATCGCTGTCGGTTCATTGGACTATATACGAAGCAGAATATGTTCTCAGAAGATTGTAAATAAACATTTACTAGTCCTGTAAAAAAGTGTTTTGCATACACCTCCCGAAGAGTATTTGGGAAAATTAATTGAATGTCACGTTGACTCATTTTTCCAAAGAATAAAGCTGTCATTTCCGGTGTAATTGATGGGTAGCTCATATCTAAAATTTTCAAATTTCTGAAGCTACTAACATTTGTATGTTCGTCCTTCAGCAGCAGCCTTGCAAACGAAATTACCGCGAGATCTGCCCCTGATAGATTAAGCTTTTCTAAATACAGAAACGCTGTCTTTAAGTCTGAGTTATTATCAAACCAAGCATTTTTAATTCCACTTAAATCTAGCACTTTTAATTTTTTGTTTCGAAGTACACGGTAAAAGTCCGTTCCGAGTATACAGTCATCGGGGTGAAGACGGTTTAAAGAGACATTTGCAAGAAATAGTTCCGTCAGATTTGGCAAATTATTGTTTCCAGTTAAAGCAGAGACAAAGTTTTTAAAACTCAAGTGCGTATTATTACTTAAATCTAATTTCTTCAATTTGTGAAGACCATTAAATCCACCATTTCTTATTCCTTTAATGTTATATCCGATTCTTAAGGTCTCCAGATTTGTCAGCCCAATAAAATCACCGTGTCTTATTATTCTCAATTCTGAAGACACGTACTCCTTTGTTATAACTGATAACTATGTAATATTTCCCCATCCATTCTCACTGAAATTAAATGGATCAGCATATGGCAATTCATTTACAGATACTTCAGCGATGTGTTGAGGAATCATATTAGGCATGACTCCCTCGCACTCTAGTACATTTCCACGACATTCACACAGACTAAGACAGTTGTTATAAGGATGTACGCCATAAAGTGTGTTGAGAAGTATGTAAATAATACTATAATATTCAGAATGCATCGCCAAAAAGTTGTGAGTTCTCAGGTGTAGTTTTCAACATAGACAATGTTCAGTTTCTATTCCATACTTTTGGTTTTCGTCATTCGTATTTGAAATAAACATAACGTCTCGATTTTGCGATGGGTACGACGTATTTCCTCCTGAATTTGAAGCATCTGAATAGGCTTTGAGGTTTGTTGCAATGGTGCAACATGTTTCATAAACTATCACATGTCTGTTTAAAAATCCAGCTCTAATGATCCCTTGGAAACGAATGATAGTAATAAATGATTTTCAGTAGTCAGACTGTGGCGGCCGTAAAACGTCTCCCCGTACATCAACCATAGTGCAGTTTATATATTACTTTTGGTCCTTTGAGATCAGCGTGAATATTCTGAGAAATCAGAAATAAATTCTTGGTTTAGACTCATATTCTGGACAGGTTTTCAATTATTTGGACCCCATTTTGAATTATATCAGTCTTTGAATCGACTGCCTATTCGAAATTCGCAAAATTGCAGTGTGTTTCCTCTGGCTTTCGTTGCCGGATCATTACAGGGTCACTGATGAGGCTTTATTAGCCGAAACTACGTAGTATGAACCATCTTCTTTCTTATGAATGTTTTCATTGCTCTTAAAGGAACTCATTTTTTATTTTTATTTGCCTTCACTGCAGCTGGTGTTGTGCCGTGTGGCGGCCGTAAAACGTCTCCCCGTACATCAACCATAGTGCAGTTTATATATTACTTTTGGTCCTTTGAGATCAGCGTGAATATTCTGAGAAATCAGAAATAAATTCTTGGTTTAGACTCATATTCTGGACAGGTTTTCAATTATTTGGACCCCATTTTGAATTATATCAGTCTTTGAATCGACTGCCTATTCGAAATTCGCAAAATTGCAGTGTGTTTCCTCTGGCTTTCGTTGCCGGATCATTACAGGGTCACTGATGAGGCTTTATTAGCCGAAACTACGTAGTATGACCCATCATCTTTCTTATGAATGTTTTCATTGCTCTTAAAGGAACTCATTTTTTATTTTTATTTGCTATTGATAATGCAGATCAACTGATCAGAAAGAAAATCCGAGTTGGGTAACTTGAAAAGTATGTTCTTCCTTTGTGTATTAAATTTCTATAGGATTGTGAAAAGCTAAAATTACTGACGTCAGTTTGGAATGCATGTAATATGCATACCGACCTATATCAAATAGGATGGTATTTTTCACAACATAGGCTCATATTTGTTTGATTCGGTGTTCTGCCAAAAAAGTAATTTAACATTGGATGCAAGGATAACATCACAGAAATGAAAACCGGAACAGACTCGTTAGTTTCGGTCCGACAGGCATCAGTATTATCCCTCAAAAGTGGTAATAGTTAATCCAGCAACTGAACACTACTTTTCTTGGATCTGCACAGGACGTAGACAAAAAGCTGTAGACATGTATACGAAAGCTGTGTGGTCTAGGACCCGAATGAGCATTGTGAACAATGAAATTAAACACGAACATATGTTCTTTTTCTTATTTTCACCACGACATCTATTCAGAACTTGCTTTTGTCATTTGCGGCCGTAAAAGAGTGAGTGTTTGAGTTTTACGTCCCACCAACAGCTAAGGTCATACGGAGACGGGACCTCGGTTTAAAGACTCATCCGAAAGTATGGATAAGCCCGGGATCGATCCTGCAATCCCTGGTTTACAAGTCGAGTAGCGTAACCACTACACCACGGAGGCTTCTACGCGACCGTAAAAGAGTCCAAGTTTTGGTTTTCTTTCGCTTCAGGGTTTCAATCATTTCATTCTGTCGAGTCCGCATCTTTGTTTTTTCACCGGTGAGTTAGAAACCCTTCACACGGACTGAACAAATAACTGGTTAAGCCAGAACTAATGGCGAGGGTTGTTGCCACTTGAAACCAACTGACGCCTCCCCAACCCCGTCCACCCTCCCCCCTAAATTTTAATGGCCGTTCCGATGCGGGCTTCTGTTATGGTTTATTATCCCATTTGCTACCGGAAACCCCAAAACGGGTACCATGGCAAACAGTGCAGGCCCAGATCAGACGCCGCGTTCTAGACATGGCCTACATTGTTTGCTAAAAGTTCAGCCATTTTTCAAATGAATTTTGAAGACAACACAACTTGACACCCCTAAATTTTGAAATGGACTCCTGCTATATATAAGGAGGAAGATTCCATTTGGTACAAAAAGGGTTATTAACTGTCATTGTTTGTCTTTGTGTGTATGTACTGGTAATATCTTTGGTCTTGGATAACCGGTTTAGGAAAGAAACTGCCCAGCAGACACACGTCGCTATGGCAACGTCAAATCAACGTCGGTGCAACGTCATGACGTTGCACCGACGTTGATGTGACGTTGCATAAACGCCATGACGTTGCATCGACGTTGATGTGACGTTGCGTGTAGGTCATGACGTTGTATCGACGTTGATGTGACGTCACAATTACGTCATGTGCCTGCTGGGTGTCCTTTTCGTATTCTACTTGTTATATTTTATTTACGATTCCATTGGTTTGTTTGTGTCTTGAATGGAAGTTGTTAGGTATTTGTGCCGATTCCTAATCATTCCATTCACTTGAAATTTCTTATGTCTGTTAGCTCACCTGTCACGTTGTGACGAGGTGCGCGTTTGGGACCACTTTTTGTCCGTCGTCCATGCGTGCGTCCGTCCGACCGTGCGTCCGTGCGTAAACAATTTCTTTAAACGACATCTCCTTCTAAACCACTGATCGGATTTTGACCAAACGTCAGAGGAATGATCCTTAGGTAGTCCCCTTTCAAAGTTGTTCAAACGGTTCTGGTCCGCTGCACATCAAGATCACAGGAGCCAAAATCAGATTTTTAATGAAAATTAAAAAAAAAAACTTCCTCTGAAACCGCAATGCCCAGGTCTTCGATATTTGGTGTGTAGCTTCATCTAGTGGACTTCTACCAAGATTGTTCAAATTATAGCTCTGGGGTCTAAATGCCCCCGCTCCTTGGCCCTTTGGTTTTTCATAGACTTACATAGGGAAAACCTTTAAAAATCTTCTTGTCTGAAACCAAAGGCTCAGGTGCTTGATATTAAGTATGAAGCTTCGTCTTGTGGACCTCTATCAAGATTGTTCAAATTATAGCCCTTGGGCCAAAACTGCCCCTGCCCCGGGGCCCTTTGGTTTTACATAGACTTATATAGGGAAAACCTTTAAAAATCATATTGTCTGAAATCAGAAGGCTCAGGTGTTGGTATGAAAGTTCGACTTATTGACCTCTATCAAGATTGTTCAAATTATAGTCCTGTGGCCAAAAATGTCCCCGCTCCTGGGCCCTTTGGTTCTACATAGACTTATATAGGGAAAACCTTTAAAAATCTTCTCGTCTGAAACCAGAAGGCCCAGGTGTTTGATATTTGGTATGAGGCTTCGTCTTAGGGACCTCTGTCACGATTGTTCAAATTATAGTCCTGTGGCCAGTAATGCCCCCGCTTCTGGGCCCTTTGGTTTTACATAGACTTAAAAGAACAAATAAAATTGTTTATAACTTTTAAATCATTTAAGATAGAGCCTTCATATTTGGCATGTAGGTTCCTTGTGACAAGAGCTTTACATTCATGCAAATGTTTTGACCTGTGACCTTGACCTATGACCTACTTTAAAGAAAAAATAGTATTGTCCATAACTTACGAACCGTTTAAGATAGAGCCTTCATATTTGGCATGTAAGTTCCTTGTGCCAGAGCTTCCCACTCAAAGCAAAATCTTGACCTGTGATCTTGACTTTGAACTGTAACCAACTTTGAAAAAAAATGACCATGCCCGGGGACATGTTCGTGTTTCACAAACACATCTTGTTTTCTTATTTGTGCTGCAAACATAGGCTGTGTGTGCTTGTTAGAACCACCTCATTGAAGTGGTTCTAACGAGTACCCACACTTATGCAGAAATAAGAAACAAGTTGGCTGCTTTCAAAAAGCATCCAATAGGTTTGGTCTTGTCAGTCTACATTCTGATTTGAGCCAGATGATATCATTATCCCACTTAGTGCATTTTTTGAATACAAAAAATAAACTTTAATACAAAACGTGTATATAAAATTTCGAAGTCTGTGACCTTGGTATCAGGAAGGGTAGGTAGTGATGAGTATTCTGTGGTAAATTGTTTAACGCCATGACAAGTATAAACTAAATGTAAGTTACATATGGTTTGCACATGTATAGCACAAAACTTAACCAAACGAAAATGTAAACCGAATTTTTCAAAGGGTCATAACTCTGTTAATATTTGGTGGCATATCTTCACATCTTAGCCTTACTACATACACAATTTAGGCTTGATCGGATGAAAACTGTATAGTAGGATTTATACGAAAACGAAAAAAAAGTTTACGAACGGACGGACGGACACCAACCCCGTAACTTTATACGACCGTTTTTTTTTTTTTTTCAAACGGGCATATGAAAAGATTTTTCCTAAGTCATCAGGCCTTCTGTAGGGCCTTGGTTATCTATTTCATTTGTTGTTAACGTCCCTGTAAACACTGTATGGGTCTTTTTGAGACATTGCTTCAAATGTTGTGGGACTTTTACTCAGTACTGAGATAAAACGGGCAGATAAAACTCCTTCTCAAGCCCTGTCACCCAATGAAACTAAATGGTTGAAATGCATGAACGGTCCGACTCGAGCCACTTTTCCTGGGCAGGCTTAGACTTTCTAGGCGATTTAACACTACTCATGTGCGGCCGGTATCAGCCCTGCGTGGAAGCATCATGCAGCCCAATCTATTTCTTCAATCCTCGATGGACGGGGGCCGATCAGACCTTGGGGCAATATATTGGACTGCATGAGCTGAAACCGACCGAACTTTGAAGTATTGCTGAACCGCCTAGGAAGATCTAAGCCTGCCCAGACAAAGTGCTGCGAATCAGACTGTATCTTAAACCTCGGCAGTTTCTTTGAGCGGTACCTCCGCAAAAACCTGAAATTTGCTATCCTTTTGTATATCTTTCTGGATCACAATTTAATTGTAAAAGAAACTGATTAGTAAAACGTCAAGTATTGAGTGGAAATAAAGAACACCACTCTCGGCTTATCAGATACAATAGCTCCCATCGAATGCGCCAAAAAGTCTTTTAACAACTCAGTCTGTAACTGGTGGCAGGTCACTTAGTAGTCATGAAGTTTTTGAAAAGAAACTATTTCTATCTGTGCTGGGCTGAAGAACAATAAACAGCGACCCATCAACGTTATGACTTTGTTTCGCTCCCTAAATATTTTATATATTTGGAAGAGTTAGAACCTTCGACCTTGGCACTGACGTTAATTCTAGTAGCAAAGACATGAAATTGTTTTTACACACCCAGCGATCTTTTTATGTTTGGTTTTACGATCCTTTCAAGATTATTTCACTCACATTAAGCCGATCGTTAATCGGTGGTGAGTGAAAACTAGAGTACCCGATGAAAAACCTCCTGACCTTCCGTTGCAGAACTTCTCATTATGTGACCTGAGCCATGCTCAAACATACACCGTTGAGAGACCTAATGATTAAGAGTCAGCACTCTTATCCACTAGGCCATGGATGCCCGTTACACCCAGCGATCGTTATAAATGAGGAAAAATAAAGTTCTCTGTCTTTCCAACATTTACATATACTTATTATTAGAGCGTACCGAAAGATGTTCAGAATATATAAATCTGTTCCTATCTGTGTGAAGTAAACTTTGCAAGTCTTGTTTATTTGTATTTAACGGCCCAGTCAACACTGATTTTGGGTCTTTTTTGAGCATATCAGTGTACCTATCCACGCTTTTCCTGAGCAGGCTTATCCGTAAGCGGTTTACCAGTCCAGTGCACATTCTGTCGCCAAAAACTGACCCCTGCCCTTCCTGAATCAGCGGAAGAGAGAGGATGACCATAGAAAAGATTTCATAATCTCCACGAAAGAATGTTGCCGACCCCGGTAGGTATCGAACCCGAGTCTTCCTTATCGCCAGTCAGACTGCATCCGACTGAGCTACCACAGCCAGCCACACTTTCTGAGTAGTAGTAGTTATGTTCTGTTGTTTTTCGTTTCAATGGCCCCATGGACTTACTCCATAATGGCATTGCAAGACGTAAGATTTGCGAAAATGACTGCTACTCCTGCAAAAGTACTTTCCGTTTGGATTTGTCTAAAGGGTATACTCTTAAAGGAAAGAATTTGCTCCTTGGGAGCAAATTCTCCCCTTTTAGAGTAGACCCCTTGAGAAGCAAATTCTTCCCCTTTTAGAGTAAACCCCTTTTTCAGTTGGACAGAGCCAACAGAGTAGCAACTATAAGGTCCTTAAAATTGTATTTCCATAACGAAATCATGCCTATAGAATTGTGATCCCCTTTAATATGTTCTATAAAAGAGTTATTCTTGGAAGCAAAGAATACACCACAGAACTGAAAAATATGGTGGGCACATGTTTTCTGAGCCAGACTAGCTAGTTTCGGCAAATTAGGCCTCATCAGTGACCCTAAGATATTTTCCAAATTCCACAATGGAATCAATAATCCAAAGGGACAAGAAAATATAATCTACACTATGATGTAGGGCAGGGAGACGTTTTACCGCCGCCACACATTCCCACACACCAGTTGTAGTGAAGTTAAATACGGTAGTTGGAACACCCTAGCAGTTCGAATTATTTCGAATTTGTGGCTGAAAACTTTCTCATTTAATTCGAACTCCCAACTTTTTCAGAAATCAAAATTTTTAATACTTCGAACACACAAAAAATGCCGAAAATGCATCCAGAACAAGCATTTCGGACCGTTCCCGAGTTTATCATTACAACATCGTACTGGTCGTATATGAGCTAGCGCACGAAAAAAAGAAAACTTAGCATGAAATGTGTGCGACTTCCAAAGACTCGGATTAACATGCACACTGTAAGGCAAATGGTTTTCGCTTCTCTCACTTTGGATAGCCCTGTGGTAGTGGAAGGTTCATACCCTCACCGAATACTGATTAGACTGCGAGAAACGCAGGCTGCAAGTGCTTAGATCAACCTTGATGAGCCACAGGAGTTTCGCTTATTTATGTTGTGAAAATCCCATCGTCTGCATCAGGCTCATGCGATCAGCGAAGACTCTAATCGGATTGCATGAATGAGTACGCTAAGATGTGTCTTCGCTGGTTTCTCAACGACCTGCAAACACTGAACATGCGCACCCACAACCGGTATGCAAGGCAAAGGGTTTCACTTAGCCTTGTGACTTCGTAAGATTTAAGGGTTCAGTAAAGACTGATCACATTGCATCGATGTTCAGGCTGATCCTAGTCGGCGATGTAGCATTGTGGCCTACAAAGGCTTGGATCACCATGCATATGCAAGTTTTTTCGCTTTGCTCTCAGACTTGGAGCGTAGCTTCAGCTTTCATTATTATTTGTGTGACAGTGTTACCCTTTTTCCATGTGCTGGGGGCATTGATTCAATGCCTCTTTGATAGCAGAAGCGTCCCTTTAATATTAATTGAGAGTTTCCCGCCTTTTTCCACAGAACGTCTTTTAGCACGTGCGAGTGAAATTCATGGTTGTTGCATGCAAAAAGGTAGTTTAATTCAGGTAACCTGGTTGGTCTACCCTGGTTTTCTGAGGAGCAAGTGAAGATGCCCATTTATTTCACGCTGACAAGGTTTTATTGGAAGTAATTTCGGGGAACATGAAAATAAGTCATATTCGGTGTGGTGAGAAGACTCAGGTCAGCCTGCACATTCATGCAGTCTGAATAGTCTTCGTTGTTCGTATGTGCCTAACATGGCCTCTGTGCTAATCAAAGAACAACAGGTGAAAACTATGGCCACATTGGCTAGATGCGCAGGCTAATCTGGTCCTTCGTTTGAAACCTTTTTTTTTTTTTTTTTTTTTTTTTTTCGCCGTGCGCCGGCTTAAAACGACGGCGTGTACATTTGACCGGCCCAATCTGCTTGCGACGTTACAAACACATCCTAAGCTACCAAGTGCAAGGATCAGTCTGTTCAGATCTCCTATCTCGAGTAAAATACTTATTGCGCATGTGCGTACAGAAAAGACTGATAAGTCTGCACAGTTGTGCAATCGGGATTGTGTCTTCAATGTTCAAGAGGTTTGAAATGTTTCATCGCGCATAAAGTGAAGCTCAAATTTGTGTATGATGTCCGCATTTTCTTTTTCTTGTTACTTGCCTATCTTTGAAAGCGACGTTAAACCCGAATTCACACACACACAATACTTGCCTATCTAAATAACATGATGGTTTTGCATCCGCACAGTCTAATCAGTCTTCATCGGAATACTTCGATAGGCATTGAATTGCTACATGCCCCCGGCTCACGCTGATTTGAGACTGCTTATTAGTAAACAGAGAACACACAAACAAGGCTGCGCAGTCTCGCCTGAGGCTTCACTAAACAATATAGGTGGGGGTGTGGGGGGGGGGGGGGGGGTGTGAAGTATCTATGCGCCTAGCTCCACTGGGTAGCTGCACGTGCGGGTTTCAACATCCCATCCCATATATACACGTAGCTGGACTTTGTCTGCTGCGGTGTAGCCGGAACAAAAAAAAATATATTGCACGACCCGCAGAAAAGCGACCGACTGAAGTCGGTTGATTTTCTAGAGAGCCCTAAAATCACCGTGTCATTCTGTCATTCTGTCAGTCTGACAGTCTGTCATTCTGTCAGTCTGTCCGTCCGTCCGTAACCCGTTTGTGAAAATTGGTGATAGTGACTTAACCGCTTGGAATATTTAAACAATTTTTGGCATACTGATAGATATCAATGAGATCTAACCAATGAACTTGCGAAATATTACATTCCATTTAGTATAGCCTCGCCGAGGCGAAAATGTGAAAATCTTCGAACTGCTTTTCCTCGGAAACCGTTGGGCCGATTGAAGTCAAATTTCATATGGAGCCTCTATGGGAAGGGGGAAACCAAAATTTGCTCATGGGTTCCAGGTCACATGGCCGCCAAGCCATATATGGTCTGTCTGTCTGTCAGTCCGTAACCCGTTTGTGAAAATTGGTGATAGTGACTTAACCGCTTGGAATATTTAAACAATTTTGGCATACTGATAGATATCAATGAGATCTAACCAATGAACTTCCGAAATATTACATTCCATTTAGTATAGCCTCGCCGAGGCGAAAATGTTAAAATTTTCGACCCGCTTCTCCTCGGAAACCGTTGGGCCGATTGAAGTCAAATGTCATATGGAGCCTCTATGGGATGGGGGAAACCAAAATTTGCTCATGGGGTCTAGGTCACATGACCAAAATGGCCGCTAATCCATATATGGTAAAAACCCTTCAAAAATAGTCTTCTCCAGAACCACTGGGTAGATTTCCACGAAACTTGATAAATAGCATCTGGGACGTAGGCCCATCATAAATTGCTAAAATGGTGACCCTGGGTTGACCTTGACCTTCTTTGTGCCCAGGTCAAACTTTGATATATATGCGTTTGTATTGGAAAAGTGAGAATGCATTTTATCCTGCAAACGATTCAGAATACAGTACTAAAGTAATGAGATCTAACCAATGAACTTGCGAAATATTATATTCCATTTAGTATAGCCTCGCCGAGGCGAAAAATGTGAAAATTTTCGAAATGCTTCTCCTCGAAAACCGTTGGGCTGATTGAAGTCAAATTTCATATGGAGCCTCTATGGGATGGGGGAAACCAAAATTTGCTAATGGGGTCCAGGTCACATGACCAAAATGGCCGCCAAGCCATATATGGTAAAAACCCTTCAAAAACAGTCTTCTCCAGAACCACTGAGCAGATTTCCACGAAACTTGATAAATAGCATCTGGGACGTAGGCCCATCATAAATTGCTAAAATGGTGATCCTGGGTTGACCTTGACCTTCTTTGTGCCTAGGTCAAACTTTGACACATATGCTTTTGTATTGGAAAAGTGAGAATGCATTTTATCCTGCAAACGATTCAGAATACAGTACTAAAGTATAAGATATATTTTTGCTCCTTACGATAAGGCGCATTTATTTGGGGAACCGTTTTAGGTCCAGGTCACATGACCAAAATGGCCGCCATACCCATATATGGTAACACTCATAAAGCTAAAAGCATCCGGCGGGTCGTGCACTTCAGCTGAAGCACTGGTTACAGACTATAAGGAAATTCTTTGAAAAATCCTCTTTTTCCTAGATATGGGCTACTCTTAAGAAAAGAATTTGCTCCAAACAAATCAATTTCTGTTATTCCTGAGATCACAAATTGACTCGCCCATTTTAAAGGGAATAGTGATAGTTCAATAGGTGTAAATGTCATTAATGACAATGTGTATCGCATTCAAAGAATCCCTGCACACACTGACTTATTTATAGATCAAACTTTTCTGCACTGCATAAGTGATATTTATAACTTCTAATCACGTGCGGATTGACAGGGCCACGGGGAAAAAAACGTTTTTGTTTGTTTGATTTGAGGTTTAACGTCCCCGTCAACACTGTAAAGGTCATTTTGGAGACGCTGCTTCCAATTGTGTGGGACTTTTACCCGACATTGAGATGAAATGACATCTCAAGCCCTGTCGCCCAATGAAACCAATAGGGTTTATAAGCCTCGCACCGCGGTTCCTGGCCATCCTTAGATCTTCTAAGCGGTTTACCAGTACTAGTGTGCGGGCCGGATTCAGCTCTGCGTGGAAGCATCATGCAGCCCATATATTTCTTCCAGCCCCTATGGGCGGGAAAAAAATATTGAACACAGCCTGATCCAATGTATGGAATTATTTCAGATCAAACAGATCTAACACTGATAAGTTTCCAATCTGATATTTCTAATAATTCCAACACCCGCATCAGTATTTTTTTTTTTTTAATGTTCGAATTAATTGGCCATTTACAGTATGTGTTCTATAAAAGGGTTATCCTTTGGAAGCAAGGAATACACCACAGAACTGAAAAATATGGAGTGTACATGTTTTCTGGACCAGACTAGCTAGTTTCGGCCAATTAGGCCTCATCAGTTACCCTCAGATATTGTCAAAATTCCACAATGGAATCAATGATCCCAAAGGACAAGAAAATGTAATCTACACTTTTATATAGTAAAGCTCGGGTTTACAGGGGTATACATTAATTTCCGTATTCATGCTCTGAGACACTGGATTGTGGGTACTCGATAGAATCGCCTCGTCGAGACGTTTCTGTCGACTCCCCGCAATCTATGTTTTGAGAAAAAAGGCAAATATTCCAATTTTTCTTTTTAAAATTTCTTTTTCTTTGGCCAAAAAATGGCAATGTATTTGAATAAGTGTGTTTCGAAATACGGTAAAACTGGTAGACTAACTGCGACACCTGCCAGGTGTATCCATTTCCCTTAAGATATTTTTATTGTTGGAGTTGAAACGCTTGCTTTTCGGTCTGTTTCGCTATTCAGACAGGCTGTTTCCTGTAATTGCAGTATAGTATTGCATCATCGTTTAAGCTGATTGGTTGATCGCGTCACGTGCCCCTCCATGGAACAGCTACAATCTGGTCATTATACCCGGTTTGCCCGCCTCATGGCGACCAAACCAAAAAATGTAATGTATTCCCCAGTAAATCCCAGTTTTCTCCATATAAATTGGGATTTAGTTGGGTGATCATTATTTTGACGGACTTGCTCAGTACAGCCTTCGTAGACGGGTACGGTCCTTCTCCTGCTCCATAAAAAGATATAACAAAGAAGGAAATCGTTCAGAATTGAGCCGGGGCACAGACTTTTCTACAACTTACATGAACGCACAGCGAAATGTTTTATTTACATATAAGTAATTGTGATATTCTTATTTATACTCTAAAAGTAGGTTTTAGGTGCTTGTTAGAACCGCCTCTGGCGAGACCGGACTTAAGCGCACAGGTCAAAATTGTTTGCATGAATGTAAAGCTCTTGTCACAAGGAACCTACATGCAGAATATGACGGCTCTATCTCAAAGGGTTCAAAGCTATGGCCAAAAATGTTATTTTTTATTTTAAGTAGGTCAAAGGTCAAGTTCACAGGTCAAAACTTTTTGCATTAATGTAAAGGTTTTGTCACAAGGATCATACATGCCAAATATGAAGGCTGTATCTCAAGCAGTTCAAAAGTTATGATCAAAGATTTTTTTTTCTTTTAAGTAGGTCAAAGGTCAAGGTCACAGATCATTTTTTTGCATGAATGTGAAGCTCTTGTCACAAGGAACCTTCATGCCATATATGAATGCTCTATCTCAAACGGTTCAAAAGTTATGACCAACGTTTAAGTTGTCCACGTAAAACCAACCAACCAACAAACAAACAAACTATCTATGTATCTATCTGCTATCTATCTTCTCATACTGAGTCGGTCATATTTGGCCATTACCTCAGGTGGGTGGCTAAATTTAGAATTTAGCATAAAAAAAATCATCACTGGATGAGCCCTTAAAACTATTTACAATCCGATCACAGAGGTATCCTAAAACGCATACCGCTGAGTCTCAATCTCATACTATACGGGCTTTGAACTCCTCTGCGGTCTTTGCATTCACCACAGAAGATGGAAGACTATTCCAATGCGGAATAGTTCCAGGGAAGAAAGAGTTTTTCAGGGCATCACTATAGGACTGGTACCTACAAAGAGACAGGGAAAAAACAAAATGTTCCCGCTATCGCTACCGGGGACATAAAAATAAAAAATAAAACAAATATGTTTTGTTTTAGTGTCACATTATACTTGCAAACCAATCTTGACACCCACATATGTCATAGTCTCAGTTTCTTCAACCGATAAACGTTTTGCCTTCCAAATTTGAGATATTCGAAAATTGAGAAGACTCAGATCCGACGCCATAGAACGATTGGGGTGTTTTGTTTATAATTATGGAGAAGAAAAGAAAAAATGCAACAAATGAACAGAGTCTGATATCTTTTAAGAGTAATGAATACACCTTCAGGGGAGGCAACTGCTGCAAAAGTATTTTTGTATCCCATGTCAATATGAGTCAACTCTAAAGGAAAGAATTTGCTTAAAGGTAGACCCTTTTTCTGTGGGACAGACTTTATGGAAAATGAACAGGAAGATGAGATGAGAGATGGCGGGAAAATTTGCCAGGTGTATCGATTCCCCTTAAGCCTTCTCTTGCTGAATATTCAGTTAAGCCACACCCATTTCTGACTTTGAACCAATCAGATTACTTGATGTAATTTGTTCCTACAAATTCATAAATTGAATGTCAAACAGTGTAGATCCTGATCAGATGGCTTCTTCAGAAGCCATCTGATCTGGATCTACACTGTTTCCAAAGATAGGGGTTGTCGTGAACAGCAGGATAAGAGTTAAGCTAGATACGGAGCTGCCAAAAAAGGCTGTTAACCCCTTTGCTGCTGAGCCCGGATATGCCTTATCTTTCAAACAATGCAGATCCAGACCAGATGGCTTCTGAAGAAGCCATCTGATCAGGATCTACATTGTTTGTCACTAAGATTATGAAATTGTTGCAATAATTTGCATCAGGCAATCTGACTGGTTGATAATAGGTAGTGGGTGTGGCATATTAAAATATACAGCAGGAGGACAAGGGTTATATGTGTGTGTGGGGGGGGGGGGGGTAGGGGGGGGGGGGTGGAGATTCATTGTATCATACAGGGGTTAATCAAATTATTTTCACTGACTTGATATTAGTATGACGTAATGCATTCCTTTATCTCTCCAATGCTGAAGTTTTATAATTAAACATTATTTTCTTATCCAAACAAAGATTGTAGGTGTTAAACAAAGCGGTTCTAACAAGAACCCACGATCTACAGAGTACCCTCGTTATAACGACAGTATTTGTTACCTATAATTGTGCCGTTATAATGGATTTGTCGTTATAAAGAATCCCAGTTAGGATTATGGTAGGTTATAAAAGATTTTTTTCCATGTAATTACTCCAAGAAACAAATGTCTATAACATTTGTTTTCTTGGAGTATTAAATTACTAGAATCTTTCATGGCTATGGATTCGGGCATTTCCAACCCGAGGGAAGCCCGAGCCGATCGCAATCGAGGCTAAACCTTGAGCTAAGAATTCATTCCATTGAAATTTTCGTTATAATGTGTTTTGCCGTTATAACGAATGTCGTTATAACGCGGATCCTATGTATGTTTTTAAGTAGAAATAAGTCGAATAATGTGCATACCCAGCTCGTACAAATGACGTTTACAGGGATGTGTCATACATGGGTCAATTAAAGTTAAGTTGACTGGGTATATATACCAGACACATTCATCGCCAATTTCTACATTGATTGCCCCGTTTGCTGGCTTCACAGCGAGCCCTTTGACACATATTCTTACCATATGTAACCAGGGAGATATTGGCATTTTTAAAACGAATGCCTTCAGGGCCTATCACAATCAAACCTTTTAAAAACAAATATTGCATAGTTCACTTTTTACCAAAATTTCTGACTTCAACACTCGTAATAAATTATTAACGGCTAACCTTAATCAGGGTTATCGGTACCATAAACTACGCAAAGCCTTTTCAAAATTTTATAGACGCCATTCTGATTTAATTTCTAAATTCAATATTGGACTTAAATCTCTTCTACAACAAGGTCTATCGGAACCCGAATTTTATGGTGACTTAGTATATAAATTCAGAAAAATATATAACCGCAATGACTTCAGCACCCAATTTCGTAAAATCATTCTTCGATATAAAAAGATTGGGTACAACATGGATGTTATACGACAGACTGCATGCATGGTAGTTAACCCAATCACGGTTGGCAACTTTGCTGTCCTCTTTAATTGCACGCCGGTGGGTCGGGCCTCAGATTCTATGACGGCTCCAACGTAAAGGCTTATTGAGAATTAGAGAGATCTAACTCTTGGTAATGTTGGTTGGTGCCTGATGCTCTGTCTCTGGTCGGGCCCATCGGAGTCTAACTGTTGGTTTTCTTTTGCTCCAGCATTTCAGTGGTTCTTGCTGTCGAGTCCTCACCGTTGTCTCACCTCTGTGGTTCTTTGATTTTTTGTGTTCACGGAGATGTTGCACTGATGAGTTAGGAGGCCTTCATGCGGACTGAACAAATTATTTGTCTTAATCGCGACGGAAGTAAGGGCGAGGATGGTGGCCACGTAAAATCGATTTAAGCCCCCCAGTGGAAATCTTTCCACTGACCGTTCCAAGGCGGTTCTTCTGTGGCGGTTTATTTATGTTGTTGTTTGTTACTTACTGTGTGTATCACTTGTGTCTTTTTATTTTGGATGGCCATATGGCCATTTTGTGGGAAAGTAACTGTCCTTATGGCCTTCCTTTGTTTAGGTTTCCATTGTGGTCTGGTCGCTTAATGTTTGTGTTTCTTTCCCTTTGGTGTCGTTGATGGGTGGAGTAAGTTAATTGTATCGATTCCTGATCTTTGTTTTACTTTCACATTTAAGATGGCAGCTGGAGGTTAGAGCAAAAATACTTAAATGACAAACCTTCTTAACCTCAGGTCAGTTTTGTTCAAAATTCACAAGAATGCTTATAAGGTGACCCTCTACAAAAAAAAACTAAAATAGTTCTGCTTTACGGCATAAGCGGGCTGCTGCTGCTGATGATGCTAACAACAGAAATATCATACATCTGTGAATCCACATAGGTTCCATAAACTATGATATTGTCATAGTGTGAAGTCAGGTGAGCGATCCAGTGCCTGAGGTTATAAAACTTTTTATCAGTCACCCCCTATATTAATAACCTATATTAATTGCATTGTAGCACACTGACCTGATAAAGATATGCTATCTCAGGACAAGTGAGCTTTATCAGGTCAACGTGACATTGCACTTTTATGAATGATTTGTTTGTTTGTTTGATTTGAGGTTTAACGTCCCCGTCAACACTGTAAAGGTCATTTTGGAGACGTTGCTTCCAATTTTGTGGGACTTTTACCCGACATTGAGATGAAATGACATCTCAAGCCCTGTCGCCCAATGAAACCAATAGGGTTTATTAGCATGGACGGTCCGCCTCGCACCGCGGTTCCTGGACAGGCTTAGATCCTCTAAGCGGTTTACCAGTACTAGTGTGCGGGCCGGATTCAGCTCTGCGTGGAAGCATCATGCAGCCCATATATTTCTTCAAGCCCCTATGGGCGGGGGTGAACTTTTATGAATGAACGGGACTACTAGAAAAATTGACAAAATGTTATTATTACTGAAAAATAACGGAAAAATTACTTATTAAATATCACAGGAAAAAATAAAGTCAGCTTATACTAAATATATCGACCGCCGGAATGTCGGGACCCACTGAGGACCATCGATAAATGATCATAAATTACTAATTTAAGAGTGTACAAAGGGGAAAAACTGATAAATAGAATACCAGGTCCGTGTCATTTGATATCAAGTTTATCAGGCTTGGCTTCGAGAACGCATGTAGAATCGCTCGACAAGCCTCGCGATTCTACAAGCGTTCTCAAAGCCTTGCCTGATAAACTTGATATCAAATGACACGAACCTGGTTTTCTCTATTTATCAGTTACCCCCTATATTTATATTGCATTGTAACGCATTGACCTGATAAAGATATGCTATCTCAGGACAAGTGAGCTTTATCACGTCAACGTGACATTGCACTTTTTTGAATGAAGCGGAGTACTGGAAAAAATCGACAAAATTGTAATTATTAGTGGAAAAAATAATAATAATAAAATATACTTATTAAATATCACAGGACAAAATATTGTCAGCTGATACTAAATATATTGACTTCAGGAATGTTGGGACGCACTGAGCACCATCGATAAGTGATCGTAAATTGCAAACTTAAGAGTGTACAAGGGGATAAACTGATAAATAAAATACCAGATTCGTGTCTTTTGATATCAAGTTTATCAGGCTCGGCTTCGAGAACGCAAGTAGAATAGCTCGGCAAGCCTCGCGATTGTACAAGCGTTCTCGAAGCCTTGCCTGATAAACTTGATATCAAAACACACTCACCTGGTATTCTCTATTTATCCTGCTGACATTTTAAAATTTGTGAGCAGGATATATAGAGGTTCTTACACGAGTGGTCATTTCATATGATATTTATGAAACGAGCCTTTGGCGAGTTTCATAAATGGCATATGGAATGACCAAGAGTATAAGATTCTGTTTATCATATGACCACTTTACACTTGATTTTATCACCTTTGAATTTGACAATTTTTCCACACAAAAAATGCATTGTTGATATGGATGTCGCCATGACGTTACTTAATCCCGCCAAAGTGTTATTGCATGTATGGTCATACGAGTTTTATTACACGACGTTATCCACTGCTTATAAACGACGTCATATGATAGATATTTACATTTCCTGTGTTAAGGCTAATGTACGTAAACCTATTGAAAACAATGTAGTCCATGCTTCCATGAACGCCTCGAGTCACAGGATTTTCAGGGACGTCAAGTGACGTCAGTCTAAACCATTTTGTCTGTACGGGTGTTGGTGACGTCAACGCTCCTTCGCTCCTTGTAGAAAAACAGCATGTAAATGTTTTTTCAGCTTTAAACGTTTGCCCTATAAGCATTTATTCGCCCAGTATTGAGGGACAAAGACTGTAAATATAAAAATAAACCTATTTTTTTGTGCTTTCCATGAAAGTATGAACGACAGTGGGTCGCTAGCAAAGTTAACATGAACCCCTTCGGGGCATTTACTTTGCACGCGACCCACTGCGTTCATACTTTCATTAACAGCAGGAAAATAAAATTCCGATTTCTTAAATGAAATTCTGTGCTGATCTGAACAGGAAAATTGCCTTATTTGTTCATATTTTGATTAATAGTTATGAGGATTAAATGCTCAGGTGAGTTGAACATGAAAAAAAAGTTTTATATCCACGTGGCCCGGTCCAACTTGGTTTCATTTATTTATTTATTTAGTTTGGACGAGTTTTACTTAGTTTTATTTAGTTTTACGAGTTTGGACATACACGTGCATCAAAGGACTTTTTAGCCGTAGCTGAGAAGCACAGTTTATGTCTCTCCTTGTCACAGGCACCGAGAACAGGTTCCGTGGTAATAAAACGTTTTTCATGCTGGACTCAACTGAGTATGAAATTTGTCCTGTTCATAAATATTAAAATGCCAACAATTGTTGGCATTTTAATATTTATGAGCAGGACAAATATTTGCTTCTATTGATCTAAGCAGAAAAATACCGAAGTTATCACTATTTTTAAAGTTATAAGCGTTTAACACGTTTTAAATTCCATGCTGAAGTGAGTTTAGCATAAACACGTTTTAAATTCCATGCTGAAGTGAGTTGAGCATAAACATAGTTTTATAATCTCGGATCCAGGCTTCCTCTTTAAGGAGTTCAAATGAAAATAAAAAAGGTTCTTTTTCTACCTGAACAAAAACTCATCATTATTTATCATTGCACCAACTTATCAGACTAGCTTCGAATGTTCCTAAGAAAATATGACTGTCTGAAACCCTATGTTGACAGCCAGAAATGGAGGGTTGAGTCATAACATCTTTTGATGCTCAATTTAGGACTGAACGGACATACAGTGTATGACGTCAGAGTAGAAGGAGACAGTAAGTAAGATCACAGAGGCTTGATGCAGCAGGGTGTCCCTGCCCCCTTTTATAAAGGACCCTCGTTTTACTCTAAAGTTAGGTTCTCCGCTGTGCAACAAAAACGTATAGTAGCCCAAATTGAGCCATCCGAAATTAATGCTAATCCCACTGAGCATATAACTCTTATGTAAAGTCGATGTAACATTATGGCATTGCGTCGACGTTGATATGGCGTCGCTTTCTTGTTTTATGCCTGTTTGGACCGGTCAGGAAGAAGTGGCGATTGTGAATGTGCATTCTAATGCACTTACGTATGTAACGCGACGTCTGATTGGATAACGTCAAAAATTTGCGACAGTATATTCTGCGATATACTGTCGGAAACCCGACGTCATCACGTAACGTCGCTTTTCATTGGCTGGCATTTGGTTTTACGCAGCTGACTGCGCTTGCCGCCTTGTGCAAAATAGTACAATTGTTAGCTTAACAACCAAAAAAGTGCATTAGAATGGGGATAACTGTATTGAAAATTGTCATTTGGGGAGGTAAATCGTCGGTTTTACGGTCGCAAATTCCGTTTTACGGCTCCGCTGACGCGTCGCCGTAAAACGAAATTCCCGACCGTAAAACCACCGATTTACCTCCCCAAATGACAATTTTGAATACAGTTATCCCCTAATTCTAGGCTTTCCATGTTCATGTTTATATATGCGCGAATATTTGTTCTGCAACTACCACTTTCGATATTCTCTGGACCTTAATTCTAAGTTTTTATAGAAGTCATTCCGATTTAGTTTCAGAATTCAATTTTGGACTTAAATCTCGTCTGCAACAAGGCCTATCGGAACCCGAGAGACTTAGTATATATATTAAGAAAAACGTATAGTCTTGAGTTGACTTTAGTACCCAATAATAATTCTTCGATATAAAAAGATCGTGTATAACATAAATGTTATTCGACAGACTGCATGCATGGTTGATAACTTTGCTTCCCTCTTTAATTGCACGCCGGTGGGTCAGGCCTCAGATTATATGATGGTTCCAGCGTACAAGCTTACTAAAATATCGGTTGGTACCAGATGCTCTGTCTCTGTTCAGGCCCATCGCAGTCTAACTGTCGGTTTTCTTTTGCTCCAAAATTTCAGTTATTTCATGCTGTCGAGTCTCTGAGTTGTTCAAGCTGTAATTGTTTTGGTCCATTTGATCTCGGAGATTTTGCACCGATGAGTTAGGAAGCCTTCGTGCGGACTGAACAAATTATTTATCTAAACCACGACAGAAGGACGAGGATTGCGGCCGCGTAAATCCGATTTAAGACCCCCGCCCCCACCCACACACACACACACACACACACACCAGTGAGACCCTTCTCACTGAACGTTCTAATGCGGTTCTTCTGTCGCGGTTTCTTTTGTTATTGTTCGTCTTTGAAGGTGTTATCGCTTGTGTCTAATTTTGTTTCGGATAGCCAAATGTCCATTTTGTGGGAAAGAAACCGTTCCTTTGGCTTTCCGCTATTGATGTTTGCATAAGGGTCTAGTCCTTTCATGCTTGTGTTTTTTTTCCCTTAGGCGTCTCTGATAGGAGGTGTGGGTTAATGGTATCGATTCCTGATGATTGCGTTCACTCCAATTTCGAATGAGTCCTTAAACCAAGGTCCCGTACACATATGACTTAAGCTGTTGGTGGGTAGTAACACACACGCGCGCGCGCGCAAGCACGCACGCACGAACGCGCGCGCACGAACGCACACACACGCACACACCACTCTTGTTGATGTCATCAGTGGGATGTCTGGTCATACACATCCTGGGCCAGTTGTTCAAAACTAACGACGTCGTTAGTTAACGTATCGTTAAAACGTTGATCATTAAATATGGCAAATATCCAGAAATTTTTGCTGAAAAAAATGTGAGCAGCTTTTGCGGATGCAAAAGCTGCTCACATTTTTTCAGCAAAAATACCAAAATTTATGATATTGTACTTGCTAGAAGAGTTAACAATATGACCATTAACGAGCTCGTTAAGCTAACGATGCTTTGAACAACTGGCCCCCTGTCTTTTCTTGTTTCTCACTTATTTCATAGAAAACAAGGGGTAACCTCTTAAAAGTGTAAACCCTAATCGGACGCAGCAGAACGCTGAGTTCAAGCGGTGAAGTCACTTATATGATTTCCTAGGACTAGCGTGTCAATATGAACCAATACGAAGACATTTGCCAACGAGCATTCTCAATTTCAGTTCGTTTTTCATATAATGTTACCCCGTTTGCACTTGATGAACACTTTACGGTATTACTTACATAGTTGTCTGTTACAGTAGAACAAGCTGTATAATCCGGTATGTACATTATTTTTTCTTGGATGTTGGTAGAAATTATTATTTTTTTTTTTTTCAAAACAAATTTTAACAATATTTTATGACATTTGATATTGTGTATGTTTTAAAACTAATTTGTATATATATATATCTATTTATTTTTTATATGTATTTACTTCTTAATTTTTTTACTGGCATTTTACGTACAATTAAATGAAAAATGAGAACAAACCCTTACCTTCCTGCCACATATTTACGAAAGCAAATTCATTTCAGCTTATCATAAGACGCTGTGCTACGTATTCATACTATGTTTGACCACACGTGTGATAGCACGTAGGCGGGGAACAGGTAACGTCATGTAAACAGTGCGTTTTCTGTCGAAGCATTCTAACTTTTCAAAGCGGTTTAGAATGATCGTATAATAGGATCTTAAACACGTGGTCATTTCACGCGAGCTTTATGAGACTCGCCGAATGCTCGTTTCATAAATGTCATGTTAAATGTCCACTCATGTAACATCCTATATTTTTAGTTTTTTTTTTTTTTTTGTTTTTTTTTTCAGAACACCCGAGTTATTATTTATCCATCAAGTGTCTTCACCACCAGCAATTTTGAAAAGGTATATGCCATTACAACAATTAGCACCGGCCTTGTTACCTCAGTTTGAATGAGTGAGTGTTTGAGTTTTATGTCTCACCAACAGCTAAGGTCATACGGAGACGGGACCTCGATTTATAGACTCATCCGAAAGTCTGGAGAAGCCCGGGCTCGATCCTGCGACCCCTCGTTTACAAGGCGAGTATCATAACCACTACACCACGGAGGCTTCTAACCTCAGCTTGAAACACGTCTAGATGGTGATCAGGAAATCGTGGGTTCGTAACCTGCCTGCCTGAGGCGGCAAAGTTCATTCATATAGATTGGTAATGAAATCTGTTCTATGGTAATTCTCTGCCTTTCGCTGGTTGTCTGTTTCAGACGAAAGAGGGTGATCTATACTGGTTAACCACTTATGTACAGAGGACACGCATTATAACGACCAAAACTCGTTATAACGACAATTTCAATGGAACGAATTCTTAGCTCAAAGTTTAGCCTCGATTCCGAGCGGCTTGGGCTTCCCTCGGGTTTGAAATGCCCAAATCGAGTCCATTGTCATGAAAGATTCTTGTAATTTAATACTACAAGAAACAAATGTTATAGATATTTGTTAGAATCGCCTCATCGAGGCGATTCTAACAAATGTCTATAACATTTATTTCTTGGAGTAATGCTGTGGAAAAGACCTTTTATAACCGATCATACTCCTAACGGGGATTCTTTATAACGACAAATTCATTATAACGGCACAATAATAGGGAACATTTCTGCCGTTAAAACGAGGGTCCTCTGTACATGTATATGTTTTTTTTTTTTTTTTTTTTTGGTTTTTTTTTTTTTTGGTTTGGGTTTTACGGCCCTTTCAAGATTATTTTTCACTCATATCGAGCCGATCGTTAATCAGAGGTGGGCGAAAACCGGAGTACCCGGAGAAACACCACCTGACCTTCCGTTGCAGAACTTGACGTCTCACACGTGGCCCGAGCGAGGCTCGAACCTACGGCGGTGAGAGACCTAATGACTAAGAGTCAGCGCTCTTATCCACTAGGCCACGGAGGCCCGTACATGTATATGTTTGCCAAGGAAAGATGTAGTTAGGTAAACTGAACGGCTCGATTGAGTTCGTAACAGCGTTGACTGCACCTTAAAATAATAATAATAATAATAATAATAAAAATTAAACATAATATATAGTTTACGAAAAAAAATCAAGATTGGCCCATATATGAAGAAAACGTAAAAAGAATAGATGGAAAAATAAGCCGGGTAAATGCATTGTCACAAACACAATATACGGATGATCTTACATGGGTGTTAATGTATGATTGAATTTATTAAACAAGTTGAGAAAAGTGATAAAATTCGAGGCTATGCCGAGCATTTTACTTCTTTTCCTCAACGACTTTAATAAGTTCAATAATACTTGAGGACGAGCATGAATACAAGATTCTGTTTATCACATGACATTTAAAACATTTAAACCACGCTTTTTGTACAAAGATACCAATATTCCACCACAAGTTAACGCGACGGCGTTAAGGCCGTCGTACGTATAACGTTACGAAACGTATCTAACTAATTTGCATATTTCACCGACTAGTGGATACCAGAATTTATTACATGGCGTCATTACAGTCTCAGACGCGACGTCCTGTGATAGAAGGCATTAACTATATCTTACTAGAACTGATAGATATGTTGTGAGCCTCGTTCTAAAGGATTAGAATTTTGTAGGACATATTATATTATTTTTCAACATAATCCCCTTCAGTATCTATACACTTTTACCAGCGGTGTTTAAGGGCCTTAATGAAATTTTATAGAATTCTTTTCCTTGGCTGTTCAGAAAGTCATCTACTGCATATATGACGTCATCATCAGACTGAAAGTGGGTGCCTGAAATAGCCGGTTACAGTTTCGGAAATAGATGAAAGTCTGATGGATCGGGATCAGGTGAATAAGGTGGATGCTCAATCAATTTATAGCCACGATCGTGAATGGCAGACTTGTGGACAGGAGCATTGTCCTGATGGAACAACACACCTTTAGTGAGTTTTACAAGGGGCTTAAGTTTAATCTTTTCCCGTAACTGCGTAAGAAGTGAAGCATAGTATGTGCCATTGATTATTTGTCCCTTTAGGAGATAATCTATCAGCAGAATAACATCTACATCGCAGAACACCGATGCCATAACATTCCCAGCTGATGGAACAGTCTTTGCCTTTTTGGCGAAGGTGAGCCAGGGCGCTGCCATTGTTTCGATTGTTGTTGGCCTCTTGGGTAAAATGATGGACATAGTGACAAATCTCTGAAGAAAGTTGGCCGGTTAGGTTTAGATTAGACCCTGGTGTGCTTCTGATCAACTGTCAGAAGTCCTGGTACCCATTGGCCGAAAACTTTCTCATTATCCTCTGTCACGATGGGATGTACTCTTTCCTGTAAAGTACCAACTGTACTGGCTATATATCTTTCTGTGACCGGGGTCATCCTCAAGGCTCTGGCTACCGGGTTTAAATTTCGACATCCAACTTTTCACTGTAGCATATAAAGGGACATCTTTACCTAGTGTCGCTATCATATCATTATGGATATTCTTAGGTGTTAAACCTTTTTAACCAAATATTGGCTCACTGCTCTTTCACCGATTTTGTCCATTTTGCCAAAGCTGCTTGTCTTGTTTACTTTAGAATGCTACCTCGTCGATATAAACTGACCAAATAAGACCATTCCTTGGGTACACGGCCCTATAGAGTCAGAGAATAGTAGGACTTAAAAAGAACATCCCTGCGTACCTCCTTCAATACGAGACTCACAACAAATCAATCAGCTCTCGTAACTTGTATAGTTTTAAAATGGTCAACGCTTTAATTTTCTCCGTACTTTACTTCTGAAATAGATGTAAACACGTTATTGTAGCATGATTAATGGTCATCGCTATAATTTCTCCATACTTTATTTCTGAAATGAATGAATGTAAACACGTTATTTTAATATGAGTTTAACGTCCCAGTCAAAATTATTTAGGCCATATCGAGCCACCGAGCTGATGAAGCCACCTGGTCACACATTTCTTTGGCAGACTAACACGTACGCTTTTAATCAGTACAGCGCACATTATTTCGTAAGAAACTGACAACTGACCTTCTTGTATTTGCGGAAGGGAGATATTGACAGTGGAAAGTATTTTTGCGCAGTCCTCACGAAAGACATGTCGACCCGTCAGGTATAATGTCCGCGACCTCCTGTTCACCAGTCAGACGGGTACCCGACTGAACAACCGAGGTCGATGTAACAGTTAATCTTGATCCCTGGGCAGCCTATCCCACAGGGAGGGGATCTGTCCCAGCCTAGACATCTTAACCCCTACCCTACATCCCTACACCCCAACGAGTGCGCGGCAAGTTAAACCGGCTGGGAAATCGTCCTCCGGCGAGAAAGCTAAACCAACTGGGATATCTTTACCCTACATTTATTAAGTGATAAAATGTTTTCTGGAGGGTCGCACATAATTGACTCTGCCGTAATCAGGTTCGAATTTTTACCTCAAAATGATTTTTGTTTCTATTTAGTTTTCAAAGTGTTTTCTGAGGTTTTTGTAACATTTAATAACCATTGCAATGTGCATTTTGTTATAAATTATTTTGCGACTTCATAGACTACTTTCCGGTCTAGTCCGCATGGCTGGAAGCACAGGAAAATAGAGGGGTAAACAGACTAACCCTGTATTTTTCCAGCTACTGGTTTGTTTCCTCCGATTGCAGCCCATCAGCTGTCCATGGCAAATCTGAACTCTCTTTAACGCACGATGTTTACTTTATTTTTCCATTGGTGTAAAAAATATAGCCTCGAAGAGTCTATCAGTTCACATATTCCACGGCCATACTTTGTCAACACAAACAAAACAATGAATCAATAGTGGCGTTTACATTAGTTTGCGTGACGTCATATATATGGAAAGAAAACACTGCCATATTTGATAACTAAAAGTGCAGACTGTAATGCCTGGCAGCGCACAATATTCTTTTAACTGTCAGTCGCAGTCTCAGGTTCAATTACTGTTAAGCCATCTCAGTGAACAAATAGCCTGTGCCAGCACCCATAATTAGGATCTTGCACTCAACAGGTGTTGGCCTACTGGTAAACTGCTTAGAGGATCTATGCCTGCCCAGGCAAAGCGGTGCGAGTCTGCCTGTCCATGTTAATAAACTCTATTGGTTCAATTGGCGGCGGGGTTTTAGTTGACATTTCATCTTAAGGTCGGGTAAATGTCCCACAAAATGGGAAGCGACGTCTCCAAAATGACCTTTACAGTGTTGACGGGGACGTTAAACCTCAAATCAAACAAACAATAATCAAGCATAAGCAAAAGGGTGTACAAGAAAAAAATCCCTTTGATCTGTTTCGAATATAAAGATGATGGTTTAGGTTGTGCCACACGGAGCCTTTTTATGCCCACACCTCCACCATCATAACAGAATTTTGTCAATGTACCGGCTCCAGCCAATCGGGCTGCATGATGCTTTCACGCAGAGCTGCCACCGACCGCACGTGAGAACTAGTAAACCGCTTAGAGGGTCTAAACCTGCCCAGGAAAATGGGTCCGAGTCGGACCGTCCATGCATATAAACCCTATTGGTTACGTTGAGCGGCAGGGCTTGAGATGTCATTTTAACGTCAACATAATATTGGTCATTTTGGAGAGGTTACTTCCCAATTTGTGGGTCTTTTTACCCGATATTGAGATGAAACCTGCCAGCCAGTGAAACCAATCTATATGTTTATAAGGACCGTCCGTCTTGCACCACTTTACCTGGGCAGGGCGGTCTACTCGTACTCATGTTTGATTGGGTTAGTATCATGCAGCACTATCTTTTTCTTCAAGGCCAGTTCGGGGCTATCATGCATTGTAGAGACTATATATATGAGAAGTTTTTGGGCGACGCCTTTGAAGTGGTGTAGCACACTGAAGTGATTCAGCTATAATTACAAAGGCCCCCAGAACAGAACTCGCATGACAAGACATGAAGCACAATGATGAAATGCATTAGGCTGAGAAAAGAGCCTTGAGGAACACCGACCTTCAATTCGAATTCTTCAATGGAACCAATACAAAAACGCATACGGCTCCGCGAATTAGCATACACCCACTGGACCATTCGAACATTCCACTCCTCCGCTTCAAATTTTCTCTGTGCCTCCCAGATGACTTTCCGAGACACTCAACCAAATGCCTTCTCAAGGTCCACGAAAGCCACCATGTGGGAATGCAACTGCCATTTTGGCTTTCCGCTAGTGATGTTTCCATTACGGTCTAATTATTCATGTTCGTGGTTCTTTCCCTTTGGTGTGTCTGATCGGAGATGTTGGGTAATTGTATCGATTCCAGGTCATTGCCATCACTTCTATCCACTTTCGAAAAGTAAAAGGATAATTTATCTCACCTCATTTCACAGTTTGCATAAACAGCCAATAGATAATTAAAAGCGTTTCCGGTCAATATGGCATGAAAAAAAAAAACTTAACAAAATTATAGAAAAAAAAAAATTAGAAGTGTTTCTACTTTCCCTATAACGTTGGCAGGAACTTAAATGGGAAAAAGCAAATTTTTATATTCTTTTGCATCAGCTTATTGTATTTTTTTTTATCGATTTCAACCCATTTCATTAGGGGGTGGGGTAATAAATTGTCAAAAAAGATAGCTAAAAATGTATAATAATGTTTCCCAGGTATATTAATAACATACATCTGACATTGTTTGAACGTCTGCGACAATGTTAATGGCTTCATATCTTTTAAACATGAACAAAACGACAATATGGCTATATCAGAACATGCATTTTTTGGCCAGAAAAATCCATTTTTCACACCATAAAACTTATAAATGAAATTGTGTTTCAATTCTAATGAAATACTTTGATTCATATCACATTAAGGAAGCAAAAGTATGTGCAATAATAAAGGTATAATCCTTGTTCTTGTCATTTAAACACTATCTTAATGCTTTTTTAGCCATTTTTTTATTGGGGGGTGGGGTAATTTTTTCTGCAATATTTCTCTCAGATGCCTGGTGACATGGTCAAATTTCACACCTATTTCGTGTATCTAATATTATTACACAATATATGTGAAAATAAGAAAAATCTAAAGACGAAAAATGCATTCTTTTTTCAAATATAGCGAAAATTGCATCTCAAAACAGAAAAACATGCAGAAAAGGACATTTGTAAATAGGTGTTTCGACAAAAATCTGTGAAAGAGTTTGTCTTTCACACATAGGTACGCAAACATGACATTATCCTGCATTGGTTTTTTTTTAACCAAACTTGGGAATATTGTTTTAAACCAGTTGTTATCGACAATTTGTCAATGACTGGGGTAATTATTGAAACATTCGATAAATTCGAAAACAGTACCCATCTTTAAGGCTAAAAAGCTCGAAAAAAAGCCTGGTGTGCCTATACTTTTATACCGGCAAACGAGTGCAGAGATTTCAAGCTACAAAATATAAGCAAATAAAAAAAAATCTAAAGAGAAAAGAATTACTCCCCACCCTCCTTAATATGTAATTGAAGTGTTATTAATGCAAGATATTAAGCTGATAGTAATGCTATCTATATCATATAACATTGTATGGGGCGCCATTTTACTATTTAATCTGTATATTTAAATATCCATAATTATTTATGGATATCCCCATAATTCGAATTATGGATATCCATAATTCGAGTTATGGATATCCACAATTCGAATTATGAATTCGATTATTATTTATGGATATCCATAATCATTTATGGATATCCATAATTCGAATTATGGATATCCATAATTCGAATTATGGATATCCATAAATCGATCTGAATTAATGATATCCATTAATCGAATTATGGATATCCATAATTCGATTTATGGATATCCATAATGCAAATTATGGATATCTATTATTCGGCTGATTTATGGATATCCATAAATCGAATTAGGAATAACCATAATTCGATTTATGGATATCTATAAATACGGATTAAATAGTAAAAGGGCACCCCATAACATTGAACATCAGGGTTCAGTTGATCAAAGCATTGTTTGCTTAACGAGCTCGTTAGTCGTCATATTGTTAACTGTTCTTGCAAGTATATACAATATCTAAAATTTTGGCATTTTTGCTGAAAACAAATGTGAGTAGCTTTTGCATATGCAAAAGCTACTCACATTTTTTCAGCAAAAATATTACTATATTTGCAATATTAAATGAACAAAGTTTTAACGATGCGTTAACTAACGACGTCGTTACTTTTGAACAGCATGACCCAGGAGTACTTTCCCTTGAGTTATTGCAGAGTTCCAATCTCAGTTTTAGTAGACTCAAGGGCAGCTGCTGACTTTGACAATGTCATCACACAGTTGAGATTTGGCAGATCTTCCGCCATTTTCCAAAGGGAGACAACCTTCGAGACTTTCTGTTTGCTTTTCTATAAGCCCTGTCCCACTGAAAAAAGAGGTCTACTCTTAAAGGAAAGAACTTGCTTCTCCTCAGCAGTTAATTCTGTCCTTCACAAGTTGACCCCTATTGACATGGGAGGCAAAATTACTTTTGCAGGAGCTCCCCATCCCTCGGCCCCCGCCCATAGGGGTTTGAAGAAATATATGGGCTGCATAATACTTCCACGCAGAGCTGAATCACGCCGCACACTAGTACTGGTAAACCGCTTAGAGGACCTAAGCCTGTCCAGGAACCGCGATGCGAGGCGGACCGTCCATGCTAATAAACCCTATTGGTTTCATTGGGCGACAGGGCTTGACATGTCATTTCATCTCAATGTCGGGTAAAAGTCCCACAAAATTGGAAGCAACGTCTCCAAAATGACCTTTACAGTGTTGAAGGGGACGTTAAACCTCAAAATAAACAAACAAAATCTCCCCACTACCCTGAATGTGTATCCATTCCTCATAAGTTTGTTGTTGTTTTTTCCTCTCTCTGTCTCTCGCTCTCTGTGAAAAAGTGTGATATCTTGGATTATGGTATAAGAGTCTTCTCTGTGTGAATGAGTTAACTTTTCCGACATTTGGATAGGTAGGGATTAGGGGTGGAGGGGGTGGGGTGGGGTGGGGTGGGGGAGGACGTAAGGTTACCCAGCCCGGATATATCCCCACTAAACACCACCACCAGCACTGGGCGACAATGTAACCTAGCCGGGATATCTTGCACCCCACTCACGAGCAGAACTATTGGATTCACGCAAGCTATTAAGCCGATGGTACTTTGTTTGTTTGATTTGAGGTTTAACGTCCCCGTCAACACTGTAAAGGTCATTTTAGAGACGTTGCTTCCAATTTTGTGGGATTTTTACCCGACATTGAGATGAAATGACATCTCAAGCCCTGTCGCCCAATGAAACCAATAGGGTTTATTAGCATGTACGGTCCGCATCGCACCGCGATTCCTGGACAGGCTTAGATCCTCTAAGCTGTTTACCAGTACTAGTGTGTGGGCCGGATTCAGCTCTGCGTGGAAGCATCATGCAGCCCATATATTTCTTCAAGCCCCTATGGGCGGGGGCAGCCGATGGTACTGTTATTATAACATTGAACAACAGTACATTCCAGTGAGAAGCTCTTACTGAGCTCCCTTACTGACTTCCCCTCTCAATAGTTTTGGTCTAGTCCAGGGCAGCTGCAGACTTTGACAATTTCATCAGATATACATGTATAGTTTTTTTTTTCTCTGGAAAAGTGTGATATCTTAATTTATCATATGACGTCGTGTCTGAGAATGTCATAACGCCATGTAATAAATTCGGTAATCCACTAGTCGGCGAAATATGCAAATTAGTTAGATACGTCCCGTAACGTTACATATACAACGTCCATAACGACGTCGCGTTTACTTATGGCGGAATATTGACATTTTTGTGAAACAATAGTGAATACAATGCGTTTTAAATGTCATATGATAAATAGAATCTTGCATTCGTGCTCATGTATTATTGAATTTATTAAACTCGTTGACGAAAAGGGATAAAATGCTCGGCAAAGCCTCGCATTTTATCCCTTTCTCTCAACTCATTTAATAAATTCAATAATACATGAACACTCATGTAAGATCCTCTATTTATATCGTAAGAGTGTTTTCTGCCGTAATTCTAGAATGTTACGCCACGTTATGACCTTTATGCCAATACCAAAACTACAGAAGCAAACGACTTCAAGACATGATTATATGTAACACTTTTTATTATTTTCTCAGGCGCCATTGTCATCTTTTTTTTTTTCAAATGTCATCTGTCTTTGAAAATACTTTTGTCAAGGTTTATATATTCAAATGAATACAACGTAGCATATAAAAATCTTATATGGGTATGAGGGGTGGATGGAAAAATCCGTCCAGAGGGTCACTGTCCGGTATCACGAGGCTTGCCGTGTGATGCCGGACAGTGATCCCGAGGGACGGACTTTTCCATCCACCCCTCACATCCATAAAGGATTATTTTTCTTGCATACCTTCCATTTCTTAGCGCGGATTTTTAATGCTGCAGTCACTTCGGTTACCGACGTCCGCCATATAGTGATGACACTACATGAATACGTAATGTAACGTGCTGTGACGTCAACCTTTACAACGGCGCATATGAGGTCGTATTCAACCAGTGCATTTATCAAACACACGAGAATATTCGATTTTTGGTAAGAACACCAGGGTTAGAAGAGAATTTCAATCCCAAGCTAAAACTATGGATTTCCCTATCTGGCGTGCAAGAAGTATATTACTCTACAGCTCTGAATAGAAATATTGACTGTAACATAGCTATTATGGGAAGGACTTCGTGCTGGGTTGTCAGATAGAAGTGAATAAACTTGATATAAGGAACAAGTTGGCTATAAACATCGGTTACAAGGAGCTGGCCTGATTTCAGACTTTCTGGCGGCCCAGTCCTAAAACTTTCTATAATTTTCTGCTGCTCCGGTGTCTTATCCTCTGCAATGAACCATGATTTATTTACCTCAAACTTAGTCCTGGTAAAGTGATTAATGCATATTATAGATGTATAAAAGTCTTGACTTTCGAGCTGTTTTACTGCTGGTCGTTATGAGTATAATACTCTGCAATGGTAAACAGAATGGATCGAAAAGTGAAGTTGGACCGGATTCGAGTGATATCAGAAAAAGTATGGTGGGTAAGTAGAATAACAATTCTTTGTTTCCAAAAAGCATTCATGGCTTTAGTTTATCTCACTGTAACAGGCGGTCAGTGTTTGTGATGGCGATAGATAGTCTACCTGTATATGAGACCCGCCAAGCGAATTTGTGTCTTTGAGCATTCCGTCATGACCAATTTTAACTGCACATGCCCAGCCATGCAGAGAGGCCAGGGATATGGGTTTCTGTCTGAAGGTTCCTCTTGATTCACTGCTTGTATGAGCGAACAGCGAAGGTTCTGGCGAGACTGCGCGGATGACAACAAATTGAGCCGCATGAAGGAATCCTATTAAATTTAAGCGTGAGTAATGACTACAACATACAGACGAATGTAGACAAACATGAAACATGGGAATCATGAATCAAGAACAATGTAAAGTCAGAGCAAAACGAAATCACAGAGATCAGCATTCAGATTATCATATGGGCCCCGTCAAGCGATTTTGGTACTTATCGCCTATGCGAGCAGCGAAGGTTCAGGCGATCTTCTGTAAATAGTGTTTTTATGCAATACAATCATAGTTTATGAAATTAAAATAGAACTAATATAAACCTTCTTGAATGTCAAAGGTCAAGGTTATTTAATGACCTTGTCTGAAGGTCACAAGGATTTAATCACCATCAGTTTTTCAAAAATCTTCCCCACAGAAACCACGAGGCAAATTGAAGTTATGTTTTAAAAGGAGCATCTATGCATCATGGGAGTTAGAGTTTATATGATTTGTCCTGGTCACATGACCAAATTGCTGCCATGCCCATTTAAGATAAAAAAAAACCTTTAAAGATCTTCTTCTCCAGAACCGTTTATTTGTTTGTTTGCGTTGGAGTTTAACGACCCAGTCAACACTGTTTAGGTCATTTTTGAGCCGGTAATAGAACCATAAATCAGATGACCTTCAAGTATGTTAGACAGCAATCTACAAAGGTTATATAAATGATGATCCTTGGTTTTACGGCAAGGTCCAATTTGTTCTCAAAAGCATTTGAATGGGGAAAAGGTAAAGTAGTGCTTGTATGCAGTACAAACATAGTTTATGAAATGAATGTCAAAGGCGAAGGTCATTCAATGACCTTGGCTCAAGGTCACAAGTCACCACCAGAATTTCAAACATCTTCTCCTCAGAAACCTCAAGGCCAATATAAGTCATATTTTATATAAAACATCTATACATTATGGGAACTAAAGTTGTATAATTAGTCCTGGTCACATGACCAAGATCACCGCCTCCCCAAATAAGGTAAAAACCCTTTCAGTAAAAATCTTCTCCAGGACCATAAGTCAGATGACCTTGAAACTTGGCAAACAGCAAAAGGGAGTCAAGCCCTACAAACGTTATATAAATGATGACCCTGGGTGGATCTTGACCTATACCGCAAAGTCAAATTTGGTCCTTAAGCCATTCGAATGGAAAAAAGGTAATAGAGTGTTTGTATGTAATTCAGTCATAGTTTTTGAAATGAAAATAGTACATATATGCACCTCTTATAATGTCAAAGGCCAAGGTCATTCAATGACGTTGGCTCAAGGTCACACATATTGAATGACAATCAGAATTTCATACATCTTCTCATCAGAAACCACTAGGCCAACTGAAGTCATATCTTATATAGAACATTAATGCATCATGGGAACTAAAGTTTATATAATTTGTCCTGGTCACATGACCAAAATGACCGCCGTGCCCATATAAGGTAAAAACCCTTTAAAAATCTTCTTCTCCAGAACCATAAGTCAGATGATTTAAAACTTGGTATAAAGAGCAAAAGGTGCTCGAGCCCTACACAATTTAAATAAATGATGCCCTTGGTTGACCTTTACCTATATTACTTCAGATCCAGTTTGGTCCCTAAGGCGCTTGAATGGTAAAAGATAAAATGGTGCTTTTATCCGATACAAGTTCAGTCTAAGAAAATAAAAAAGTCTTAAATGTACTTCTATTAATGTCACATATCAGGGTAATCTAATGACCTTTGCTCAAGGTCACAAGGTTTGAATCACCCTAACAATTTCGACCATCCTCTGCTCTGGAACCACTGAGCCAATTTAAGTCATATTTTATGTAGAACATGTTTGCCTCACGGGAACTAAAGTTTATATAATTGATTCTGGTCACATTGACCAAGATGGCCACCATGCCCATGTAAGCTAAAACACATCTTCTTCATAACCATAAGTCAGATGACCTTGAAACTTAGCAGGCAGCAAAAAGCACCCGAGCCCTACACAGGCGATATAAATCATGATCTTGGGTTGATCTTGACCTGTTTTCTGGCAAGATCAAATTATTTGTTCCCTTCGGCTTATGTATGGAAAAAAGGATAGACAGTGCATTTATCAACAACAATTGTAGTTCATGAATTGAAAATCGGTCTTATATAAATGTCAGTGGTCAAGGTCATTTTTGATTTTGGCTCAAGGTCATTAGCTAAATGTAGGAGTGAATGTCTGTCAATTCATCTTCAAGAAATGCTTGGCCAATTTCTATTAAATTTGATGTGCAGCTTTCAGGGGAGTGGGAAACGAAAGTTTTATTTAAATGGTCCAGTTCACATGACCAATGTGGCTGCCACTCGTGAATGGTATAAACCTGAAGATATGTTTTTCGGCCAATTGAATCAGTGACTCAGGTGGCTATTTGTTTGAAGAGTGGACAAATGTTCGCTAGGAGCCATTCTTTGGTGATTTCACCCGTATCAAGATACTGTTGGAACAGAAGTGCAAAAACTGGACCTAACTCATTTGCTTATTTCTTCAGGACTCTAGGATGAAGCTCATAGAGGGATTCAATCCTTTAATGACTTGACCACTCCCACTGATGACACAACACTTTTATCCATGAAAGGGCCGATCTCCCAGTCAATGGAACCTCCTTGACTCAGTTCAGGGTGATGGCAAGCATTTTCCCACTGTAAGTCTATGGCACCTTGTGGTTGCCATAGCAACCAAAGTTTTCATTCAATTTCGATAAAAAGGCCCCACCAGAGGCGTGCTATAGATAAGAAATGATTGAGATCAGCCTGCAGTCTGAAGAGATGTAACTGGTCAAATGTGTGGACGGGCGATGGACGGACGGACGGACGGACGGACGACGGATGGAATACAATCCTTTTAGCTCCCCTGGATCCTTCGGCCCAGGTGAGCTTAACGAAATTACCCAAACCAATGTAGAATAGAACAGGTATTTGATAGGTAGCACCCGCATTTCTCGATTTAAGCCGCCCCTTATTAAATACTTTTCAATGACCGTTCCAATGTTTTTATCGAGTCAATACAAAGAGAATGGAATTCTTGTATTCTTGTACCAACTTTGATGGGACATATCGTATGTGTACAGACTTTAGGAAAGTTATTTCTCTGCAACACAGACAGCTTTCCAATTCCAAGAATGGACGACTGTATTGATAACTTTGGAAATGCCAACTATTTAACGACATTCAACCATGTTAAAGCATTCTGACAAAGTCCTCTCACAGAAAGAACAAAGGTGATTTCTGCAATTGGTACATCAGACGGATTATTCATTTATAAAGCCATGTTGTTTAGAATAAAACAAAAACAGAAAAACTCTCCAGCCACATTTAAGCGCCTAATAAACATGTTTTTGTTTTTTTTTTTTGTTTTTTTGGAGGGGGAGGGAGGGGGTGAGATTTGTTTTACGGCCCTTTCAAGTTTTTTTCACTCATATGGAGCTGATCGTTAATAAGAGGTGCACGAAAACCGGAGTACCCGGAGAAAAACCACCTGACCTACCATTGCAAAACTTGGCGTCTCACATGTGACCCGAGCGAGACTCGAACCCACAGCGGTGATAGACATAATGATTAATAGTCAGCGCTCTTATCCACTAGGCCACGGAGGCGCGTAATAAACATGTTTGTAGCAGGGTTGTAGCACTTATATTGATGATGCTATAATACACAGTAACATGTGTGATTGAAACTCTTTGGACTGTTAGATCATTCTTTGATTCTGTGACGTTTCCAGATTCTATGACGGTTGCAGTGTAAAGGCTTAATGAGAATTAGAGAGGGTCTACTTCTATGTAATGTTGGTTGGTGCCTGATGCTCTGTCTCTAGCTGGGCCCATCGGAGTCCAACTGTTGGTCTTCTTTTGCCCCAGCATTTCAGTGGTTTCTTGCTGTCGAGTCCTCACCGTTGTTTCATCTCTGTGGTTGTTTGATATTTTTGTGTTCACAGAGATGTTTCACTGATGAGTTAGGGAGCCTTCACAAATTATTTGTCTAAATCGCGACGGAAGTAAGGGCGAGGACTGTAGCCACGTAAAATCGATTTAAGTGCCCTTCGCTGACCGTTCCAATGCGGTTCTTCTGTCGCGGTTTATTTTTGTTATCGTTTGTCTTTGGGTGTTTGTGTCGCTCATATTATTTTGTTTTGGGTAGCCAATTGTCCATTTTGTGGGAAAGTAACTGTCCTTTTGGCTTTCAGCTATTTATGTTTCCATTAGGGTCTGTTGTTTCATGTTTGTGTTTCTTTCCCGTTGTGTCTCTGATGGGAGCTGCGGGTTAATTGTATCGATTCCTGATCATTGCCTTCACTTCTATTTTGATATACTGAGTAATGCCAATTTGACAATTAATCCCGTAAAAAGTTAATTCTGCCATGCCAGTTTGATATTTCTAGGTCACGTTGTAGGTCAAGGTCATGTGAAACCCCTTGATGCTTTCCTGTACCAACATACAAAAGAAAAAAAACAATGATGCGATTTCTTCGTATGGCTGGTTATAACAGAAAGTTCTGTAATAATTCCTTTGTCGTTGCTGAGTCTTTGACAAATATGGTCAAATAAGAACAACAATAATAATAATAACAATAATAATAATAATAATAATAATAAAATATTTATTCCAAGAGAGTAACGCAATTAGAACAGTAACTAAGGCCGTCAAATTGTTTACTAATTTTACAAAGAACAGAGTAACACATCTACCGCAAGTATTTGGACAAATTGGCGAAAGGTAAACATTGCAAACCCAGACAAGATGCTACAGAGTACAGCATCTCTTCAGGGTTTTTACTGAGGGATTGATAATATAAAATGAAAAAAAAAAGGATCAACCATCTTCCTAGCATGCACAAGTATTGAACTCAGCAAATGTAATGGCAATGACCATAGATTTTGCTTTCTATCTTCCATCATTATGGCCCAGCTTTATTTGCGAGTGCCCTATAGTAATCACCCTGTCTGTCCGTCTGTCCGTCCGTCTGTCCGTCCACATTTTTTATGTTTTTTCTTAATAACTTAAAAACCATCAGACGCATCAACTTCAAACTTTAGGGTCAGGCCTCAGATTCTATGACGGCTCCAACGTAAAGGCTTATTGAGAATTAGAGAGATCTAATTCTTGGTAATGTTGGTTGGTGCCCGATGCTCTGTCTCTGGTCGGGCCCATCGGAGTCTAACTGTTGGTTTTCTTTTGCTCCAGCATTTAAGTGGTTTCTTGCTGTCGAATGCTCACCGTTGTCTCACCTCTGTGGTTCTTTGATTTTTTGTGTTCACGGAGATGTTACACTGATGAGTTAGGAGGCCTTCATGCGGACTGAACAAATTATTTGTCTAAATCGCGACGGAAATAAGGGCGAGGATTGTGGCCACGTAAAATGGATTTAAGCCTCCCAGTGGAAATCTTTCCACTGACCGTCCCAAGGCGGTTCTTCTTTGGCGATTTATTTATGTTGTTGTTTGTTACTTACTGTGTGTATCACTTGTGTCTTTTAATTTTGGATGGCCATATGGCCATTTTGTGGGAAAGTAACTGTCCTTATGGCCTTCCTTTGTTTAGGTTTTCATTATGGTCTGGTCGCTTAATGTTTGTATTTCTTTCCCTTTGGTGTCTTAGATGGGTGGAGTAAGTTAATTGTATCGATTCCTGATCTTTGTTTTACTTCTACTTTAAATATAAGATAACAATATCTTTGCACAATTTCATGGCAAGTAACGTAACTCTAGCTACAATACTCTCAGAGTTATGGCCCTTTGAAAAACTTAAAAAATGTCCACATTTTTCATGTTTTTTCTTCATATCTTACAAACTGTCAAACCTATTAACTTTAAACTTAAAATATATGGTCTCATCATCATTACACACTTTTATGTCAGGTTACCTTACTGTAGCTTCAATACTCTCAGTGTTATGGCCCACTAAAAAACTTTAAAAAAAAATCAGCTTTTTCATGGTTTTTCTTAATAACTTACAAACCTTCAAACCTATTAACTTCAAACTTTAAATACATGGTCTCATTATCATTACACAATTTTATGACAAGTTACGTAACTGTAGTTTCAATACTCTCAGAGCTATTGCCCTTTGAAAAACTTAAAAATTCAGCTTTTTTTTTTCGTCTTTTTTTTTTTCATCTTTATTTTAAAGTAGAAGTAAAACAAAGATCAGGAATCGATACAATTAACTTACTCCACCCATCAAAGACACCAAAGGGAAAGAAATACAAACATTAAGCGACCAGACCATAATTGAAACCTAAACAAAGGAAGGCCATAAGGACAGTTACTTTCCCACAAAATGGCTATATGGCCATCCAAAATTAAAAGACCCAAGTGATACACACAGTAAGTAACAAACAACAACATAAATAAATCGCCACAGAAGAACCGCCTTGGAACGGTCAGTGGAAAGATTTCCACTGGGGGGTGGGGGTGGGGGTGGGGGGGGGGGGCTTAAATCGATTTTACGTGGCCACAATCCTCGCCCTTGCTTCCGCCGCGATTTAGACAAATAATTTGTTCAGTCCGCATGAAGGCCTCCTAAAACCGCTATAGATATTCAAATGAAACTTTATATAGTTACTGACAGTTGTCGTATAGTAATGCCCTGTCGGTCTGTCCGTCCATCCATCCATCCGTCCATCTGTCTGTCTATATGATCGTCTGTCCATCAACATTTTGCATGTTTACAAACCTTCAAACGCATCATTTTCAACCTTTAAAGGTAAGATCACATCAACATTAAAAAATTTCAAGGCAAGTTACTTAACTCTAGCTATAATACTCTGAGAGTTATTGCCTTTTGAAAAAAATCTGCTTTTTCGTCTTTTGTTTTCATCTTGATTTCAAAACCAATATAGATATCCAAATGAAAAAGAAGCTGAAGTTATTGACAGTTGTGATATAGTAATACCCTTCATAACTTATAAACCATCCAATGCATCAACTTCAAACTTTAGATATAAGGTCACAATATCCTTACACAATTTCATGGCAAGTTACGTAACTCTATCTACAATACTCTAAGAGTTATTCTTTGAAAAGAAAATCCAACTCCTCTGATGGCACTGCCGGAGCCCTAGTCAGTTTCACTAACAGCTCTACTTTTATATAGAAACTCCCAGAGTACAGGAGGCAAATTTTAGTAATTATCAACAATTTAGGAAAGAAGCTGAAGAGGAAAAAAGAATGAAATAAAATAACAGTGCTGAGAATAATATACACATTGGAACGATGCATGTCATTTTGCCTATGATAAGCTAAAAGTCATCCTCAGGATTGAGCCTTATCTCTTTGCACCAAATTTGAAAAAAAAAATAGTTTAAGCTAGCTATAGACGCAAGTGACGTTGGCGCAGGTAATGTTTTTCTTGCAGGAAGACAATATTGGTGTAAATCATACAGTTTTTTTTTTTTTTTTAAGTTTAATAAGCATCAGAGAAAGTACTCCACCACGGAGAAGGAGTGTTCATGCGGACTGAACAGAATATTTGTCTAAATTGCGACGGCAGAGAGGTTTGTTTGTTTGTAATGGAGTTTAACCGTCCAGTCAACACTGTTTAGGTCATCTTGAGCCGGTTAAATTACCTATCCACACTTTTCCTGGGCAGGTGTCTCTGGTGGAAGGTGTTTGTTTTTTGTATCAATTCATGATCATTTCCTTCACTTCTATTATACGTAAGCGGTTAACAAATACAGTGCACATTCTTTCGTCAGAAACTGACAACTGCCCTTCTTGAATCGGCGGAAGGGAGACAATGACCGTTAGAAAAGATTTCATTATCAATCTCCACGAAAGAATGTTGCCGACTCCGACAGGTATCGAACCCGCGTCCTCCTGATCACCAGTCAGGCGCGCATCCGACTGAGCTACCGTGACCGGCAAACGAAAGTAAGGGCGAGGATTGCGTCCGCGTGTAATCGATTTAGGCCTTTAAGCACCCCCTCCTCCCCCCCCCCCCCCCACCCCCCATCCAGAGAAATACTTATAACTGACCATTCCAAGGCGGTTCTTCTGTCGCGGTTTATTTTTGTTATATTTCGTCTTTGAATGTCGCATCGCTTATATATTTTTTATAGTTTGTGGGAAAGTAACCTTTCTGCTATTGAGGCTTTAGATATTTCATGGTCGTGTTTTTTCCCTTTGAGGTCTCTGATGCGAGGTGTGGGGTACTTGAATCGATTCCTGATCATTGCTTTCACTTCTATTTTTAAACATTTACCATATTTATTAACACATTCTTTTAACTGAAATATACAAAAGTGTACTTTACTCAGATTTTAAATAGTCTTAAAATCCAATTCCCGGATCTAACTTTTGAGTCCGAAACGAATGAAAATCCTCAGGTAATCCAACAACAAGTGGCCAAATGGCTATCCAAAACAAAAACGATAAAAGCAATACGAAGTTATGACAAAACGAACCACGACAGAAGAACCGCCTTGGAACGGTCAGTGAAAAGTATTGAACTTGTGGAGGCGGGGGCTTAAATAGAGGATCTTACATGAGTGCTCATGTATTATTGAATTTATTAAACGAATTGAGGAAAAGGATAAAATGCGAGGCTTTGCCGAGCATTATATCCCTTTTCCTCAACGAGTTTACAAAATTCAATAATACATGAGCACGAATGTAAGATTCTATTTATCATATGACATTTAAAACGCATTTTATTCACGGTTGTTCATAAAAATGACAATATTCCGCCATTAGTAAACACGACGTCGTAAGGACGTCGCACATGTAACGTTACGGGACGTATCTAACTAATTTGCATATTTAATCCACTAGTGGATTATCGAAAATATTACATGAAGTTATTACACTCTCAGACGCGACGTCATATAATTAATAGATATTACCCTTACTTCCGTCGCGATTTAGACAAATAATTTGTTCAGTCCGCATGAAGGCTTCCTAACTCATTATCTATCTATCATCTTATACTGAGTCGGTCACATTTGTCCATTACCTCAGTTGGATGGAAGGCTTATTTTAAAATTTATCTAAAAATAAAAGAAAGTCACTGGATGAGTCCTTAAATCTATTTACCATCTGAATAACAGAGGTATCCTTAAACGCATACCTCTGAGTCTCAGTAGTTTACTGTACGGGTTTGAACTCCTCTGCGGTCTTGGCATTCACCGTAGAAGAGGGAAGACTATTCCATTAATGAATAGTTCTACGAAAGAAAGAGTTTTTCAGAGCATCGCTATAGGACTGGTACCTACGATATTGCGAGTTGTTTTCTTTTAATACCCTAGTTTGGGTTGACGCTGTTGCAGGGGTCAAGTAACTAGCTTTATTAATAGACACTGTATCAGCGTTAGAAGAAGGTTAAAGCGGACTGCTCACGACGAACCTCTGGGGACGGCCACTCTAGCTCGTTAAATATGTCACCGACGCTACTTCTATTTCGCCATCGTCGGCAGGTCCATCGAGCAGCTGTCCTATGCACCTTCTCCACCTGCTGAATCTGACGCATTTTTTTTCCGTTTCGTGTCATTTAATATTCTTAAATCTTGCTATAGAATATATACCATAGTAATTTTTTCACTGGTTGTATAGACATATCAATTACAGAATGACTATACGTTTAATATGACAGTACAGGAAAGTGTCAGTTTTTTAAGCTTACTCATTCGTGTTCGTAAAATCTTGTTTTTAACATGCGATTAGTTTGTCCGACGTAATGCATTTTACAATTTGCAGCACGTCAGGTTATCACATATATCAAGTATGTAGACCTACACGTCAAATTAAGGCGTAACTATACCAAATTTAGTGACACAGAGGCCTTTCTGATATTTAATCTTCATCAGTGTGTCTCAACCCCAAAGTTCTGAAACCGAAACGGATGATGGACAAGTCCCGGCAAACACAGCAGATCCCCCTCCGAGCACACACCGACCGACGCAGATCATGAGACAGGTCAGCTGGAGGCATCAGGCAAGAGACGCCCACATCAGGACTAAAAGGCGTCCCCCACCGAGCCAACATCAGCAAACATGGCCCACACTCCACGTAAGTCCCGGGCAACAGGAAGGAGATGTCCAAAGTAGCGAGGCTTGTAAAATTTTAAAATATAACAAAAGTGGCAACCAAATCCGCTAAGATACATGTCTCACCAAATCGGACATGTTAACTACAGAAAAGCGCCTAACGTTTTCAGATGAAGAAAAGGTAGACGCAGTGCATAAATGCGAACAGCACATGCAACTGTTAGCATTGCACTTAGAAATACTAGGATATATTCCACTTCTGTTGAACGGATTGGTATATTTTCGAGGGATGGGCGATTTGATAGGAGATAGTCTAAGGCTAATTGGTATTGCCTGCTCCACTGAAATTAACGGAAGCGGCAGAAAACAAATTTATAGGTCTGACCAATATCGACGGCAACATAGCTCTAAAGTTATTAATAGAATGGGGAATCCGTATGGAAGAAGCAGAATGTAACGTAAGGGGAGATAATGTAGATTAACTCATGTTCATGCAATGCCGCAATAGCGTCAAAACTGAAGCCATATTCATGCCGGTCATTTAGTTAAACGGTATACAAAAAACTGTAGGTAACTCCTTCAACTGGAATGAGGATCTAAAGGACGTCAAATTAAGGAACGTTGAAAAAGCTATTGTAGTTGCAATTCCGGAGGATTGTACAAATAAGAGCATTAAATGCATGGCCGGGGAGACCTTTTACAGCCACCACACGGCACCACAGAAGTCTCCATAAACTCGGGTTCCGATAGGCCTTGTTGCAGAAGAGATTTAAGTCCAACATTGAATACTGACCTGTTTGCTTTTTACTTCTGCTACGCTTCTTTCGTAGCAATGGGCAAACACATCTTGACAAAAAATATCAGGCGGCAAGCTGAATTAGCAGCTATTTTCCAAAAAAATGCCAACTCAGTTACCTCTATAGAACAAAATAATTTGCACAAACAGAAGTGTGAAAATGAAAACATTTAAAACTTGAACTGCACCGAGCATAGAATAAATGCAAACGCAAATAAAGAACTGCCTTGGTATGACCAGTTAAATTTCCGATTGGCAATTACTGATCTAAAGAGAAAACCCTCAATCAATGTTTGTTAACGGTCACAAATTATGATCTTGGAAATGTGTGTATAACGCATTACAATGAACGCATACAGTTTATTTGTTTTTTTTTTTATTTTATCGATTATCGAGAAATAAATTATATTTTTTCCAAGGCTAGAGTGAGCGATAGCGAACGATATTTTTAAACGAAAGCCTTAGAACACGTGTGAGTTTTTTTTCGTAATCAATGAAAAACAAATAAAACTGTTTGTTACATTTTCATTTATGTTTTACCTTTAAATTTCAAATCGGCCGCTCTGGTTTTCCGCCAAAATAGTTCCAGTCAGGGAATGAATTTCAGGAGACGTGGTTTTAGTTTGAAAACCATTAGCCATCTTGATTTCATTTCAATGCAAAACCCTCCTTTGCTTGAAATACAGATGCAACAAAGTCATGAGAGACAAACTGTATTATCAAGAAAGTCATACTTTATCTTCGTGTTATGGTCTTTCCTCAAAACCACAATGGACGTGAAAATTAAATATGTTCTATCAAAGGGTTATCCTTTGGAAGCAAGGAATACACCACAGAAGTGAAAAATATGGAGTGTACATGTTTTCTGGGCCAGACTAGCTAGTTTCGGTCAATTAGGCCTCATCAGTGACCCTCATATATTTTCAAAATTCCACAATTGAATCAATGATCCCAAAGGACAAGAAAATATAATCTACACTATGATGTAGGGCAGGGAGACGTTTTACCGCCGCTACACATTCCCACACACCAGCTGTAGTGAAGTTAAATATGTTCTATAAAAGGGTTATCCTTTGGAAGCAAGGAATACACCACAGAAGTGAAAAATATGGAGTGTACATGTTTTCTGGGCCAGACTAGCTAGTTTCGGCCAATTAGGCCTCATCAGTGACCCTCGGATATTCTTAAAATTCCACAATGGAATCAATGATCCCATAGGACAAGAAAATATAATCTACACTATGATGTAGGGCAGGGAGACTTTTTACCGTCGCCACACATTCCCACACACCAGCTGTAGTGAAGTTAAATATGTTCTATAAAAGGGTTATCCTTTGGAAGCAAGGAATACACCACAGAAGTGAAAAATATGGAGTGTACATGTTTTCTGGGCCAGACTAGCTAGTTTCAGCCAATTAGGCCTCATCAGTGACCCTCAGATATTTTCAAAATTCCACAATGGAATCAATGGTTCCAAAGGACAAGAAAATATAATCTACACTATGATGTAAGGCAGGGAGACGTTTTACCGCCGCCACACATTCCCACAAACCAGATGTAGTGAAGTTAAATATGTTCTATAAAAGGGTTATCCTTTGGATGCAAGGAATACACCACAGAAGTGAAGAATATGGAGTGTACATGTTTTCTGGGCCAGACTAGCTAGTTTCGGCCAATTAGGCCTCTTCAGTGACCCTCAGATATTTTCATAAAAGTCTGATTTCTATGATTTTATCAGATTTTCCGTCAAACGTCAACGACGTCATTAATATCGCCTAGCAATTATGACGTTAAAACGTTCGAAATGAAACAAAAACACTCGGGTTAATTATATAATATAACTCAATGCGAAATCTCAGTAAATCACTACTGAAAAATGTAATAATATCGCTGTATTACACAGGTCAATACTTTTCACTGACCGTTCCGAGGCATTTTTTTCTGTCGCGGTTTATTGTTGTTAATGTTTGTCTTTGAATGTGTGTATCGCTTATATCTTTCGGTTTTGGATAGCCAATCGGCAACTTTGTGGGAAAATAGCTGTCCTTATGGCTTTCCGCTATTTGTGTTTCCATTAGGGTCTAATCATTTTGTGTTTGTGTTTACCCCTTTGGTGTCTCTGATGGGAGGAGTTGGTTAGTTGTATCGATTACTGATCGTTGCCTTCACTTCTATTTTTGTAATAACCATCACTGACACCTGCGAATAAAATACCCAAAACTGATGTCACTGATAAAAGATGAACAATACCTGGACAGAAAACATGAGTGCAACAATATCTGAGGTGCTCTACACATCCCTGGGGCTACTACAGTATCTACGTCGATTGCGGTGGTTGAAGCCTGGGGTGTTAGCCTTTCGTTTTGGAAACAGTTTTGTGTAAGCTCAAATCTAAATTTACGTCATAGTGTGGGTTAATTTTCTAGTCCTTGTGGATCATTGATGTCACTGTGGAATTCAGAAAATATTTGAGGGTCACTGATGAGGCCTAATTTCCGAAACTAGCTAGTCTGGCCAAGACAAATATTGTAACCTTCATGGTTTACAGTTCTGTGGTGCATCCCTTGCTTCCAAAGGGATAACCTTTTTTCAGAACATTTGACGATTACACAGGACTTAGGCTGAACAACAGTTTAACGAAAAGATGGTTAAACCAATCGAGTATATGTTTGGATTTTTTAAAGTTTTTTCATTTGTACAAGAATTTATATCTTTAACTTCTGTCGGTCAGAAGATTATGCGTTTAAAACAGTTACTTAAAGTTATATCCCAAACATGCAATGATTTTAATCCAATACGTCACATTATGCCCTTTACGCAAGCTTCTTTTTAAACATCGTTTGTAAACGGATCCGATTTTTGCAACACCGAAAGTAATGCAAGAAATTCAAACTTCAGCCATTTAGATTTCCGGAGATTCCGCAATTACTAGTGTGATATTGTAAGCAGTTTGTCTGAGCTGCACAATTGTTTCGTTTCTACTGCAGACTAGATCCATTGCAGTCGCGTTCAGGGCCCCGCGAGTGCATGTTTGAAGTTGGGGGAGGGGGGCAACGGCAACTGGGTAGAAAGTTTATTTCTTTTTCTTTCTCCTATTGCTGCTACTCGCTCACATCTGAGCATTACGAACATGACTTCCTGGGTGGTTACCAGTACTTTTTTAAGAAATGCGGATGAAATTCATTGCTCCAGGACACAACACTTTGGTCAGACTGAGGATCGAACCCACAACCCCTCGATTACAAATCTGATGCGCTACAACTGCACCAAAGCGTTTCATCACGAGAACAAGTCCGTGAAATCAACGCCCCCCTAAACCCCATTTTATATAGAGAAAAATGGGGTTTAAGGGGGTAAACATTATTTTTCTTATTTTTACTCAACGACATAGGTTGTGGGTACTCGTTAGAACCGCCTCAATGAGGCGGTTCTAACGAGCACCCACAACCTATGTTTGAAGTATTTATAATGAAAATATCACAGATTTTCATCAGAAAAGTAGCCATTTTGGAGATGTGAAAAAATGCACTATGCCATACGGGCGTGTTATCGTAATGTCATACAGTTAAGACATACAATGGGAATGCCCTGTCAGTGGTCGCAGTCGGCTCTGACTGTTTCTTGCTAGTTATTTTAAACATTGACTGCATGGTTTTAGACGATGGCCAGTGTTAAAGTTTTTAAGTAGATAAAGAAGCATAAGTCAAAAATTAATAAAGCTAGAGTTGTTGCCGTTTGCTACACATGTGTGTATTTTCTCTGTCAATGAGTACAGCAAGTTTCATTGAACTTTCTGTAATGGTTTTGAAATGATGACGAAAAAAGATGAAAAATGCTGGAAATTTGAATTTTACAACGGGCCATAACTTTGACAATATTGTAGCTAGAGTTAAATAATTTGCAAAACTATTGTGTATTATTTTTGTGACCTAAGGTTTAAAGTTTGAAGTTGATGCGCATGACGTATTATAAGTATTAAGAAAAAACATGAAAAAGGAAGACGGATAGACGCTGTCCGGGCGAACAAATGGATAGTTAGGTGGCTATGAAAATGGACAGAATCAATGTAATTCAATGGGATTTATTCCGTTAGCCACAAAAAAGAGTCTTTTGTGTGGTAAAATTAGCCACCTAAATATCAATCCTGCCAAAAATAGCTACGTAACTATCCATCTGTGAGAGACGGACGAAGAGACGGACAGACTGACAGACAGATGTTTACTATATGGCACCCGCAAAAATATTGCGGGGGCCCTAATGCACTGGAAAACTTATTCGTATCTATAAAATAAAATAAAGACAAATTTAAAGGATAACTTTGAGAATTGAGAATTTTTGTAAGCATTTGGAAAACATGAAATCTTTTTAATACATATAAGTATCGATTTAATTACATTACATACACGAAATGTTCACACGTAATGAAATGTGAGATAACCCTTTTTCGTTGTTTCATTTTTTGTGTTCTTCTGTCAATCTAGAAAAAAATCTTGTTTAAAATGGATAGCAAACTATCACGAGTTTTCTGCGTAAGTGACTGTGAATATTTAAGAAATAGATCAGCTCTAACTGTGATTTGTTGTGTAATAAATCACAGTTTGGAGGTCAGTTGTAAAGTAGACAAATCACGAGCGCGTAGCGCGCGTGATTTGTCTACTTACAACTGACCGACAAACTGTGATTTATTACCCAACAAATCACTGGCTAGAGCTGATCTATTTCGATTCTAACTCGCTGAAATCGGCAATAATGTTGTTGTTTCCTTCAAAATCTCACAACTTTTCGCCATTGTTAGAAGAAATCCCGCTAAAATTATCGACTGAGACACATGCATTTATATTCTTTTCTTACGTTTTCGATGCGAGAAAATGACGTTACACCGTCTAACGTCAAGGAAATCGACTAGTGACGTCATAAATTGGGAATTTTAATGACGTCACTCGTCACGCTCTTCCGAGCTGTGATTTGTTGCAGAATAAAACACAGTTATTTTCCATTGCCTATATAGGCGCGCTGTGTTAGAATTGTGTTTTTTATTTCAGACATTCAATATCAAGGAAGGAAGAAACGAGCAGCTAGTAAGTAATATCTACGGAACCCGGGAAGGGACATGAATTTTTTTATAAGTTGTGCGCACAAGATTATAAGAATCTTATATGGGTGTTAGGCGTGGATTGAAAAATCCGTCCAGAGGGACACTGTCCGGCATCACGAGGCTTGCCGAGTGATGCCGGACAGTGATCCCGAAGGATGGATTTTTCTATCCACCCCTCACACCCATATTGGATTCTTTTTCTTGCATACCTTCCATTTCTATTGCGAATTTTTAATGCTGCTGTCACTTCGGTTACCGTCGTCCGCCATTTTGTGATGACACAACAGGAATGTTTAGTGACGTCACGCATGACGACGCCGCGCATGAGGTTGTAATCAACCAGTGCATTTATCAAACACGCAATTATATTCGATTTGGGGTCGGAACACCAGGGTCAGAACATAAATTTCCATCCCAGGGTAAAATCACGGATTTCCTTGTCTGGTGTGCAAGAAAATATCTTTTGCGGACAAGATATTCGTGTTCGCGCAACATATTATCTTGTGCACATCTTGTGTGGACAACATAATATATTATTCGCACAACATATTAAAAATAAAATTGAATATCCCTTCCCGTGTTTCGTAAATATCGGCGCCGTGAAAAATATAATTACTGCACGAAACCAGAGACAATCCTGTCCTCGAGTAAAAATCAGTATTATTCAGCAATTTTTGAACTCATCGCGAGGATTTATCGATACCGTTGAATGATCACAATCATTATTCGAGAACAGGGCAAGTCCAACGGAGTCAAACTGTTGGTTTTAATTTGCAGTAGTTCTTCAGATATTTCACGCTGTCTAATCGTCGTTTCTTCTCTGAAGTCGTTTGATTGTTCTTGGAGAGAGATGAGTAATAAATCCCGCATGCGGAATGACGTCTTATTTGTTTAAATCACGAAACAAAACAACAACAAAAACAAGAGCCAAGATTGTGGCAACGTAAAGTAGATTAAAGCTCCCCCCCCACACACACACACATAGAGTAAAGAACCTTTTACTGACCATGAAAATGCAGCTCGTCTGCCCTGATTTAGTATTGTTAAGGTTTGTCTTTGCGTGTAGGTATTGCCAAGATTTTAGTTGGATCCCGTTTGGCCGTTTTGTGGGAAAGGATCTGCATTCTGGCTTTCCACTTGTGACGTTTGTTTTAGATTGAATTTGTTTCGTGTTCGTGTCTCTTTCCATCTTATGTCTTGGATGGGGGTATGAGAATATTGTATCCATTCCTGATCATTGCCTTCTATTTACGACAATTGCAAACTAACGCTCTGCACAAGAAATGTAAACAGATTTGTGTTGTACTGACTGTGCAATATGGCAGAATATAAACCCTCCGCTTCTCACTACAGACATGTCAGCTTTTCTAGCAGTAAATGGCAATAGTGATTGCTGGATGCCAGAATGACTCCTCACCTGATGTTTAGTGTAATGTTGTGGCAGAAGATCGTCTCCGCGTACTTTGTTGATAGGGTAGTGTATATGTCCTGTCTTATGGGAACACCAAGCTCATTCCAGTTCCTGAAAATGAACACGATTTGAAGTTATACATAGCTTTTATTAATTGACTATCCTGTATTGATTGGAGGTAATCCTTATTTACACCAGGTCAACCAATATTAACCGGAGGTCAAAAAACAAAAATTATGTTTTTTGTTATTGCTCCACTAATCAAGTAATGTCGGCCTCGAGCCAATGCATCAGACCTCGGACCTGTTACTGGGCCAATACGAAATTATTAACATTATAATATGCCCCGAACGCCTGATGATTCATTGTGTATGCGTTCTTCGTTTCCAAATGCACACGTTTTTGCTTTGTGTATGGTTCTATTTTTGGCTTACCTGGAGCGAAGGTCAACTTATGCCGTGGCCTGTTGTCTGCGTCCGTCGTCTGTCGTCCGTCGTTAGCTTTTCACATTTTCGACATCTCCTTCCGAACCGGAAGGCAGATTAAGCTGATGCCTGGAGGGAAGCGTCCTGGTGACATGGAGATTCAGATTTGCTAAACGACATCTCCTCCTAAACCAAAGGTTGAATTGAGCTGAAACTTGATGGGAGACATCGCGGTTACATGGGGATTCAGATTTGCTCAAATCGTTCCGTTCGAATATTCAAGATGGCCGCCATGGCAGCCACCTTGAAATTCTTCATACGACATCTCCTCCCAAACCACAGGTCGAATTGAGCATGAACTGAATGGGAGGCATCGGGATGACATGGAGATTCAGATTTGCTAAAACCGTTCCATTCGGATATCAAAAATGGACGCCATGGCGACCATCTTAAAATTTTTCAAACGACATCTCCTTCCAAACCAAAGGTCGAATTGAGGTGAAACTTGTTGGGAGGCATCGGGGTGACATGGAGATTCAGATTTGCTAAAACATTTCCATTCCAATATCAGATGGCTATCTTTAAATTCTTCACACGACATCTGCTCCCGAACCAAAGGTCGAATTGAGCTGAAACTTGATGGGAGGCACCGGGGTGACATGGAGATTCAGATTTGCTCAAATCGTTCCATTTCAATATTCAAGATGGCTTGAAATTCTTCAAACGATATCTCTTCCCAAAGGTCGAATTGAGCTGAAACTTGATGGGAGGCTTCGGGGTGACATGGAAATTCAGATTTGCTCAAATTGTTCCGTTCCAATATTCAAGATGGCCGCCGTGGTGGCCATCTTGAAATTCTTCAAACAACATCTCCACCCGAACCAAAGGTCAGATTGAGCTGAAACTTGATTGAAGGCATCGGGGTGACATTGAGAGTCAGATTTGCTCAAATCATTCCGTTCCAATATCCAAGATGGCCATCGTTATATTCTTCAAGCGACATCTCCTCCCGAGCCAAAGGTCGAATTAAGCCGAAACTTCACGGGAGGCATCGGGGTGACAAGGAGATTTAGATTTGCTCAAATTGTTCCATTACATTATCCAAGATGGCCGACATCTTTTCCAAGACGAGAAAAAACGGACCAACATGCCCCACTATCGGGGTAAGTTGGTCCGAGCCGAGGTGGGGGGGGGGGGGGGGGTAACTTGGACCGACTGGGATTCAACGAGAAAATCAGGAAGTCATGATGGGTCGATAAATACCAATTTTGACAAACTATCTGAAGAATGACGTGGCTTCAGTAAAAATGCAGTAGACTGCCAGGCGATAATCTTAACACAAATTCCTCAGATGATCAGCTAACTGTGCATTTTGTTAGTTATTTTTCTCAAATAGAAGTGAAGGCAATGATCAGAAATAGATACAATTAACCCACAGCTCCCACCAGAGACAACAAAGGAAAAGAAGCTCAAACATGAAACAACAAACCCAAATGGAAACATCAATAGCAGAAAGCCAAAAGGTCAGTTATTTTCCCACAAAATGGCCAATTGACTATCCAAAACAATAAAAACACTCAAAGACAAACCATAACAAAAAAATAAACCGCGACAGAAGAACCGCCTTGGAACGGTCAGTGAAACGAATTCCACTTAAAACCGCCGATTTGATAGGAAAACCCCATTTAAAAGTCTTGATGAGGCTTTATTAGCCGAAACTACGTAGTATGACCCATCTTCTTTCTTATGAATGTTTCCATTGCTCTTAAAGGAACTCATTTTTGATTTTTATTTACCGTAGAGTAGACCGGGGCTAGTTGGTCCTATGGGCGGGGGCCGTTGAAGTTATGTACTAGTATCCTAATATGACGTCATAAGTTTTCGAAGTTTACAGTAAACTAATGTAACATATACGCAAACAATGTCAGCTATACATTTTTGCAACATAGGAAAAGACGAGAGGAAAAAAATGGAAGAAAGGAAATGCGTACAGAATTTGTCGACAATAAGAACATATAACGATATAGCTAACTGAAAATAAAAATTGTTAATTGCATTCACCTGTTTGGTAACCCCACTTGTAAATATTGAGAAGGTCCAGAAGACGGCTGCTCGATGGATTTGTCGGCGAGCAAAAGTAGCGTAGTTGATACGTTTGGTGAGTTGAAATAACCACCCTTGGAGGCCAGTTGTGCGGAGTCCCTTTAAAGTGTCTCTCAATTAAGATAGATGAGCGTTATAGTGGTAAACAGCAAACAGCATAGCTGGCCTAAGCGTGCACAGGAAAGTGTGGTTAGGTACACTGACCAGCTCGACATGGCCTTAGCAGGGTAGACCGGGCCATTAAACTCTAAATCTCTCCATCAGTACTTCTTTTATGGATAACTCCCGGCCCCCGCGCATTGGGGCTTTCAGAAATAAATGGGCTGCTTGATGCTTACACGCAGAAGTGAAACCGACCGCACAAGAGTACTGGTAAACCGCTCAGAAGATCTAAGTCTGCCCAGGTAAAGCGGTGCGAGTTGGACCGTCCATGCTTATAAACTCTATTGGTTTCATTGGGCGACAGGGCTTGAGTTGTCATTCCATGTCAATGTCGGGTAAAAGTCCCACAAACTTGGAAGCAAAGTCTTCAAAATGACATATACAGTGTTGACAGGGACGTTAGACCTCAAATCAAATAAACGCATTATGGATAACTCCACCTTTAGATGACCATGATGTGTAGAAGTGCATATACTATCGCGGTTACGGTTGACAATTTGAATCTTTGTTCTTTAAAGATTCTAAGAGTGACAATTCACTTCCTGCTTACTCCTACAGTTTTGGCATAACCAGACTGAAACTTGGTGGACCGTAGTACTGAGCATACCCTGTACCCTTTCAAAGTAGAAGTAAAACAAAGATCAGAAATCGATACAATTCACGGAGATGTTACACTGATGAGTTAGGAGGCCTTCATGCGGACCGAACAAATTATTTGTCTTAATCGCTACAGAAGTAAGGGCGAGGATTGTGACACGTAAAATCGATTTAAGCCTCACAGTGGAATTCGTTTCCGCTGACTGTTCCGATGCGGTTCTTCTGTCGCGGTTTATTTTTGTTATGGTTTGTCTTTGGGTGTTTGTGTCGCTTATATTATTTTATTTTGGATAGCCTATAGGCCATTTTGTGGGAAAGTAACTGTCCTTTTGGCTTTCCGTTATCGGTGTTTCCATTGGTGTATATTGTTTCGTGTTTGTGTTTCTTTCCCTTTGGTGTCTCTGATGGGAGCTGTGGGTTAATTGTATCGATTCCTGATCATTGCCTCCACATCTATTGTACAGTTCATCAAGTTTTAATAGAGTTAATTCCCTGTAAAGATAGATTCCGATAAATGACATGATTGTTTGCTAATTGCTTCTACACTTTTCATCAGATCAAGCTCAAAGAGTGTAGGTAGTACGAGTATGACGTGTGCGATTATGTCTGTTTGAGGGAACAGTTCACCTAATGTTAAGGAAGGAAGGTGGCTTGCTTGTCGTTTCTGTTTCTAAATAGCAGAACATTGAACATAGAATCAAACACAAAGGGCTATTTAGAATACATTTTAGAGCCTTACAATACAAAACAATGTAGCAATTGTAATAGCAATAAATGTATCTTTGTAGGTGCATTCGTACGAGCATTGCAAATACTTATGAATGGAGCCACTTATTGGAGAAAGAGTTGGCTGTCACATTCGAAGGTATATCTAAAAGGCGGTGGATATGACGCTGCGCTTAAAGACTTCAACGACTTGAATCTGCAAGACAGTGGGGTAAGCATTGTATCAGGTCAATGACATATCAACGATAAACACAACACAAAAAGAAACGAGAGGACCATGATAGTCCTATTTCGCATACCGGTGCTAACAGATTTAAATATAGAAATAAATGCCGAAGAAACGATTCAGGAAGTTGCAATCTTTACTGAAGGACTTAGGCTGTAGTTAAAGAATACAGCATATGTTGGGGACTTTTCAGCTGGAAGTAAAACATACCTTAATATTTCGATGTCTCATTAAAGGTGTACATATGACCATTATGAAATTGATGGTACAAGATGCGTATGGTTTAGATAGAACGAGGGGCATCGATCAGCAATTTCGATTTTTTTTCAATCCGTAAAGCTCACATAGTCTCACGAACATCAGGGCCCAGTTGTTCAAAGCATCGTTAGCCTAACGAGCTCGTTAGTGGTCATATTGTTAACTGTTCTAGCAAGTTTAATATGTAAAATTTTGGTATTTTTGCTGAAAAAATGTGAGCAGCTTTTGCATCCGCAAAAGCTGCTCACATTTTTTCAGCAAAAATATCAGCATATTTGCCATATTTAATGATCAAAGTTTTAACGATACGTTAACTAACGACGTCGTTAGTTTTGAACAACTGGCCCCTGAAAATTATCTTAAATATCTGAAACTCCCACGATTTGAAATTCATTACTAAGGAACGAAGCATAGCTGAAAAATATCCCCGCCTATGATGGGATTCGAACAAGGGCCGATCAGGTGATAGTCCAATGCTCTAACTACTGATCGATGAGTCGACTCTCTGACGCAGTTGTCAGAGAGTGTTTAAAAATAAGTTCTTAATATTTGGATCCTTTGGAAGTAAAGAATACACCAAATAAACGAAAATAGCCGACTCGGTTTTATTAAAATAGAAGTGAAGGCAATGATCAGGAATCGATACGATTAACCGACAATTCCCATCAGAGACACAAAGGGAAAGAAACACAAACATGAAACAACAGACCCTAATGGAAACATCAATAGCGGAAAGCCAAACGGACAGTTACTTTCCCACAAAATAGCGAATTGGCTATCTAAAATGAAATAATATAAGCGACACAAACGCCCAAAGACAAACCATAACAAAAATAAACCGCGAAAGAAGAACCGCCTCGGAACGGTCAGTGAAACGAACGAATTCCACTGGGGGAGGGGGGTGGGTGCTTTAATCGATTTTACGTGGCCACAATACTCGCCCTTACTTCCGACGCGATTTAGGCAAAAAATTTGTTCAGTCCGCATGAAGGCTGCCTAACACAATAGTGAAACATCTCCGTTAACACAAAAATCAAACAACCACAGAGATGAAACAACGGTGAGGACTCGACAGCAAGAAACCACTGAAAATCTGGAGCAAAAGAAAACAAACAGTTAGACTCCGATGGGCCCGACCGGAGACAGAGCATCAAGAAACCAACCAACATTACATTGGATTAGATCAGTCTAATTCTCAGTAAGCCTTTACGCTGGAACCGTCATAGAATCTGAGGCCTGACCCACTGGCGTGCAATGAAAGAGGGAAGCAAAGTTGTCAACCGTGATTGGGTTTACTACTTTGCATGCAGTCTGTCGTGTAACATTTATTTTGTGCCCAATCTTTTCATATCGAAGATTGATTTTACGAAATTGGGTGCTGAAGTCATTACGGTTATATATTTTTCTTAATTTATATACTAAGTCCCCACAAAAAAATCGGGTTCCGATAGACCTTGTTGCAGAAGAGATTTAAGTACAATATTGAATTTTGAAATTAAATCAGAATGACGTCTATAAAATTTTGAAAAGGCTTTACCGATAACCCTGATTAAAGATAGAAGTGGAGGCAATGATCAGGAGTCGATACAATCAACCCACAGCTCCCGTCAGATACACCAAAGGGAAAGACACACAAACATGAAACAACAGACCCTAATCGAAACAACAACAGCGGAAAGCCAAAAGGACAGTTACTTCCCCACAAAATGGCCAATAGGCTATCCAAAATAAAATAACGTAAGCGACACAAACACCCAAAGACAAACCATAACAAAAATAAACCGCGACAGAAGAACAGCCTTGGAACGGTCAGCAGAAACGAATTCCACTGGGTGGGGGGGGGGGGGGGCTTAACTCGATTTTAATGGCCACAATCCTCGCCCTTACTAGTGGGTTGGGGGTGGGGCGGGGGCAACTCCGCAGCCTACGAAATTTCAACCCTTGCATTCAGCTCCAGCGCAGCATAAAAAATGACAATACCAAAATAATCCGCACCCCGATGGAAATTAGAAGTGAATGCAATGATCAGGAATCAATACAAATACCCACACCTTCCAGCAGAGACACCAAAGGGATAGAAACACGAACATTAAATAACTAAATACTAATGAACACATCACAAGCGGAAGGCCAATGCACAGTTTCTTTCCCATACATTATGATAACTCACCTGTGCGACATAGTGCATTTTTCACATCTCCAAAATGGCTACTTTTCTAATGAAAATCCTTCATATTTTTCTTATAAATGCTCAAAACATAGGATGTGGGTGCTCGTTAGAACCGCCTCATTGAGGCGGTTCTAACGAGTACCCACAACCTATGTCTTGGAGAAGAAATAAGAAAAATAATTAATACCCCCGTAAACCCCAGTTTTCTCTGTATAAAGTGGGGTGTAGGGGGGTCTTTATTTCACGGACTTGTTCACGTGATGAAATGGCCTAATGGCTATCCAAAATAAAGATTAAGCAATACATACATGCAACAATGCAAAAAAGGATGAGGTTTGGATCGCGTAAAGATATCTCAAGCCTCCCAATAATTTATTACTGACCGTTCCAAGGCGTTGCTAACACAGCGGTCCTCTTCTGTGTTAATAGTGATTTGCCGGGTCGCCGTTTTGTGTTTATTACAATTGAGCTGGGGCACAGCATTTTCTATAATTAACATGTGAACCCAGTGAAGAATCTGATCAGCCTGTGCATCCATATAGTATTTCCAGAGACTTCTCTTTCTGCATGAAGGAGTATTGAGCCCTTAGCTATCCTTAGAGTGCACAGCGAAGACTGATGAGATTGCGTTTATGCGCAGGCCGATCTGAGTGTTCGCTGGGAGCACATGTATATTGTAGGAAATGTTGTTCCCCGGCTCAGTTTCGTTTATCATTCATATAACTAACATTTATTGTTTTAAGTTTCGGTAAGAGCTGCTCACACGGCTTGGCATTCGTGCGTTTGGAAAGTAATGATGATATAATTATGTGTCTCTGCCCCATTTGTTGTAAACAACATAATGTGTGATCTGATTGTTTCAATTCCTGCTGAATGTATGGCATTTGGCTTTTCGCCAGTAACGTTACTGATTCCGATTCCTGATCTGAACCTTCATTTTTTACTTAGTACGTGGTATATTGCACGTGCTCACCTTGTGTGGTTTTCTACTAGAAGCCGATTTACACATAACCTCATAATATCAATGGTCCTATCAAATATACATCGCGAGCAGATCGAGCATTTCGATTATCTGTTGGTTTTTCCTTTAAAAGTAATACATCTGCTTATTAATACTTTGAGTTTGTTGTTGCAGATTATGCTACGTGTTATCAGGTATGGTTTTGTTGACGGAAAAGTGGTTCATTTAAGACGCATCGATGGTGATGATGGCATATTATCAGTTGAAGTTACCAGTTATAAATGGGAACATTTCCTGTATCGGACTCAGAACTGATTTTCAGTCGGAACATTTAATGGCAGGAATTTTACGAAGTTTCACAAGGTATTTTTGTGTCGCGTTTGCCAATTGCTTTCATATAAATTGTAACCCCCGAAACTAAAATGTGCTTAATAGACAAATCACACATGAGAAGCAAATAGTTTCATTTAATGCTAGACCACTGTTATTTAGGGCATGAAGAAGAATGACAGAATTGCGGTTGAAATAGTGCATTCCCTTAAATTGTATATATTTCCTTTAAGAACTTGTGTAAACGCATCATTCATTCCGGTTCATTTCAAAACTAAACCTAACCACTAATAACTAACCATTCTTTTCGCACACGCACGTCCTTATGTTCTGGGCAAATTTCTTACCATTTGCATAAGCTAGGACTGGGACAGTTAATGATCTTAGGGAAGAGTGAAAGGTCTTACAGGACTATGTGTACGCAAAGGCTCGCATAAAATTGTGGTCTTTGTCTAATCGTTAAGTAACATTTTCGCCCGGCCTGAGTCATTGATATCTGATTTATATTTTGTTAGCCGGTTACAAGAGAAAAGTATATTTGCGTGTTGATGATAGACATATGTGTAGATTAAAAATGCAGATCAACCTTAGTAGTATAAGCGCCCCTTTAGGGTTTATGTCGTCACAAGATTGCCGCCTGGAGGGCCGCCAAGATGGCCGCCAAGATGGTGGAAGTTAAACCTCGGACGACCCTCGATGATCCTCGTGGAGCGGGTGACGCGTGTTAAGTATTACAGGCTTATCTACAGTGTGGAGGGTTGACCCTTTTCTACAGAATGGTGTTTAGAGTAGTTGTTAACATCCGTTTCCGGTATCAAAGAATCGTAATTTTTGGGCTCATGTTTGCAATGGAACAGGACTTCTATTTTCTTATTTCTCGTGCGTTTTTTTTTTTCAACATCTTTTCAATACGGTACTCCTTGGACGGTTCTAGCAACTTTGTTTGTAGCATAGGTGCGGGGGACACAATACTGCACATTTAAAATAATAAGCGCGTTCTCTTGCATCTTTTAGCTGATCCACCATTTGCAAATGACTGCTTAAATTAATAACACCAGGTCTTTGACACATTGGACATATACCTGTATATTTGTACAGTATGATTAAATTTCTATTCACACGTTCAATTCTAACGTTCTAAGTCTCTGGGCATTCAATAAGCATACAGACAGATATGATACCAGGATATAGCGTGGATACAGCCAGGATACAACAAGGATACAGTGAGGATACACTTTGGATACAGTCAGGATACAGTGGGGATACAGTCAGGATACGGTGAGGATACAGTCAGGATACAGTGGGGATACAGTCAAGACACAGTCAGGATACAGTGGGGATACGGACTGAGTCAGGATACAGTGAGGATACAGAAAGGATACACGCGCTGATTATCTCAAATGTGCAGTATTGTGGCTCTCCGCTCCTATGCTACAAACAAAGTAGCCAAGTTCATCAGTAAAACCAAAGCGAACAAAATCAGGCGTAAGCATGACCGTCAGATACTGGAACAATTACATTAGTCCAAAGACAGGAGCCTCGACATTTTACCGGAACCGTACCCGACGTTTCGATTCAGAAACAAGTTATTCCTTATGGTGGTAGGGCAAACTATGTCGGGAAAAGCTGTTTCATCAAACAACTGCTAGAAAGGGATTACATTGAATACGAAGTATGCAACAAACCCCGTAAAATACAGTGGTTTCATGGACAGTATCTAGTCATGTTCAAGGAATGAAACGAACATTGAAACACCACATTGCCTTTCCAGAAGGCCCTCCAGCTTCCAAAACCACCTGAGCGATTTAGGCACGAGATATAATAACATCATTGTCTTATACGACTTAATGGATCTCGTCGTAGACAGTCCGATCATTTCCAAATTATTTACTAGAGGCAGACATAGAAACGCCAGCGTCATCTTGTTGTTACAAAACGCGTTCCGTAAGGGGAAACAAGTATCAGTCGAAATGCCCAGTATATTGCTTTATATCGAAGCCGACAGACGACGGATAGGAATAAAGGCGAATAGGAGATTAGATAAAACAAACCCATGTTCATGAAGATTTACAATGACATTACGTCGAAACCGTATTCGTACGGCTTAGTCGAAAATAAAGCCGCTAGTCCGTCAGACAGACGAGTCGTCAGTGACATGTTTGGTGTTTGGGTCTTGTACGCTCTACCAGTAACAAAACATCGAATAGCAGGAGATCGCAGTTCAACAGAACCTCGGACCAGTGGCTCATGCTCTTCGGATTAAGACTTTGAAAGTTATCTGGACGCTAGTGTACTCAAGAATGATGAAAGGAAAGGTCCAATCGCCGTTGATCTAAGCAATAGTCAATGGGCGAGGGTGGGCCACTTGTTTTGAGAAACGGACACCGTGGGGAAACCCTACATTTTGATGGAGTGTATGGGTGATATATAAAATGGACACGGACACCTACTATCTACCCGTTCTTTTAAAGGACTCCAGTGCACAAATGACAAAGATGTGCCGTTTATATAAAAGGTAGAAGTAAAACAAAGATCAGGAATCGATACAATTAACTTACTCCATCCATCAAAGCCACCAAAGGGAAAGAAACACAAACATTAAGCGACCAGACCATATTGGAAACTTAAACAAAGGAAGGCCATTAGGACAGTCACTTTCCCACAAAATGGCCATATGGCCATCCAAAATAAAAAGACCCAAGCGACACACACAGTAAGTAACAAACAACAACATAAATAAACCGCCACAGAAGAACCGCCTTGGAACGGTCAGTGGAAAGACTGGTTAACATGTAAGGTCAGCTGTAATTCCATTGTGATCGTGAAAAGACAGTACATATATTGTTAGACAATGGCGATGTATAAAAAATAAAGAAGTCGAAGTAAGAGAACAATGTTACACATGGATTTACAGCATGAAACAAAAACAGCATATATCTACACATTCATACCATTTAGGCTTGAAATGGAGGATAATTTAATGACTTCGCGGGTTGATTGAGTGTGCTGGACGAATGTTTTTTCTCATTATCGCTCCAAGGTCTAGTATCATAAATATTTAATCCCCATCTCTTCAGTTGACCTAATATGACAATGGAATGTTCCGCCTAATAACTATGGAGTGTTTCATTATCCAGTAAAAGGGAAACGGATGTGAAGCGCTACGCTTAATTAATGCCACCCGAAAAGGATGCGAAGCGCTACTCTTTATTGGTCGGCGACACCATGCCCTAGGACGTGTCGCTACCATCCCGTGGTCTAGGACATTTCCGCTACATGTGTCATCCCTCACAAAGGTCATCGAGGGTCGGCCAAAGTCAAAATGGCAGCCATCTTGTTCATCATCTTGTGACGTCATTGGTTCAATAGTGGCACCAATACTACTAACCTTATACCGTCGAGTATAGGTCCTGCCATGCGATTTGGTGTAGATTGGGTGCCGTCGTAGGAGAAACTGCTTCATTACCCGTGTGAACAACAAAGACGTAGATCAGTCTGTGTTGTCTTATGGCGCCCCTTCTGTTTGCTGATGGCATGATACGAATGCTAAAGCTGTGTTATACTTTTTACTGACCGTTCCAAGGCGGTTCTTCTGCTGTGGTTTATTATTGTTATCATTCGACTTTGCACGTATGTATTGCATAGACGTTTGGCCATTTTGTGGACAGCTATGTACTAGAAAGCCTTTGTGAAATACAGTAGCGTGTTTGTACTTTTCAAATAATTTTTAATTGACTATCATGTATTGATCGGAGGGCATCCATATTAACACCAGGTGAACCAATATTAATCGGAAGTCAACTGATATATGCTGAGGTAAAAAAATCATTAATCATATTTTATTTTATAATTGTGTTATTTAATAAAATTATCATTAATTATGTAGTTTCGTATTGATCCTATTACAGGTCGGAGGTCTTCTGTACTGGCGAATACGAACTTACTTAATATTTCATCATCATTTATAGTATCTGTCTGAAACGTGCATCAAAGCAATGAAAGTACTGCTTGGTCGACTGTCTTTGAGTGTAGGCTGAGAAAATAGTTCTGATATTAGACTTTTCGTTCAACCATTAAATTCAAAACTTTTAAGTGCAGGCCTGATCAGACGCCGCGTTGTGTGGCGTTGTGTGGCGTCTGTAAATATATCTAATCACGGTTTGCTAATTCACCAGTCAGGAGCCTTTGTTGCACTGATAGCATTTTGGATGTTCTCCAGTTTATCTTTTATTTTATATGCTGGAACCCGAATTTTATTGTGACTTGGTATACAAATTCAGAAAAATATATAATTGCAATGACTTCAGCACCCAATTTCGAAAAATCATTTTTTTATATAAAAGGATAGGGTAAAACATAAATGTTATACGACAGACTGCATGTAGTTAACCCAATCACGATTGACAACTTTGCTTTCCTCTTTAATTGCATGTCGGTGGGTCAGTCCTCAGATTCTATGACGGTTCAAACGTAAAGGCTTACTGAGAATTAGAGAGAATCTAATTTTATGTAATGTTGGTTGGTGCCCGATGCTCTGTCACTGGTTGGGCCAATCAGAGTGTAACTTGGATTTCATGCGGACTGAACAAATTATTTGTCTAAATCGCTACGAAAGTAATGGCGAGGATTGTCGCCATGTTAAATCGATATAAGCCCTCACTCCCCCCGCCCCCGGCAAGTTGAATTCGTTTCACTGGCCGTTCCAAGGCGATTCTTCTGTCGCGGTTTATTTTTGTTATGGCTTGTTTTGAGTGTGTGTATCGCGTATACTATTTTGTTTTGGATAGCCAGTTGGCCATTTTGTCGGAAAGTTACTGTCCTTTTGGCTTTCCGCTATTGATATTTGCATTAGAGCCTAGTTTCCCTGATGTTTGTATTTGTTTCCCTTTAGTGTCTCTGATGGGAGCTCTGATGATTTAATTGTATCGATTCTTGATCATTGCCTTCACTTCAATTTTGATTATTTACTTTCTTTACCTAGCCCAAAATCTTTTCAGCTTCATCGTGTGCCATTTTGTATACATGTATGTACTAAATAGGGTCATCACAACAGATTCATCTTACTGCATTTACAATATTCCATTGATAGCCCTCAAGCGCAAATGCAAAACAAGCTTTGCTTGAAAGGTTGTTTGTTTCGTGTCAAACATTTTGACCACTTAACTGCCTTTTTTAATGTATGTCCTAAGGCTTGTCTAAAGAGCATAAGAATTATACACTTTGGTCATGTTAGAAAGTGTGTGATGCCCTCACCTTTCTACTTGACAATATTTATATTAGATTCGGTACTAAGTTATTTAGACAAATTGTGGGTATTCCGATGGGTACTAATTGCGCACCTCTTGTGGCTGATCTGTTCTTGTATTGTTATGAAAGAGACTTCATTTTGTCGCTTTCCATTGATAACCAATCTGAAATTATTGAAGCTTTTAGCTCTACTTCTAGATATTTAGACGATTTATTAAATATTGATAATACCTATTTTGATGGTTTGATCAGTCAGATTTACCCCCTAGAACTTCAGTTAAATAAAGCAAATTCTTCTGATACCAAGGCCCCGTTTTTGGATTTACATCTATCTATTGTAGATGGATTTGTTTCGTGCAAAATTTATGATAAACGCGATGACTTTGATTTTGAGATTGTAAATTTTCCTTTTTTGGATGGTGATGTTCCTCGTGCGCCATCCTATGGCGTTTATATTTCGCAATTAATTCGATTTGCTAGAGTGTGTAGTCATGTAACTGACTTCAACACTCGTAATAAATTATTAACGGCTAAACTTCTTAATCAGGGTTATCGGTACCATAAACTACGCAAAGCCTTTTCAAAATTTTATAGACGCCATTCTGATTTAATTTCAAAATTCAATATTGGACTTAAATCTCTTCTGCAACAAGGTCTATCGGAACCCGAATTTTATGGTGACTTAGTATATAAATTCAGAAAAATATAAAACCGCAATGACTTCAGCACCCAATTTCGTAAAATCATATAAAAAGATTGGGTACAACATGGATATTATACGACAGACTGCATGCATGGTAGTTAACCCAATCACGGTTGGCAACTTTGCTTCCCTCTTTAATTGCACGCCGGTGGGTCAGGCCTCAGATTCTATGACGGCTCCAACGTAAAGGCTTATTGAAAATTAAAGAGATAATGTTGGTTGGTGCCTGATGCTCTGTCTCTGGTCGGGCTCATCGGAGTCTAACTGTTGGTTTTCTTTTGCTCCAGCATTTTAGTGGTTTCTTGCTGTCGAGTCCTCACCGTTTTCTCACCTCTGTGGTTCTTTGATTTCTGTGTTCACGGAGATGTTGCACTGATGAGTTAGGAGGCCTTCATGCGGACTGAACAAATTATTTGTCTAAATCGCGACGGAAGTAAGGGCGAGGATTGTGGCCACGTAAAATCGATTTAAGCCCCCCCAGTGGAAATCTTCCACTGACCGTTCCAAGGCGGCTCTTCTGTGGCGATTTATTTATGTTGTTGTTTGTTACTTACTGTGTGTATCACTTGTGTCTTTTAATTTTGGATGGCCATATGGCCATTTTGTGGGAAAGTAACTGTCCATATGGCCTTCCTTTGTTTAGGTTTCCATTATGGTCTGGTCGCTTAATGTTTGTATTTCTTTCCCTTTGGTATCTTTTATGGATGGAGTAAGTTAATTGTATCAATTCCTGATCTTTGTTTTACTTCTACTTTGGTTTGCTGGCCGGAATCAAACAATCTATATATAGCTCAAAATATTCAATATTTTCCGTTTAAGCGCCCAATGAAGTCCGCCAGAGGGCAGCGGTTGATTTCGTCAACATATGATAAACGCTGAAGATGCCAATCACAACAATTCTGTTTTGTTGTCTACTGTCATTGTTGCGAACAATCTGGACCCAGATCGAATAGCTCCACTATAAGTAGTCTGATCAGCATCATCAAGGTTTGCCTAGGTGTAAAATGTTTGAAAAGTATAGAAAACAGACTACATAAACAGATGCACCTTAAGGGTTGTAGTTACAGCATTGATTTGTCGACAGTCCTGAACTGTGATTTAAACCTGAAATACAAATTTAAGAAAATACTGTAGACCGCGATCAAATGCCGTTTTCTGTGGCGTCTATCTGGCTCGACACTGATTATCATAATAGAAGTGGAGGCAGTGATCAAGAATTGATATAATTAACCCACAACTCCAACCAGAGACACCAAAGGGAAAGAAACACGAACATGGAACAACAGACCTTTATGGAAACATCGGTAGCAGAAAGCCAAAAGGCCATTTAACCTAACACGTGATTCCTGTCCAGATTCTGATTATCTGGGCGTGCACTGATTGTCTAGACAGGGACTTAGACCTGCGTATCCAAACACTGAAGATCATTTAGGTAGGTATTAAACCAACAGCTGAATTAGCCTATTTTGTTCGGGCCTCTGTGGCCTAGTGGTTAAGAGCGCTGACTCTTCATCATTAGGTCTCTCACCGCTGTGGTAACATGTGAGCACGCCAAGTTCTGCAATGGAAGACAGATGGTTTTTCATCTCTCCGGGTGCTCTGTTTTTATGCCCCCGCCAAGAAGTGAGGAAGGGCATATAGTTGTCCGTAGGTACGTAAGTCTGTGCGCCAAACATTGTAGTACTGTTCTTGTCTCTGCAACTTCTCCTACAGTATTTGATATAGGGCATTGAAACTTACAACACAGATCAGACATGCATTGAAAATGTGCGTAACGGAAACAGGATTCTGATACAGACTCTTATTGCAGAATTACGTCCCATTGACCGACTTAATTAAGGATTTGGCCATATGTGTAGCATATGAGGTTAAATAGTACTGTTCGTGTCCCTGCAACGCCTCCTACAGTATTTGATGCGGAACATTGTTACTTCAAACATAGTTCAGACATGCATTGTACATATGCATTAAGGAAACAGAAATCTGATATAATCCCTTATAGCTGAATAATGTCTCTTTAAACGACTTTAAGTGGAGTAAGTTAATTGTATCGATTCCTGATCTTTGTTTTACTTCTACTTTAAACGATTTAAAATAAAATCAGAAAAATATATAAATGCAATGACTTCAGCACCCAATTTCGTAAAATCATTCTTCGATATAAAAATATAGGGTACAACATAAATGTTATACGACAGACTGCATGCATGGTAGTTAACCCAACCACGATTGACAACTTTGCTTTCCTCTTTAATTGCACGCCGGTGGGTCAGACCTCAGATTCTATGACGTTTCCAGTGTAAAGGCTTACTGAGCATTAGAGAAAATCTAATTCAAGGTAATGTTGGTTGGTGCATGATGCTCTGTCTCTGGTTTGGCCCATCGGAGTGTAACTGTTGGTTTTCTTTTGCTGAAGCAATTCAGTGGTTTCTTGCAGTCGAGTCCTCACCGTTGTTTTATCTCTGTGGTTGATTGATTTTTTTTGTGTTCACAGAGATGTTGCACTGATGAGTAAGGCGGTCTTCATGTGGGCTGAACAAATTATTTGTCTAAATCGCGACGGAAGTAAGGGCGAGTATTGTTGCCACGTGAAATCGATTTAAGCCCCCCACCCCCAGTGCAATTCGTTTCACTGACAGTTCCAAGGCGGTTCTTCTGTCATGGTTTATTTTTGCTATGGCTTGTTTTTGAGTGTGTGTGTGTGTGTGTGTCGCTTATATCTATTTATTGTGGATAACTAATTGGCCATTTTGTTGGAAAGTAACTCTTCCATTGGCTTTCCGTTAGTGATGTTTCCATTTGGGTCTATTGTTTCATGTTTGTGTTTCTTTCCCTTGGTGTCTCTGATGGGAGCTGTGGGTTAATTGTATCGATTCGTGATCATTTCCTTCACTTCTATTTTGGAACGGTCAGTGACACGAATTCCAGGAACGTAAAAAAAACACATTTTGTACCGGAGAGCCACAGAACGGGATACTGGCAAACAGTGTAGGTCCAGATCGGACATCGCAGAGCGAGGCGTCTGAACGATCTACACATTTTGCAAAACTGGTTTCGTAGTGACAATGACTGCAGTTTAAACCTCAAATTCGTGAAATCTGGTAAACTTTTGATGTGAGGTAATTGATGCCGAAGAAAGCTAAAATTAGCGTTGTGTATAAAAAGCGCATTATTATTTGATTTCGTAAATATCTTCTCCCCAGGAACCGAACCTTGAAACTTGGCATGCGGCATCGGAGACTCGGCCCTACAAAGTTTGTTCAAATGATCACCTTTGGTTGACCTTGACCAATTTAACGTCACGGTCAAATTTGGTCACTTAGACACTTGCATGAAAAAATGGGAAACGGTGAATTTTCTGATTCTATTGTAGCCTGTGGCCAAATTACACATGGAGCCTATGTGGAATGAACCATTAGAATTTATTGTTGATATTGTATTCACATGACCAGTATGGTCTACATGCCCGTATATGGTAAAAAGCTAAAACATCTTTTTCTCAGGAACCAAATGAACGATGACCTTGAAACTTGGTATGCAGTATGAGGGACTCGGGACCTAACATTTTCTTCAAATGATGACCTTTAGTTAACCTTGACCTGTTTTACGCCAAGGTCAAATGTGGTCACTTAGAAAAAGGCAAACTAGTGTGTTTTTCCGCTTGCATTGTAGACTGTGGCATCATTGTAGACTGTGGCATCAGATTTGATATTTTCAATCAGCTAAATGGATGTTCATTAATTCTTAATGTCACGGTCATTTACTGACATGCCCCAGATATAGTATTAAATTTTGTATATTTTCTCCACTTAAATGGCTTGGTTGATGAACCCAATGAAAAATTATTGGTGGGATTGGAGTCACATAACCGAACTGGCTATCATGCTTTTATATTGTAAAACATTTTTGGCAATTTTCATTTCAGAAACCAATTGGCCGATGACCTTTTAACTTCTTATGTAGCTTGCTGTCTAGTCCTCACCGCTGTTTCATCTCTGTGGTTGTTTGTTTTAATGTTCACAGAGATGTTGCACTGATGACTTAGGAGGCAGTCATTCGGACTGAGCAAATTATTTGTCTGAATCGCGACGGAAGTAAGAGCGATGAATGAACCTACGAAAAATCGATTTAAGCCCCCTCCCCCAGTAAAATTCGTTTCACTGACCGTTCCAAGGCGCTTCTTCTGTCGCTTTTTATTTTTGTTATGATTTGTCTTTGGGTGTGTTATCGCTTATATTATTTTGTTTTGAATAGCCAACTGTCATTTTGGGGGAAAGTAACTGTCCTTTTGGCTCTCCGCTATTGATGTTTTCATTAGGGTCTAGTTGTTTCATGTTTGTGTTTCTTTCCCTTTGGTGTCTCTGATGGGAGCTGTGGGTTAATTGGATTGATTCCTGATAATTGCGTCCATATCTATTTTGGGACACGTGGGCCCTAATGAAGTTTGTTCATATGGTCATTTTTAACGACATATTTTTAGGTCAAGCTCAACTTTGATCAATTAGAAGGAGGCAAAACCACGTATTATTCTTATTCGGTTTAAGCCGGTGGCATTCAGATTGTAATTTCTAGCAAATTTGTTGACCTTGACCTATTTATGTCCAGGTCATATTTTTGGTCCCTTGGGCATTTCTGATGGGTTAAAGTCAAAACATTGGATTTTCTGATTCCCTTGTAGCCTATGGCATCGGTATTAATTTTTGCAGTCAGCTAAATGGGCATTGTTAGTTATGGCCAAAATGGCTACCGTGCAAATACATGGTAAAAAGGACTGTAAACTTTTCATTTCAGGAATAGTTGAATAATATGGATGCCAGGGACGAGGCAAGTTTTTTTACACTTGACCTCTGGTGAGCGTAGTGGCCCATAGGCCTCTTGTTGAACATCTGGCTCTCCATTGTCCTTTCTCAAAAACATAATATATTTACATCAACATATTATAGAACAACAACGAGAACTTGTTTTGTCTAAAAAAATTGTCCTTATAACATTAGATTAATATTTTTTTAAATATTTTTGATCATTTGGTAAATGCTATTATGCATATATTAGATACAAGTTGTAAAAATTGTTGTGACAAAAACTATGTATAACGAGTTGGTTGAGTTATTTTTAAAGCAACGCCTATTTACTTCAATGTTAAATTGTACAATAATGGATGACACTATGGAGCGTGGTAGCTCAGTGGTTAGTGCATAAGCCTCTGTTTCTAGAGCCCACCGGTTGGCTTCCCGGCAGCGGTGATAAAATTGCGGTACCCGAACATACAACTTTGGCATCATTGGCAGGGATGAATGTTACAAAACAGAAATGAAGACAATGATTTACCAAAACCTCCCATCAGAGACACTAAGGGAAAGAACACACAAGCATTAAATAACTAGAGAAACACCAAAAGGGCAGTTACTTTCCCACAAAATATTCAATTGGTCATCCACAACAAAAAGATATAAGCGATACACACGCTCAAAGACAAACCATAACAAAAATAAACCGCGACAGAACCGATACACGAATTTCACTGGGGTTTAAATCGATTTTACGCGGCCGCAATCCTCACCATTACTCCCGTCGCGATTTAGACAAATAATTTGTAAAATTTCCCCGTCTTTCGAATCGGCACATTAAACTGAGCCCCCTGTGCAGGGAGAATCATTCTTTGTGGAGGCTAAAAAACTTCCCTAATTACAAGATTTCTGTGTAGGTTTTCAACCTGCAAATCTGGAGTGTATGTAATGTTAATCTGCGAGTAATAGTCTAATCTGACCGATCGCAGTTACAGATGGATAGATAAGTAGTGTACAATGACGATTTTTCGCGAAAAAGAAATAATTTTGATGGATTGCAGTATATGTCGGGGAAACACATTATGTTTTGAGGAAGGACAATAAATTGACCATTTTGAAAGTTTTTGTTTGTTGTTGTTGTTGTTTTACATTTTGGATATTTATGAATTATGATTTGCATATAATTTGGAAGGTTAAAGGTTATTTGTATAGAAACACGACAACGTTCTGAATAACCATAATATTAGCCCACATGCCAGGTAGAATGTTGGATAAACCATAATTACTCAGGGATATTGAATATGTGTTATAATGAGAGTCTCTTGAGTAAAAATTCTCCATCATTCGAGTTTTTGTCCTTGCTCAGCACATTCCGATACTTCGAACTGGTATCATCATCACGTGAACAAGTCCGTGAAATGAACACCCCCTAAACCCCATTTATATAGAGAAAACTGGGGTTAACGGGGGTATTCATTATTTTTCTTATTTCTGCTCCAAGACATAGGTTGTGGGTACTCGTTAGAACCGCCTCAATGAGGCGGTTCTAACGAGCACCCGTTTGTGGGTACTCGTTAGAACTGCCTCAATGAGGCGGTTCAAACGAGCACCCACATCCTATGTTTTGAGCATTTATAAGAAAAATATGAAGGATTTTCATCAGAAAAGTAGCTATTTTCGAGATGTGAAAAGTGCACTATGTCGTACGGACGAGTTATCGTAATGACTGGATTTTCTCCTATACTCTTTATTTCTGAATTATTTATACGAGGCATCGTTTTCTCATTTTGTTTTCTAAAATATGTTTTTCAATGTTGCATTTTTCAAAATGACCCACAATGTTTGACGTGTCATTCCAGCCAAAACAACAAATCTGTTTTTACATCAGGGCCTAGTTGTTTAAAGCATTGTTAAGTTAACGAGCGCGATAGTGATCTTATTGTTAACTGCTCTACCAAGTGCAATTTTGAATATGCTGTTATTGTTGCTCCAGAACTGTGAATAGATTTTGCAATATTATGTAGTTTTTGCTAAAAATATGTTGTTATTGTTTGTTTGTTTTTGTTTTTTGTTGTTTTTTTTTCAGCAAAAAAAAAAAAAAAAAAAAAGAAAAAAAAAAGAATATTGCCATAATAAATGATCACCTTTTTAACATTATATGTTAAATTACGAAATCATTTGTTTTGAATAACTGGTCCCCGGTTGCTGTTTACAGGATCCTCAAATTAGATGTGAAGACAATGGTAAGGAATCGATATAATTAACCCGCACTTCCAATCACAGACATAAAAGGGAAAGAAACACAACCATGAAACTAGACCCTAATGTAAACATCAAAAGCGGAAAGCAAAACGAACAGTTACTTTCCCGCAAAATGGCCAATTTGCTAACCAAAACAAAACGGTATAAGCGATACACACATTCAAAGGCGAACTAGAACAAACATTAACCACGACAGAAGAACCACCTTGGAACGGCCAGTGAAAAGTACAAACCTGATTCATGATAGTCATAATACATATATGGTAGCTTTATTCTAAAATGACTTTCCTGTTACCTGTTGAAGGTCATTATTAAACCGATGTTCGTTCCTCGTTGTATAACAACTGCTTGTTTGACATCCCTGGACTTTAAGTAGACAAGGATGTTTTGTGGTCTTTTGTTGTACCTTCCTTCTATTCGAAGGAATTATCTTCAGTAAATTTATATGCTGTTTTATTTAATGACCGGTATGAAGATCGCTTTAGTTTTGACGGTATCATAACCTTATTAACCCAAATGAGTATCACAAATACATTTAAAATATCAATATCACCCCTTAGGTTACACTCTGCTTCTTCTGTACGGATTCCCCATTCTATTAAGAACTTTAATACTATGTTGCCTTCGGTATTGGTTAGACCCTTAAATTTGTCTGCCGTAACTTCAGTTAATCTCAATGGAGCAGGCAATACCAATGTTTTTGGGAGTAGTCTTCGTATAAGACTATCTCTTCTCAAATCGCCCATCCTTCGAAAATATACTAATCCGTGGAAAAGAAGTGGAATGTATCCTAGTATTTCTAAGTGCAATGCCAAGAGGTGCAGATGTTGTTCGCATTTGAGCATTGCGTCTACCGTTACTTCATCTGTAAACGGTAGACGCTTCTCTGTAGTTAACATGTCTGATTTGACATGACAGTCTACAGATTTAATTTATCGAATTACATGACGTTCTGCAAACTGTAATATGCAGTACGTCGGTCAAACTAACCGCATGCTTAAAACTAGATTGAACGAGCATTATCGTAGAATGAAAAAACCTAAGAAAACTGACACTTTCTTGTACCGTCACTTTCGACGTACAGGTCATTCTGTAAATAACATTGTTATACAACCAGTGGAAAAACTATATTACGATGCAAATTCTACAGCTAGATTCAAAATAATCAAAAGACATGAAGCTGAACTGAAATGGATTAAATTTTTACAGACTCCTTTTCCACTGGGATTTAATGACAACATTTATCATGAGGGTAATATTTCCAGAATGCCGGACTTTGATATTTTCTCGCTCCTGGAATGTCGAAAACGCAGAACTAGATCTCACGGCACCAGGAAAAATGGTAACTTTAAACGTAAATCACGTGCGTTTAAACGAAACAATACTAGACTGAAGTGACTGTCAATTATATTATTAAATCATGGACGCCACTCTATGCTTTCATTTTTAAGTTCATTACCCGTTTCTGTTTTACGTCTTCTGGACACCGAGGCGAATAAACTCTACGATAGTTCTCATCAGTTATATGATGCGGCTCTCTTTACTAGAGGCTATACTCAGCATACTCTCCGTCCTTACATTGATTCTGAAATTAATCATAAACGCCATTTCTTCAAAATATCCTTCATTAATAAGGGTATGGATTTTATAGATTCGCCCAGTATCTTCCGTGAGAGATCGGCGCTTTCTTCCATTCCTGCTTATTTTCAAAATACTGAAACACCTATAATTTGCTATAAATATAACAAACCTGTTAGATCTATCATTTTTAATTTCAATAAACTTGTTTCAGATCTTGATATTGATACTAATACTCCTGATTCATGTGATTGTAAAAACTCAGTGTATTTCTATCCTGCTGCTGGTCATGTAATAACTGGCAATTTGAAAATTATTCCTGATTCTAGGATAAGGAATATAATTTCTAAAGGACCGAAATATCGGTTTCCTTCTAAAATTGATTTCAGTAAATGTAGAGATGAAATCGCTGCTTCCTTGAATGAATTCGGTAATCGATGGTGTAAGCGAGAGTATGTTGAGCATAAAGCCCTTAAGGACTGGAAACTAAGCATTTTAAAACTAGTGAATAAACGCATTTCTTTCTATTCTCAAAATACTAACTTATTACCTCCTAAGCCCAAGTCGTCTTTACGTCATCTTAAACTAGGTATTCAAGAATTTCATAAGAAGTTTGTTTTGGCCCCTGCAGACAAGGCCCCTAACAACTTCGTCGTTGTGTGACGGCTCCACTATGTTAACACGCTTAAGCAGGAGCTTGGTGGTACTAAGGCCTATGAACTTCAGCCTTTAGCTGAAGAGAGAGCTATAGTAGATAAACATGTTTGTCATTCAGCCACCAAGTTTGCTGTGTGTGTTACCGAAGGCCAAGACAGGCTTCCTACGCTATACTGGTTACCAAAACTTCATAAAAGACCTTACAAAGCACGGTTTATTGCAAATTCTAGCTCTTGCACTACCACTGAACTTTCTAAATTATTAACTTCCTGCCTTACTGCTATTAAAAAGCATGTGGTTAAATATTGTGATGAAAAGTAGAAGTAAAACAAAGATCAGGAATTGATACAATTAACTTACTCCACCCATAAAAGACACCAAAGGGAAAGAAATACAAACATTAAGCGACCAGACCATAATGGAAACCTAAACAAAGGAAGGCCATAAGGACAGTTACTTTCCCACAAAATGGCCATATGGCCATCCAAAACCAAAAGGCACAAGTGATACACACAGTAAGTAACAAACAACAACATAAATAAATCGCCACAGAAGAGCCGCCTTGGAACGGTCAGTGGAAGATTTCCACTGGGGGACTTAAATCGATTTTACGTGGCCACCATCCTCGCCCTTACTTCCGTCGCGATTTAGACAAATAATTTGTTCAGTCCGCATGAAGGCCTCCTTGAAAGATCGGGAAGAAATCTGATTTGGTCTGTAAAAAATTCGAATGAGGTTTTAAAAAAATTGAAATCCAGACATTTTCGTGCTTCAAGTCTGTCTACTTTCGATTTTTCCACTTTTTACACTACACTTCCTCATAATCTTATAAAAGAAAAGCTAAATGATTTAATTGAATGGGCTTTTCACAGAGAAGATTCTCTCTATCTTGCATGTAATGCATTTTTCACTTCTAAAGAGCATAAGAATTATACAATTTGGTCATGTCAGAAAGTGTGTGATGCCCTCACCTTTCTACTTGACAATATTTATATTAGATTCGGTACTAAGTTATTTAGACAAATTGTGGGCATTCCGATGGGTACGAATTGCGCACCTCTTGTGGCTGATCTATTCTTGTATTGTTATGAAAGAGACTTCATGTTGTCGCTTTCCATTGATAACCAATCTGAAATTATTGAAGCTTTTAGCTCCACTTCTAGATATTTAGATGATTTATTAAATATTGATAATACCTATTTCGATGGTTTGATCAGTCAGATTTACCCCCCAGAACTTCAGTTAAAGAAAGCAAATTCTTCTGATACCGAGGCCCCGTTTTTGGATTTACATCTATCTATTGTAGATGGGTTTGTTTCATGCAAAATTTATGATAAACGCGATGACTTTGATTTGAGATTGTAAATTTTCCTTTTACAATGGGATGGTGATGTTCCTCGTACGCCATCCTATTGCGTTTATATTTCGCAATTAATTCGATTTGCTAGAGTGTGTAGTCATGTAACTGACTTCAACACTCGTAATAAATTATTAACGGCTAAACTTCTTAATCAGGGTTATCGGTACCATACACTACGCAAAGCCTTTTGAAAATTGTATAGACGCCATTCCGATTTAATTTCAAAATTCAATATTGGACTTAAATCTCTTCTGCAACAAGGTCTACCGGAACCCGAATTTTATGGTGACTTATTATATAAATTCAGAAAAATATATAACCGCAATGACTTCAGCACCCAATTTCGTAAAATCATTCTTCGATATAAAAAGATTGGGTACAATATGGATGTTATACGACAGACTGCATGCATGGTAGTTAACCCAATCACGCTTGGTAACTTTGCTTCCCTCTTTAATTGCACGCCGGTGGGTCAGGCCTCAGATTCTATGACGGCTTCAACGCAAAGGCTTATTGAGAATTAGAGAGATCTAATTCAAGGTAATGTTGGTTGGTACCTGATGCTCTGTCTCTGGTCGGGCCAATCGGAGTCTAACTGTTGGTTTTCTTTTGCTCCAGCATTTCAGTGGTTTCTTGCTGTCGAGTCCTCACCGTTGTCTCACCTCTGTGGTTCTTTGATTTTTTGTGTTCACGGAGATGTTGCACTGATGAGTTAGGAGGCCTTCATGCGGACTGAATAAATTATATGTCTAAATCGCGACGGAAGTAAGGGCGAGGATTGTGGCCATGTAAAATCGATTTAAGCCCCCCAGTAGAAATCTTTCCACTGACCGTTCCAAGGCGGTTCTTCTGTGGCGATTTATTTATGTTGTTGTTTGTTACTTACTGTGTGTATCACTTGTGTCTTTTAATTTTGGATGGCCATATGGCCATTTTTGTGGGAAAGTAACTGTCCTTATGGCCTTCCTTTGTTTAAGTTTCCATTATGGTCTGGTCGCTTAATGTTTGTATTTCTTTCCCTTTGGTGTCTTTGATGGGTGGAGTAAGTTCATTGTATCGATTCCTGATCTTTGTTTTACTTCTACTTTTCAAGAAACAATGGATACATAGGATTTCTCCGTGTTGGTCGACTTGTATAGCTATTTTGTATATTTATTTTGTGACTTGGGATGTTCATTATCTTTGTATTTTGTATGCTTAACAAGTGTCAGAGAAGTTTATTTTTCATATGATTACGATAACACACGCTTGTTACATTACGTATTCTTTCATATCTCCAAAATGGCTAACTTTCGGAATACAAATGTGTTATATTTTTTCTTATTTATACTCCAAACAGAGGTACTGGGTACTCGTTAGAAACCGCCTCATTCTTATGTCTTGGAGCAGAAATATGAAAACATGTGTTCCCCTGTAAATATGTTCTATAAAAGGGTTATGCCTTGGAAGCAAGGAATTCACCACAGAACAGGAAAATATGAAGTGTTTTCTGGGCCAGACTAGCTAGTTTCGGCCAATAGGGCCTCATCAGTGGCCCTCAAATATTTTCAAAATTCCACAAAGGAATCAATGACCCCAAAGGACAAGAAAATATAAACTACACTATGATGTAGGGCAGGGAGACTGATTCTTCTGACTCCCGTTTTCTTTAATTGCGGTTTAAGGGGCTTGGTCGTTACACGGACTTGTTAACGTGATGGAATTTTCATTAATATTTTTGTATTTTGTACGCTTACCAGTGTCAGAGATGTATATTTTTCATATCATTTCTGGAATTATACTCACAAATTTTGTATGATTAGCCAATCAAATAGATCTTTTCACTGATTTTGAATTGAATTAATACAATAAGTATGCTTCATCAGTTTTTTAGATTTAACATGTTGGTACTAAGATTTTATTAACGGAATTTTATATGCATAATCAGTTATAGATTTTTTGTCAGTATGAGGTTTAAAGAATATAGAATTCATGTTTAGTGTCTTTAATGGTAAAATGTAAGCGATAAGGCTTTGATACGTTTATGGGGCGTTCTGTTATATTTTATTAAAATACACTAAACGGGTATTTTGTTTTTATAGCAATCGTAAAAAGAACATGATATATGGCCATTTCTGCTATGAAATTTATTACGCAATACATTGACCCGGTTATTTTTCTATCACTACCGACGTGCAAATTTATAGTTCTACGTCATGTACAATATCAATACGATTATGACGCAATCGTGTTATTATGGCTTCATAAGCAATATTACAAAATTTGTAAATGTTTAAGCTTGTTACGTTTTTTATAAGCTCAGTAGCTCAGTCGCTCATTTTACATGTTTTACATTAAGAACGTGTGTTTGAGAGTGTAATGGTAACGTAGATGCATATGGTATTGCTTTCATAGGATTATGCAGATAAAGAGCGCTCAAGAATGTAAAATTCTCAAACCAATTTCCGATTATTCATAGCAACAAACTAGACATTTTCCATATATACAGTGGTATAGTTTTTATTTTGTTTAGGTATTAGCCGACCACTAAATATAAGAAGGAAACGGCATTGGTCACTTTCGATCAATATATAAATTATGTAGACGAACATGCATAATATTTCCATGTCAGTGTCTAGAGGTTCTAAAACTTACAAGATCGGCCAGTATTTACATGTACCATTATGCCATTGGATTGTATAAATAAAGTTTGCATGCTGCATCACTATGTTTTGGGTTGTGCTTTTTTTCAACACATATCTTTATACAAACCTTCAGGACGACGTAGTTGGGATTGCTAAAGCTTCTCAAAGTTTCTGTTTTTTTGTTTGTTTTTTTTAAAAAGTACTATAGTTGTCGATTTAAGGCCCCCCACCCCGGGCAAGTGGAATTCGTTTCAGTGACCGTTCCAAGGCGGTTCTTCTGACGCGGTTTATTTTTGTTATGGTTTGTCTTTGGGTGTTTGTGTCGCTTATATTATTTTGTTTTGGATAGCTAATTGACCATTTTGTGGGAAAGTAGCTGTCCTTTTGGCTTTCAGCTATTGGTGTTTCCATTAGGGTATGTTGTATCATGTTTGTGTTTCTTTCCCTTTGGTGTCTCTGATGGGAGCTGTGGGTTAATTGTATCGATTCCTAATCACTGCCTCTACTTCTATTTTTAAATCAGTTTGACCTGAGTTAACTATATTACTGTCCAATATTGTTTTACTATTGGACGGCTATTGGTCTATATGATATATGCATTTGTGAATTCATCTGTGAACTTTGATATAGCCAAAACAGTGCCATAAAGAATCAAGTGAAAACATGGTTACTGTGTTCGTTATTTTTGCTGTGGTTATATGTAGTAGTGATAGGTATAAGATACACTTGTACTGCCTTGCGGTACAAGCCGGCTCTTATAGCGACGCGGTAGAGTGTTGGCCTGTCGATCTGGCGGACCAAGTTCGATCCCCGGTCGGGTAAAGGTGATAAGCATTTTTTCACCTGTTACATTTGGCGCCCAACGTAAATGACCCACAGAGACTCGGACCACATCCGTGTACCGGCGAGTTTCGTTGGAAAGTTTGAGAGATTCGAGGACGAATCTTAAATAGGAGAGGGAATATGTAGTAGTGATAGGTATAGGATACACTTGTACTGCCTTGCGGTACAAGCCGGCTTTTATAGCGACGCGGTAGAGTGTTGCCCTGTCACTCCGGCGACCCGGGTTCGATCCCCGGTCGGGAAAAGGTGATTAGCATTTTTTTCACCTGTTACATATATACTTTTAATGTCATAATAATGAATGGAAAGTGTTTTTCTTTTTTTCTAGATTTTTAAGTATCATATGAGCCGGGGCACAGCATTTTCTAAAAATTACATGTGCATCCAGCGTAGACTGAGATCAGCCTGCACATCCGCGCAATCTGATCAGAGTCTTCGTTGCGTGCTCTAAGGATAGCTAAAGGCCCAAGTTCATGTAATAAGAGAAGTCTCTGGTCAGACTCTATGAATGCGCAGGCTGATTTGATTCTTCGGTTGGTGCACATGTTAATTGTAGTAAATGCTGTGCTCCAGCTCATATCTCTAGAAAATCTGTTCATTGATCTTCGACGGATTGGGTAATAAATAGAGGATCTTACATGAGTGCTCATGTATTATTGAATTTATTAAACGAGTTGAGGAAAAGGGATAAAATGCGAGGCTTTGCCGAGCATTTTATCCCTTTTCCTCAACGAGTTTAATAAATTCAATAATACATGAGCACGAATGCAAGATTCTATTTATCATATGACATTTAAAACGCATTTTATTCACGATTGTTTACAAAAATGTCAATATTCCGCCGTTAGTAAATGCGACGTCATTTAGGACGTCGTACATGTAACGTTACGGGACGTATCTAGCTAATTTGCATAATTAATCCACTAGTGGATTATCGAAAATAATACATGGCGTTATTACACTCTCAGACGCGACGTCATATGATAAAATAGTTTTATGGCAGCATGGAGTATATTGCGCCTCGGTAATGTGGACGCCTCGGGCATTAGTGCTTCAGGTAGTTTCGCCTGGGGGAAATATTTTGACTGCCATGAAATAACTGACTTAACCATACCAAACTTTGTGAAAACAAACTACAAAACAAATGAATGCAACGTCTAGTCGGGTTGTGTAATTAGGGCCTTCTGTACATGCAACAAACACCGGCCCCGATAGCTCAGTTGGTAGAGTTTCCGCTCCGGGGACCGGGGGGTCACGGGTTCGATCCCGGGCCGCGACATACCAAAGTCGTTTAAAATGGTACTAGCTGCTCCTCGCTTGGCACTCAGATTTACGGGGTAGAGCTAGGACTAATCGACCCATTGTCAGGATAATGTGACTGGGTGTGGTATCATGTAATGGGTCTGGGACATGATACTTCAGTGAGGCAGCACTATAAAAGTGAGCATTGAGCTCCCTGTCGCAACCAGACACCGTCGTGATATGACTGAAAAATTGTTGAAAGCGACGTTAAACCCGAATTCACACACACACACATGCAACAAACATTGTGTGATTGAGTAATGAACCATTTGCATGTAAAGGCAGCGCACGGACATACAACACAACCTACGACCGTGCAGCTAGACTTCCAATTGAATCTAAGCAGGCTTTAACTATTCAGAACGTATTTAAGATTGACTAACTTCCTTCGAAAATAGATCATTTTATACTTGGAAATAATCTGATCTTTGCGACATCGCCGCCCGGGAAAAAAACAAAGACACAATCTTCATAAGGAAAAAAAACTTTGAAAACAGTGTCGAAGTGGTCGTTGATTGAATAGAAAAGTAAATCACCAGTGCGAATGTCGCTCAGAACGTTTGACCCCTTCTATTTTAACATGAAAACTGTTTTGAAATAGTAAACGAGATAAGATGTGAAGTCTTAGGCTACGACTGGTAGACTGACGATTTTCAACACGTATCGTCCACGTATGCATTCAATCACGAGAAACATGCTTATATACATACTGGCCGAAATGACCCATCAAACACAACCGGTAATATGCTACGTCAAGACAATACTTTTATGCTATTCTTTCAGAAACGCAAGAAAGTACGAAGTCTTAACACTGACCATTCCAAGGTGGTTCTTCTGTCGCGATTTATTTTTGTTTTGGTTTGTTTTCAGGTGTGTGTATTGCTTATATTATTTTGTATTGAATTGCAAATTGGGCATTTTGTGGGAAAATAACTGTTCTGTTGGCTTCCCGCTATTGATGTTTCCATTAGGGTCTAGTTCAAAGCAGGCACACGTCGCAGGGGCAACGTCAAATCAACGTCGGTGCAACGTCACGACGTTGCACCGACGTTGATGTGACGTTGCATAAACGTCATGACGTTGTACCGACGTTGGTGTGACGTCATAATTACGTCATGTGCCTGCAGGGTTGTTTCATGTCTGTGCTTCTTTTTATTTGGTGTCTCTAATTGGAGATGTGGGTTAATTGTATGCATTTTTGATCATTGCCTATACTTCTGTTTTAACTGTACCAAACCTTTTGTGAAACAAAACACAGAAGAAATTAATACAAAGTCCATTCGGGTTATCTAGATTCAAAAGGAAAGGGTTGCACTGAGAAGGCTGAAGGAAACTGTAGGTCGACAAATTTAAATTTTGAGATATTCATTAATCTATGCTCAAGCGAATCTGCTACGTAACCATCTTTTCACTTTTCCATCGCCCATGCCGTTTCATACAATTGTCATTTTCACCGGAATTCGCGGCTTCAGTTGCACCTTCGACCCGCATAGAATGTAAACCAAGGTCAATGTCACCTGCTGCTTCCCTCAGCCTGGTCCAAATACATTCTCTAGCATGTGTATAGCTAAGGGGTTTGGCTTTTTGAATCAAATTGCAAGAGCCATCAACTTTACAAATTGGCCAAAGCACAAATTTGGATGAACTACAATTTTGTTTGCTCAAATCCAAATAAGTTTCCAACCATAGGAATTTCACTACCTAAACGATACTGGTCTGTCTTGCTTCTGTTAATCCTTAAGACAAAATAGTCGCCAAGTATGGCTTTGTCGTTAGATCTTAAGGAGCTCAGCTCGTTATACCCGAAGAATCTATAGAAACTTAAAAAAATCATACATAAATCTCTCACAAGTCGGTCTGTGGAACTAGAGTGTTTTGCACACAGCATTTTAAGCATGTCGGAAGCAACTGGTTGATTCGTTTTATTTTTAACAGAAATTCTTTTCGCTGCCTAAATAAGATTGAAAACGAAATCTTTATTCATAAGATCCTGTAGATCACACAATTTATGTGCCCATTAAATACCGTATAAGGCAGAAGTCACAACACTCTTTATCTGCCACTGTCTAAAAGGTTGGTTAGGTATAATGCTACATGAATAGGACTGACTTGTAAAGCACACCCACCTTTAGACACAATGAATTTCACCCAACGCTTGAATGAATGAAAGTATTTATAATATACCGTATTGTAACGTTTAGACTGCAATAAATAATCTGCCGTCTTTGATGCGCGGAAAGGGAAACTGCTGTGCGAAATTCCAGCTTCTTGAACATGGGTGTAGATTTTCGTTTCTTGCACATCAGATAAGAAAATCCATACTTTTAGCTTGGGATAGAAATTCTGTTCTAACCCAGGTGTTCTTAACCTAAATCACATATTCTCGCGCGTTTGATAAATCCACTAGTTGAATACGACCTCATATGGCGCCGTCGTTAAGGTTGACGTCACAAAACGTTACCTGACGTCACTAAATATCACAAAATGGCGGACGTCGGTAACCGAAGTGACTGGACTGCAATATTAAAAGTCCACGCTCAGAAATGGAAGGTATGCAAGAAAAAGAATCCTACATTGGTGTGAGTGGTGGATAGAAAAATCCGTCCCTCGGGATCGCTGTCCGGCATCACTCAGCAAGCCTCGTGATGCCGGACAGTGACCCTCGGGGCGGATTTTTCAATCAACCCCTCACACACATTTCAGATTGTTATATTCTAAGCCGAGGTCTGAAAAAGGCAAACAAAAAACATCGTATTACAGATACTGTTACATACACATCGCACTATCCACTACGGTAAGTTTGCAAAAGTGTTAGAATTTATTCTTGTGGACGAATATCTAGATTTCATTTTCTTACTTGTTTGCAACTGTGCCACAATATCATCTAACTGACTGTTTGGGTATTATTGTTTAAGTGCCCAACATATATGATGCTTTTTACGCTTTCCCTTTAATTTTAAATGCTATCATACTGAATTTTTAAAAGTTTTCCGCCCAAACTGCCGTTGTTTACTCTTTCTCTTTCGGCAACACAAGGCTTTCAAAGACATATTTTTCTGAAATTTGGCCATCAGGATATAAAAATGGGCAGAACGGAGCAGACATCCACAAATGTGCAATCAGAGTAACCTCGGTGTCTTCTTTCGTGATTTTCCGCAAATAATCAACAATAAGCATAAGAGGAGGCACCGACCAGTTATTGTCATATTTACAAGACTAGGGAAAATGCGTCTAACCCTGACTTTCCTGGACACTGTCAACGGGAATTGAACGTTTCACATTTTGCAATGTAATCTGACGCAAACCTATCCGTATGAGGCCACCATAAGCCGTCTAACCACTGGAAAAAACCATGGTTTGATACCGCACTCATCCGAATCCGTGCATCTACTCAAGAAATCCGCCTTATCAATGTTTACTTGTGGTACCCATTTGGGTAATAAGGTATTTTTTCTGCTCTTACATTTTAGCTCACCTGAGCCGAAGGCTCATATAAGGTAATAATTTGCCAATGCTCAGGCGTCCGTCGTCCGCCCACATTTTCAAATGAGTATATTTTTTAAGCCAGTTGGCCAATCATGATCAAATTTCATGTGAAACATTATCAGGTTGGGGGAAAGGATGCATAATGTTTTGGGACAGATAAAATGGAGACGCTTGGTGCCATGGCAACATATTGCTCCCATAGACTTACAATGGAAAAACGTACGTAAAAAGAAACCACAAGGCCCAGAGCTTAGATATTTAGCATGTAGCAAGGTAATAGGGTCGCCTACATAAATCCTACAAATCATGCCCCTGTGGTCAGAATTGGCCACGCCAAGGGCTCATAAGCTCCCATATACTTACAATGGACAAACTTAAAAAATCTTCTCCGAAATCATAAAGCCAATAGCTAAGATATTAAGGATGTAGCAACGTAATATGGTCACCTACATAAATCCTGCCAATCATGCCACTTGGGTCAGAATTAGCCACACCCCGGGGCTCATAAGCTTCCATAGACTTACAATGGGAAAAAACTTACAAAACCTTCTCTAAAATACAAGGCCCAGAGCTTAGATATTCCGTATGTAGCAATGTCGAGTGGTCCCCTATATAAATCCTACCAATCCTGTGCATGGGTTCCAAATTGTCCACGCCCCGGGGCTCATAAGCTCCCATACAATTAAAAGGGAAGAACATCTTCTTCTCTGAAACCACAAGGCCAAGATCTTCGATATTTAGTATGTAGCAACATCAAGTGGTCCCCTACATAAAACCTGCCAATTATACCCCAGGGGTTCAAACTGGCCATGCCCCGGGGGTCCTTTGCTTCCATATACTGAAAATGGAAAAACAGCTTCAAACATCTTCTCTGAAACCATAAAGCCCATAGGTAACATATTTAGTGTGTAGCAACGTAATATGGTCCCCTACACAAATCCTGCCAGCCATGCCACTTGGGTCAGAATTGGCCACGCCACGGGGCTCATAAGTTCTCATAGACCTGCAATAGAAAAAATAAACGTAAAAAATCTTCTCTGAAACAACAAGGCCCAAAGCTTAGATATTTAGTATGTAGCAATGTCAAGTGGCCTCTTACATAAATCCTGCCAGTCATGCCCTGGAGTCCAAATTGGCCACGCCCCGGGGGTCCTTAGCTCGCATAGACTTATTATGGAAAAAAGCTTTAAAAAACTTCTCCGAGACCATAAAGCCCATAGCTTGATATTTAGTATGTAGCAACGTGAAATGGCCAACTACATAAATCCTGCCAAGTAGAAGTAAAACAAAGATCAGGAATTGATACAATTAACTTACTCCACCCATAAAAGACACCAAAGGGAAAGAAATACAAACATTAAGCGACCAGACCATAATGGAAACCTAAACAAAGGAAGGCCATAAGGACAGTTACTTTCCCACAAAATGGCCATATGGCCATCCAAAACCAAAAGACACAAGTGATACACACAGCAAGTAACAAACAACAACATAAATAAATCGCCACAGAAGAGCCGCCTTGGAACGGTCAGTGGAAGATTTCCACTGGGGGGCTTAAATCGATTTTACGTGGCCACAATCCTCGCCCTTACTTCCGTCGCGATTTAGACAAATAATTTGTTCAGTCCGCATGAAGGCCACCTAACTCATCAGTGCATCACTTTAGACTCTCGGGTCTAAAGTGGCCAAACCCTGGAACTCATTAGCTCCCATAGATTTACAAAGAGAAAAAACATAAAAAAAATAACTTTTTCACTGAATCCAGAAGGCATAAAGCTTGAATATTTAGTATGTAGCAACATTAAGTGGTCCCCTAAATAAATCCTGCCAATCATGCCTCTAGGGTCCAAACTGGCCAAGCCCTGGGGCTCCTTAGCTCCCATAGACTTATACTGAAAGAAAAAGCTTTATAAACTTTGTCTCTGAAACCATAAAGCCCATAATTTAGATATTTACTATGTAGCAACGTGAAATGGTCACCTACATAAATCCTGCCAACCAATCCTCTGGAGCCAAAATTGGCCATGTTCATGGGCTAATTAGCTCCAATAGACTAATAATGAATTAACGAACTTTAAGATTTTCTCTTCTGAATCCACAAGGCCCAAACCTTAGATACTAAGTATGTAGCAACGTAAAGTGGTCCCCTACATGAATCCTGCCAATCAGGCCCCTGGGGACCAAACTGGTCATGCCCCGGGACTCCTTAGGGCCCATAGACTTATAATGGAAAAAAGTTTAAAAAATGTTCTTCTCTGAAACCATATAGCCCATAGCTTAGTTATTTTTTATGAAGCAACGTATAATGACCATCTACATAAGTCCTGCCAACCATACCCCTGGGGTCCAAATTGGCAATGGCCCGAAGCTCATTACTTCCCACAGACTTATAATGAAAACAAGAATATCGGTGAAACCGATGGATGCTCCCCGGAGGTGCAATAGTCGGAACAGGAAACATTATCCTAGTTAAAGAGCGGTATACTGTGTATACTCACTGCACTTCAAAATGGAGTATAACAAAACATGTCGGTGGACAGATTAGCTTGCCTGATGGCACTATCATACAAAATCAGCAACACAAAAGTCGGAATAAATGAAAGGAAGTGTCTTCAGGTACGATACCATACCCAAAGATCCGGGGTGGTAGTTTAGCTATATTAATTGGGTAAAACTGTTCAATACAAATTATCGAAAACTTACTCTGTTAGAACAGGGGTAAACCTCATAGGACTGTCTCCAGGTATGGTTCCGTATTGGGTGCCTTTACATGCATATAAAATTTCAGACGGGTTCGAAAATGGATCTGATCCTATCCTCTTGACTGTCAAAAAAGGTCATTTTGACCATCTGCCAAGGCTAGCTTCTTTCACTTTGATCCAATGTATCTGCAACTCTAATATAGATGGATGACTTGCGATTTTACATCCTTTTTAGCAGTATTTCAGTCAAATCAGAATGATGAAAGGTTGATAATGATAGGCTGTGTGCAATGGAACTCCGTTTACAGTTGGAAAGATTTCTGCCTCCAGCAGGTTTTTTTCTAAAAATAGCCGAAATGACATGGACCTTGAACCTAGGACCCTGAAAGTCAACCTTGCTCGAGATATTATGATACCCAACATTTGTGTGAAGTTATATAAAAATCCATCAGCAAATGACGAAGCTAGAGCGATGACAATGTTTTTATTTTTCTAAAAATAGCCGCAGTGACCTTGGCCTTGGGCCAAGGACCCTGAAGGTCGAACTTGCTCGAGATATTATCATACCCAACATTTGTGCGAAATTATTTTAAAATCCATCAATAAATGTAGGCACTAGAGCGATGAGAAAGTTAAAAAAAAAAAAATAGACACAGTGACCTTTACCTTGAGCCCAGGATCCTTAAAGTCGAACTTGCTCGAGATAGTATTATACCCAACATTTGTGTGAAGGTATATTAAAATCCATCAATAAATGTAGGCACTAGAGCGATGACAAAGTTTTCTTTTTTCTAAAAAATAACCATAGTGACCTTGACCTTAACCCCAGAATCCTGATTCTTGAACTTGCTCGAGATATTACTATAGCCAACATTTGTGTGAAGTTATATTAAAACCCACAGCAAATGACAACGCTAGAGTGATGACAAAGTTTTTTTTCTAAAAATGGCCGCAGTGACCTTGACCTTGAGCCCAGGACCCTGAAAGTTAAACTTGCTCGAGATATTATCATACTGAATATTTGTGTGAAATTATATTAAAATCCATCAATAAATGAAGGCGCTAGAGCGAAAACAATGTTGTTGTTTTTTCTAAAAATAGCCACAGTGACCTTGACCTTGAGCCCTGAACCCTTGAAGTCGTACATGCTCAAGATATTATCATACCCAAAATTTGTGTGAATATTAACCAGTCGGTGGTCAGATAAGCTTGCCTGGTGGCACTGCCATACAAACATCAGCAACACAAAAGTCGGAATAAATGAATGGAAGTGTCTTCAGGGACGATACCACACCCCAAGATCCTGGGTGGTAGTTAAGCTATATTAATTAGGTAAAACTGTTTAATACAAATTATTGAAAACTAACAATGGTACACAGAGGCAATCCTCACAGGACTGCCTCCAGGTCTGGTTCCGTATTGGGTGCCTTTACATGCATATACAAGAGGGCCCAATGGCCCTATATCGCTCACCTGTGTACCAGAAAATCATTAGTGTAGGAGACCACTTGACATTGCTACATACTAAATATCTAAGTTCTGAGCCTTATGGTTTCGGAGAAGAAGAGTTTTGAAGTATAAGTCTATAGCAGCTAATGAGCCCTAGGCTGTGGCCTATTTTGACTCAAAGGGCATGGTGTGCAGGATTTATGTAGGGGACCATTTTATGTTGCAATATGCTAAATATCAAGGTCTATACTTCATGGTTTCAGAGAAGATTTTTGAAGCTTTTTTTTCCATTTTAAGTTTAATGGAGTTGAGGGGCCACAGGATTTGGCCAATTTGGGCCCATGGGCGTGGCCCATATTTGCCAAAGTGGCATGGTTGGTAGGATTTCTTAAGATGCCCATTTCCTGTTGCTACATACTAAATATCTAAGCTCTTCGACTTATGGTTTTAGAGGAGAAGATTTTTGAAGTTTTTTTTTTCATTATAAGTTTATGGTAGCTAATGGGCCCATGGGTGTGGCCCATTTGGACCCCAGGGGCATGATTGGCAGGATTTATGCAGGTGACCACTTGTTGTTGCTGCATGCAAAATATCTAAGCTCTGGGCCCTGTGGTTTCGGAGAAGAAGATTTTGGAAGAATTTTTCCATTATGAGTCTATGGGAGCTAAGGGGCCCCGGGCGTGGCCAAATTGGACCCCAGGGGCATGATTGGCAAGATTTAATGTAGGTGACCACTTGCCGTTGCTACATGCTAAATATCTATGTTCTGGGCCCTGTGGTTTCAGAGAAGATGAGTCTATTGAAGCTAAGGGGCCCCTGTGTGTGGCCCATTTGGGTCCCAGGGGTATGATTGGCAGGATTTATGTAGGTGACCAGGCTGAGAAAGGCTGGAGACACCATTTTTCACTTATATTTATGCTCAAGGGCAGGTAAGTCCAAAGCTGTTTGTCCCGTGCAGCCCAAATTCGAACTAGGCGAAGACTGTAAGCCCCTCCCGGTTTTCTGCAAGTTTGATGAAGATCGGATCGGAAATGGCTGAGAAAAAGTGGAGACGTCGTTTTCCCGTTTTTAAGTCTATGGGATAATTTTTCACCCTCAAGGGACTGTAACTGGAAAACCGCTGGTCAGATTCAAACCAAATTCGAACTCGTCCGAGATTTTATGCTTGTCCTCGTTTATGAAAAGTTACAAAATGATCAGATTATAAATGGCTGAGAAAAGCTGGAGACACCATTTTTCACTTATATTTCTCTAAGGCAGGTAACTTCAAAGCTGTGTGTCTCGTGCAGCCCAAATTCGAACTCGACGTAGACTGTAAGCCCCTCCTGGTTATCTGCAAGTTTGATGAGATCGGATCAGAAATGGCTGAGAAAAAGTGGAGACGTCGTTTTCCCCATTATAAGTCTATGGGCAATTTTTCACGCTCAAGGGGGGTGTAACTGGAAAACCGCTGGTCAGATTCAAAGCAAATTCGAACTCGTCCGAGATTTTATGCTTATCCTCGTTTATGAAAATTTACAAAACGATCAGATCATAAACGGCTGAGAAAAAGTAGAGACGTCGTTTTCCCCATTGTAAGTCTATGGGAAAACCTGCTGGTCAGATTCAAACCAAATTCGAACTCGTCTGAGATTTTATGCTTGTCCTCATTTATGAAAAGTTACTTAAAGATCAGATCGTCGATGGCTGAGAAAAGCTGGAGACACCATTTTTCACATGTATTTATTCTCAAGGGCAGGTAACGCATAAGCTGTTTGTCCCGTGCAGCCCAAATTCAAACGCGACGTAGACTGTAAGCCCTTCCTGGTTTTCTGCAAGTTTGATGAAGATCGGATCAGAAATGGCTGAGCAAAAGTGGAGACGTCGTTTTCCCATTTATAAGTATATGGGTAAATTGTTCACGCTCAAGGGCTGTAACTGGAAAACCGCTGGTCAGATTCAAACCAAATTCGAACTCGTCCGAGATTTTATGCTTGTCCTCGTTTATGAAAAGTTACAAAAAGATCTGATCATAAACGGCTGAGAAAAGCTGGAGACACCATTTTTCACTTGCATTTATGCTCAATGGCAGGTAACTCTAAAGCTGTTTGTCCTGTGCAGCCAAAATTCGAACTCGACGTAGACAGTAAGCCCATCCTTGTTATCTGCAAGTTTGATGAAGATCGGATCAGAAATGGCTGAGCAAAAGTGGAGACGTCGTTTTCCCCATTATAAGTCTATGGGAAATTTTTTCACGCTGAAGGGGGTGTAACTGGAAAACCGCTCGTCAGATTCCAACCAAATTCGAACTCGTCCAAGATTTTATGCTTGTCCTCGTTTATGAAAAGTTACAAAAAGATCTGATCATAAACGGCTGAGAAAAGCTGGAGACACCATTTTTCACTTGTATTTATGCTCAATGGCAGGTAACTCTAAAGCTGTTTGTCCTGTGCAGCCAAAATTCGAACTCGACGTAGACAGTAAGCCCATCCTGGTTATCTGCAAGTTTGATGAAGATCGGATCAGAAATGGCTGAGCAAAAGTGGAGACGTCGTTTTCCCCATTATAAGTCTATGGGAAATTTTTTCACGCTGAAGGGGGTGTAACTGGAAAACCGCTCGTCAGATTCCAACCAAATTCGAACTCGTCCAAGATTTTATGCTTCTCCTTGTTTATGAAAAGTTACACTAAGATCAGATCATAAACGGCTGAGAAAAGCTGGAGACACCATTTTTTCATTTATATTTATGCTCAAGGGCAGGTAACTCCAAAGCTGCTTGTCCCGTGCAGCCCAAATTCGAACTCGACGTAGACTGTAAGACCCTCCTGGTTATCTGCAAGTGTGATGAAGATCGGATCACAAATGGCTGAGAAAAAATGGAGACGTCGTTTTCCCCATTATAAGTCTATGGCACCTTTTTGTTTCCATGGCAACCAGAATTCCAATCTGATCAGCCCGAAAACCTTATGGAGCCTTTCCCCCTACCTGATGATGCTTCTCATGAAATTTGATCAAGATTGGCCATGGGGTATTAGAGATATACTTATTTGAAATTGATTACGGACGCACGCACGACGGACAACGGACAAAATGTGATCACAAAAGCTCAACTTGTCACTACGTGACAGGTGAACTAAAAATATCTGACGGGTTCAAAAATGGATCTGTTCATATCCCCTTTACTGTCAAAAAACGTCATTTTGTCCATCTGCCAAGACTAGCTTTCTTCACTTTGATCCAATTTATCTGCAACTCTAATATAGATGGATGACTTGCGATTTTACATCCTTTTTAGCAGTATTTCAGTCATATCAGAATGATGAGAGGTTGATAATGAAAGGCTGTGTGCAATAGAACTCCGTTTACAGTTGAAAAGATTTCTGCCTCCAGCAAGTTTTTCTAAAAATAGCCGCAGTGACATTGACCTTGAGCCCAGGACCCCGGAATTCCAACTTGCTCGAGATATTATCATACCCAACACCTTGAGCCAAGGACCCTGAAAGTCAAACTTGCTCGAGATATTATCATACCCAACATTTGTGTGAAATTATATTAAAATCCATCAATAAATGTAGGCACTAGAGCGATGACAATGTTTTTTCTAACAAATAACCACAGTGACGTTGACCATGACACCAGGATCCTGAATGTTGAACTTGCTCGAGATATTATTATACCCAACATTTGTGTGGTGTTATATATAAATCCATCGGCAAATGACTACACTAGAGCGATGACAAAGTTTTTTTCTCCTAAAAATAGCCGCAGTGACGTTGACATTGAGTCCAGGACCCTGAAACTTGCTCGAGGTATTATCATACTCAACATTTGTGTGAAACTATATTAAAATCACTCAATAAATATAGGCACTAGAGTAAAAACAGGTACTGGGTGCCTTTACATTCATATAAAATATCAGACGGGTTCGAAAATGGATCTGATCCTATCCCCTTGACTGTAAAAAGGGTCATTTTGACCATCTGCCAAGACTAGCTTAAATCACTTTGATCCAATTTATCTGCAACTCTAATATAGATGGATGATGTTCTTTTATAGAACATATTTAACGTCACTGCAGCTGGTGTCTGAAAATGTGTGGCGGCCGTAAAAAGTCTCCCTGCCCTACATCATAGTGTAGTTTATATTTTCTTGTCCTTTGGAATCATTGATTCCATTGTGGAATTTTGGAAAAATTGAGGGTCACTGATGAGGCCTTATTGGCCGAAACTAGCTAGTCTGGCCCAGAAAACATGTACACTCCATATTTTCTAGTTCTGTGGTGTAGTCCTTGCTTCCAAAGGAAAACCCTTTAATAGAACATATTTGCGATTTTACATCCTTTTTAGCAGTATTTCAGTCATATTAGAATGATGAGAGATTGATAATGAAAGGCTGAGTGCTTCTGCCTCCAGCAAGTTTTTTTTAATGATAGCCGCAGTGACCTTGAGCCCAGGACCCTGAAAGTAGAACTTGCTCGAGATATTATTACGAGTACCCAACATTTGTGTGAAGTTATATTAAAATCCATCAGCAAATGACGACGCTAGAGCGATGACAATGTTGTTGTTTTTCTAAAAGGAGCCGCAGTGACCTTGACCTTGAGCCAAGGACCCTGAAAGTCAAACTTGCTCGAGATATTATCATACCCAACATTTGTGTGAAATAATATTAAAATCCATCAATAAATGTAGGCACTAGAGCGATGACAATGTTTTTTTTCTAAGAATAAACCCAGGATCCTGAATGTCGAGATATTATTATACCCAAGATTTCTGTGAAGCTATATAAAAATCCATCAGCACATGACGACACTAGAGCGATGACAAAGTTTTTTTCAAAAAACGGCGCAGTGACCTTGACCTTGTGCCCCGGACCCTGAAAGTTGAACTTGCTCGAGATATTATCATACCCAACATTTGTGTGATATTATATTAAAATCCATCAATAAATGTAGGCACTAGATTGAAAACAAAGTTTTTCTAAAAATAGCCACTGTGACCTTGACCTTGAGCCCATGCCCCTGTACATCGAACATGCTCAAGATATTATCATACCCAATATTTATGTGAAGTTATATTAAAATCCATCAATAAATGTAGGCACCAGAGTGGTGACAATTTTTTTTCTAAAACTAGCCACCGTGACCTTACACTGCAGTTTTAAACAAAATACCATAACTGTGTAACAAATCATCTAACCAGACAGCACGGATAAAAAGCGCATCCCCTTGAAGTTTCGTTGAATTTCTGCAAGTAGTTGCTGAGAATTCGCGTGGACACGAACAGTACCCTATATATTCATGCAGAAATCATCAAAGGACCATTACTGTTAGAAAAAATCATCGAACCAAAACACGCAGGTGATATGCGCATCCACCATCGATACTTAATATTCCTATGAAGTTTGATTGAAATCCAGTCAGTAGTTTCTGAGAATTCGCGTGGACAAGAGCGGAACGGACGCATGGACGAAGCGGCGACTATATGCTCCCCCGAAATTATTCGGGGAGCATAAAAACCTAAAAAATCATCTCCGAAAGCATAAGTCTCTGAGCTTGGATATTTCATATATAACAATGCTAAGTAGTCACCTATACAAATCCTGCCAACTCTGCCCCTGGGCTCCAAGTTGGCAACTACCAGAGCTCATTAGCTTCCACTTGACTTACAATAAAAATATCCGTTAATCTTCTTCTCTGAAACCATAGAGCCCAAAGCTTAGATATTCAGTATATAGCAACATTACGTGGTCACCTACATTAATCCTACCAACCATGCCCCTAGTGTCCAAATTAACTGAACCATGGGACCCATTTACTTCTATTGAGGCCTCTGTGGTGAAGTGGTTATGTTACGCGCCTGATAAACCAGGGGTTGCAGGATAGACCACGGGGTTCTCGCGACTTCAAGATGAGTCTTTAAACTGAGGTCCTGTTTCCGTATCACCTTAGCTGTTGATTGAATGTAAAACTTAAACACACTCACTCATTAGCTCCTATAGACTAATAATACCAAAAAAAAAAAAAAAAGAAATCATCTTCTGAAACTATAAGGCTCTGAAATTAGATATTTAGGATCTTTGCAACATCAATTGGTCAACCAGATAAACCCTGCCAGCCATGCCTGTGGTGTCCAAATAGGCCAAATCCCTTGGCTCATTATCTCCCGCTAATTTATAATTGGAAGAACTGCAAAAAACCTTCTGCTCTGAAACCATGAGACAAACAGCTTACACAAATGTTCCTCAGGTGAGCGGTTAGGCTCATTGAGCCTCTTGTTCGTTTACAGTTTTAGCTTTTCCCTGAAGCTCAGAAATACAACTTCCTGATTTTAAAATGCTCATTGCATTTTTACTATCTGTTTTAATAACAACTGACTGTCCTTCCCGGCTATCCATATGATTTTCTACACTGGCGCCTTCAAGCTCACACCAGGTCGAACTTTGCTTTCTTTCAACTGACGACCAGCCTCCAACAAGCTCCATTTCAGCTATATCCTCGATGTAACCACCGTGGCCAATCTCAGAGGCATCACTTACAAGAGTTTTGTCAACATGTTCCTGATTCCCTAAAAGATTTCCGTTCAATGACATGTTTTCCTTCCAGAAAATCACCACAAGAAAAGCACCACACCTTATCCTAACCGGTGCATCCCATTAAGCATTTCAATAAAGCTCTAGTTCTCAGACGGACGGCCGACCCAAAGCCGCATTTTATAAAATAATATGGCCTATTAACCCTGCTAGTTTTCGTGCTCTTACTAACAAATTTCCTTTACTGACTTGCGCTATAAAACAAGTAAGAAAAGGTCACTCAAGAAAGACCAAAATCTAAGAACGCAGTCGTCTCAAATCGCGTATAGAAAGTGACGCGGAGGCACACACATAAACAGACGAAACATGAACCAACAGCACAAAGCCGAATAACAAATAAGACACGACAAAAGAACGACCGCCTTTGGAAGGTCAGTAGTAAAACTACAGGGGGCCTTCAACTTCGGAGTTTATGAAATTTTAACCCTCGCCCTCAGTTTCAGTACAGTATCAAACACAATAACAATAACAAATTGATCCGCATGGAGGTTCTAGCTAACCAATTTAATGTGCCTTCAAGTTTGTCAAAATAGAATTTCATGCAATGATCCGGAATCGCAGTCTTTATCAAGTTTATCAAAATAGAAGTGAAGGCAATGAACAGGAATCGATACAATTAATCCACAGCTCCCATCAGAGACAGCAACCTTTCTTTTGTAACACTAACCTTGCCAGTCCCAAATATGCCAAAGACTATAAGAATCTTATATGGGTGTGAGGGGTGGACTGAACAATCCGTCCCGAGGGACACTGTCCGGCATCACGAGGCTTGCCGAGTGATGCCGGACAGTGATCCCGAGGGACGGATTTTTCTATCCACCCCTCACACCCATATTGGATTCTTTTTCTTGCATACCTTCCATTTCTATTACGAATTTTTAATGCTGCTGTCACTTCGGTTACCGACGTCCGCCATTTTGTGATGACACAACAGGAGTGTTAAGTGACGTCACGCATGACGACGCCGCGCGTGAGGTTGTAATCAACCAGTGCATTTATCAAACTCGCGATTATATTCAATTTGGGGTCGGAACACCAGGGTCAGAACATAAATTTCTATCCCAGGGTAAAATCACGGATTTCCTTGTCTGGTGTGCAAGAAAGACCACTACTGGTGCTGGATCCAATACACATTTTTCATTTGCCAGGAAAACCCGAATGCTAACAGATCTTGGCGTATAAATACAGTCAAACTTCAATGGCTCGAACACCTTTGGGACCACGAAAATCTGTTCGAGACAGGGGTAGTTCGAGCCACTGATGGTTACTGCCAGGAGGCATAACGAACTACTTTAAGACATCTTTTCGGCGTTCTATAACGAAAATGTATGTTGTGTGTACTCATTAGAATCGCCTCATCGAGGCGATTCTAATGAGTACACACAGCATACATTTGCAAGATAAAATACTAAAATCTCCTTAATTATCCCCCACTATTTCTTATGTAGAGGATTTCGCTAGGGGCTCAAGAATGGGTTCGACACATCCATGGTAAACGAGTCATCGGTGTTCGAGCCATCGAAGTTCTACTGTATACCGACCTCTAAAGCTTTCTGTTTTCCTTTAACTCCCCCGGTTCCATCGACTAAGAACACAATTACCTTTAAACATTTAGCTCTCCAGGGTTTTACAACCGCTCTCATGACTTCGGCCAATATATAACCTGCAGTACTAAACCCAAACGGCAACGCATTGAAAACAAAACTTCTGCCCACTGAAACCAAAAGGTATGTAAGGAGGCTTTCCATGATCAGCACATGGTGGTACGCAGATTTTAAGTCAAACGTTAATAAGGAATCACCCACATCAAACAAACCCCTTGCAACTGAATGATTTTCAAAACAAAACTTGTATTTGCAAAGGTGCAGTTTAATGTGCCGACAATCCAACACCAGCCTAGGCTTATCTACTTTAATATAGGCCACTTTTGATGGATATGCAACTAGAGGAATGTCAGATACCTCACTAACACACCCCTTTTCAATGAGAATCTGTATCTCATTTGAAACAAAAATCGCATAATCATTAGCTGATTTATTATTTTGTAGTAAAACCGGCTATGGTAAGTCTTTGAAGGTAATTTGTAACATTATGAGTAGAAAGGCTACAAATACTTTCTTTCCCACTAAATGGCTGCCAAACGGTTATCCATATAAGCAGTTCAAATTGACGGGGACGTAAAACCTCAATTCAAAATAATAAACAATCGTCCCCCTATTACAAGTGGGGTTTAAAAGGTTGTTCATATCTTGTACTTGGAATTCTGTTTCACTGACCGTTCCAAGGCGGTTCTTCTGTCACGGTTTATTTTTCTTATTGATGGTAAAGCATACATATGACCCTTCGCGAGAAAATCTCGGTAACCATTTCTTTCTACCTACAGTAAAATTTTAATGGCTCGAACACTTTTTGGATCAAGAAAACTTATTTGAGTCAGGGGTAGTTCGAGCAACTGAAGGTTATCTGTAATTCTATCTAAGAAGGCATGAAAATTATATAAAATGAAGAGATTCTGAATGTACCCATTCAAAGTAGCAGTAAAACAAAGATCAGGAATCGATACAATTAACTTACTCCACCAATCAAAGACACCAAAGGGGAAGAAACACAAACGTGAAGCGACCAGACCATAATGGAAAACTAAACAAAGGAAGGCGATAAGGTCAGTTACTTTCCCACAAAATGGGAAAATGGCCATCCAAAATAAAAAGACACAAGTGATACACACAGTAACTAACAAACAACAACATAAATAAACCGCCACAGAAGAACCGCCTTGATCCGGTCAGTGGAAATAATTCCACTGGGGGTGTGTGTGTGTGTGTGTGTGTGGGGGGGGGGGGGGGGGGGCTTAAATCGATTTTACATGGCCATAATCCTCGCCCTTACCTTATCGAGGCGCTATGCTAATGTGTACACGCAGATACATTTCAATTTTACAAATCACCCTGATGCCTCAAAGCCAGTTTCGAGTCAATCTGTTGTACTGTTTGGGAGATGTTGAAAATATGAAGAGCTAACGGACGAACGTATATACGACGGACACGAGGTGATGGCATAAGCTTACCTGGAGCTTTGCCGAGCTAAAATAGCCCAAAAATCAGTAACCTAGTGGCTTTGGATAGGTCAAATAGCAACATAATGGTATCAGGTTTACTTTGCTGGTAGAAATTTCACATAGACAAACATTTAAGACCCATTTTAGAAGTCACATAACGTACGATCGGATCTGTGTCTTCACTGTTTTCTAAATCTTTGGGGTGCTAGGCTGTTCTATAATGAAATACATTTACCAGGTAGAAGAAAGTTGTTACATTTAAAGACTGTCTATAAATTTAAAGACTTTTTAGTCTGTCAATTTCAAGCCTAACACAAGGAATTTACCAAGGAAATGATGAAAATAATGAAACACGAAAAAATCGCATTCTCATACGTAGCCTTCGTCTTCATCTCATTTAAAAACGTGCGTTGCTAAAGTCTACATGTACTTTATTGTCTGTAAATATCGTTTTAATGACATAAATAATGTAGAAATAAAACAACACAGTTCCTTCCCTTAGGTCACAAATTCCGTGAAACTCCGCAGAAAGGGAGGAAATATCTGTCAAAGGTCGACCATAAGATGAGTTTCGCACTGGCGTCATTTCGTTTTCGGACATTTTAGTGTTGTCGTCAGTTTGAAACTTTCATCAATTGTAGTCGTCAGAAAAGTTGCCTGTCGAAGCGAGTGGCCGGTATGTTGAGAAAATGATAAAAGCATTATACACATTCATTCCTTAGCTCATATGAATCTTACTGAAAATCAGTTTTTCTGAGAACTCTTCAATTATGGTTTAAGGAATTTAATTAAATAAAGACAACTATATAATTTGCTTTTACACATTATTAAATATTCCACAGATAACGTCCAAATTGCTATAAATAGCAAAATGTGGTTTTTCCGTTTTACACCATTTTCATGTTTTTATGTGAGTCAGTCTTTAAATTGACAGACTAAAAAGTCTTTAAAGGGCTTGGTTCACAAATGCCAGTTAACTGCCCTGTAAATTCCTATGTGAGCAACCTCTGATACAACGCATAATGAAGTAATGTAGTAATTTCTTCATTTTGATTTTTTTTATTTCATTATGCGTTGGCGTAGTCGATGCGAAATGAAGTATAAAAATTATTTCATTTCGCGTTGATATGCACCATGTCGACGCAAAATGAAGTAATGATGGAAGAACATAGCCGTCTACGAGAGGAGACCAAAGACTAAGGAAGCAATACAGGTAAATTCCAATATAAAGACCACATTTGAGACAGTTCAAAAGTGGTCTTTAAGACCACATTTGAACAGTCCCAAAGATGGTCTTCCACAAGAGCACACTGAATGTCACAATCACAAAGAAAATGTAACTAACCTTCAAAATATGCTTAAAAAACAATTGTCTTAATTTTAGGTGGTCTTAATAGCGGAATTTCACTGTATTTGATTATGTTAGTAGAGTTAAAACTGAACGCCTTACGGTATTTTGGTCTCATGTCTGATGTTTTTACCGACCGCACATGAGCACTGGTTATCTGCTTAGAAGGTCTAAGCCTGTCCAGGAAAACTGTTGCGAGTCGGCCCATCTATGCATATAAACCCTTTTGGGTTTAATTTGACGGCAGGGATTGAGGTGTCATTTAATCTCAATGTCGGGTAAAAGTCCAACAAAATTGGAAGCAACGTCTCCAAAATGACCTAAATAGTGTTGACCGTGGCGTTAAACCTCAAATCAAACAAACAAACTGTCGACGCATAATGAAGTAACATTAAGTATGTCACCTATCACCGCAAAATGAAATAATTCTTCATTTTGCGCAAACGTCTTAGTATCGACGCATAATGAAGTAAAAACTACATTTTATTTCATTTCGCATCGACTATGCCAACGCATAATGAAGTAAAAATTTCAAAATAAAGAAATTACTACATTACTTCATTATGCGTTGTATCAAACCTGTCCAATACAAAATGATCTTCTAATTTTTGTATACTATGACCTCTTGTGTCTCCGACAATGTATGAAATAATCAACAAAACTGCCCATATCTGAATGAAAATTATGTAAAAATAGACAACAGTCTTCACCAAAATCGAACATTTTCTCTATATTTATCATAAAGAAATCAGAATAAAATATGAATGAACACATGCGACACAAAGATTTTTGGTTGAAAGCTCCGAAAGTACAAGAAAAACATTTGATTAAATTTCCAAGGTGTCGAAGATGTGCATTCATTGTTAAATTAAAGGAAATGTACCCTGTCCCCCTACCTAATTTATACGAGGGCTCGAGCTATCTTTACTGCAAAACAGCCGAAATTTAGGAGAAAAAAAATCAATCAAGATAAAGGTAAAGACAATGAGACCCATTAGAAGGTTTTGCTTATGGTGTTTTATTTCTAACGCTATTGCTTGTCAAAAAAATCACGGTATTTTGGCAAGAACGCCGTCAATCAAACAAGGACATCACTCTTACTGCAAGTCGCTGTGCGTCATTGGTGACGGATAAGAGACTTGATCCCATGTTACAAGTTCAGAGCCATTTACCATGCATATTTGAGAGTTTACAGACCCTTGACATTCATACAGAGTACTATGACAGCTACGTCACGTCTATATCAATATCTACCTAAGTATTGGACGATGACGTCATCAGTCACAATGGCCTAGTGGTTATACACTTCGGTTAGCATCTAAAAGGCCCCCGGTTCGATCCCCACTCCCGGCATCTTTTTTTCCTTTTCTTTTTTTTTTAACTACTGTTGTGCTTTGAAAAATAATTTTTATGCTTTGACCATTGTTTTTATTTTCCACAGTTGATTTTTTTTTTTAAATTATTGCCATGCTACTAAATGGGCGAGTTTTATGAATGTATTATGTTTTTCAAAGGAATAAAAAAAAAAAAAACATCGGCCTCATCAGCATGAGAACAATGCTTTTGAGATGTTTTATTAAATAATCTACTGCAAGAAAGCTTCTGCTATTGTCGTCATCATTGCCCCCGTCTATCGGGTGCTTCCACCTAGAGCTTAAACGATCGCACAAAAGTACAGGTAACTGGCTTCCATGCAAGGTGGTGCTAGTTGAACCATCCATACATATAAACCCATTGGTTTCATTGGGCAACAGGGCTTGGTGTGTCATTGCCTCTCATTGCCGTGTAAATGACTCACAAAGTTAGGAGCGACGTCTCCAAAGTGCCCTAAATCGTGTTGATGTGGACGTTAAACCACAATTGAAACGAACACGTCGTCAGCAGACTACATCAATAAGTTATGACAGCAAGTTTATATACGATGCCCTGCTTGTTGAACTCGTGTTTTCGAAAAGACAAAGGGCAAAATGATGCTCGCATGATAAGTCCCATGTATGATAATGCAAGTAGCTTAATAAACTGGATTCTGGGGTTAAAGGAAATTCAAATCCGGGAATACAGGGATGGTAATACTTGTCATATATAAAATAAATTCATGTTTCTTATTTGATAAATGTAAGTAACTCAGTAAAGTGGATCCTGTTTTCATATACGATCAGCTCTAGAGGCTTCAAATGTGCGAATAAACAAATGGAAATAATTGGACCTTGGACAAATCTGGTCCCTATCTATCTATCTATCTATCTATCTATCTATCTATCTATCTATCTATCTATCTATCTATCTATCTATCTATCTATCTATCTATCTATCTATATATCTATCCATCTATCAGATTTATCTATCTGTCTATCTCTTTTTTTTTGTTTTTGGTTTTACGGCCCTTTCAAGATTATTTCACTCATATCGAGCTGATCGTTAATCAGAGGTGGGCGAATTTATAGACAGTCTTTAAATATAACAACTTTCTTCTACCTGTTTACTGTTAGTTACGTGCCGGTTTCATTGCGCTTTTTTATTCTAATGTGCACGTGTATTACCTTTATTTGTCAGTTTTGATCATGTCAACAGTAGCAGTATTGGTGCTGAGGTATTGTTAACTTTGAATCAAATGACAAACGATCGAACCAAAACTTAAAAGGAAAAAAGAGAAAACTTTTGGATCAATTGCAAAGGATAAAACCAAAACGTAAAAGGAAAAAGGAAAGTTCTGATATCTTACCTCGAATACCATTAGCTCAAACGGGACCTCTAGGATCAAGACTATGGTAGTTGTGTCGATTGTAGTAATGCAGAATCATACTACACTAAGGGAGATACCCACAAACAACCAGTAAATAAATGTACGTTGCGTTTTCTCCTTATAATCGGCTCATCTAGTAATCTTTTTGGAAGGATGACGGACAGCCCTATGTCACATGGATGCGTTACAGTAATATTTGCCCAGGTTAACGAATCACGGGTGTTCTATACGTTGAAGTTTTGCTGGATCATAAACTCGTGGACCGCCACTCCTTAGAACTTTTTGTTGGTTCTGGTATAACATCAGCTAATAAACAGTTAGGGTCCGGTTGTTCAAAGTTCAGGACCTTATACAGAGACCATCCCACTTCTGACACCAATGCCACGTAAATTTTAATGTGCTTGGAGTTGAGCAAGCATACAGCTCCACACACATCCAAAGACAACGTAAAAATCAACTCTTTTTACTTCCTAGAACTTGCACATTTGGGATGGTTGACTGACTGAACTGGTTTTTGAGGTAACCGGGCGCTATAAGCACATGGGGATATCCCTTTGGGATAATTGTAGAGAGCACAAATATTTAACCCTAACCTCACTGCATAAATTAATTTAGCCACACCCATTTACATTTCTACCAATCAAGATACCTGGTGTTGTTTATTTATTCAAATTCGCAAACTGAATGACAAACAGTGTAGATCCTGATCATACGGTCATCTGATCTGGAGCTACACTGTTTGCAAAGATAGGGTTGTCATGTTCTGAAGGATAAGGGTTCTTCAGAAGCAATCTGATCTGGATCTACACTGTTTGCAAAGATAGGGTTGGTGTGTTCAGCAGGATAAGTGTTCTTCAGAAGCAATCTGATCTGGATCTACACTGTTTACAATGATAAGGTTGTCATGTTCTGAAGGATAAGGGTTCTTCAGAAGCAATCTGATCTGGGTCTTCACTGTTTGCAAAGATAGGGGCTGTTGTGTTCAGCAGGACAGTGGTTAATCCCGGAAAAGTAAAAACAAACAAAATATTTTCAGATAAAATGTCATTTTAGAGCTACATGTATAAAAGAAAATAATATATCGTATGCACATGTGTTACAATGTTTCTACTCATTGTTATGTTTCCACAAGACAACAAAGCCAGGATCAGACTCAGTTCAGCATTCCATAGTGGTTATGAGGAGAGATACACACTTTAAAAGAGGTTTCCACTGAAATACTAGAACACCCGTGTGCTAAAGAAAATGTACTATCAATTTATTTCTGCTGCAAGCATAGATTAACCCTTTGGACGCCGAGAAAAACTACATCTGAAAATATCGTCTGCTTATGGCGTCTGCTGAATTTTTTGCAAACTTTTTAAAAATATTTTTGCATGCAGGCAAACAGGTAGGGCCCAGATCAGACTGCTCCTGTATGAGCCGTCTGATTTGGGTCCACACTGTTTGCAAGAGTTTTTAAGTGACCGACAGACGACAAAACAGACGACAATTGTCGTGATTGGCGTCTTATGGGTTAAGAGCAGGGCAGTTCTAACGAGTACACACAACATTAATTTTAAGGAAAAAAAACAACAGAAAATCAATCAAACCCTTGATTGACCCCTTTTTTTCTCTATACAAGGAGAGTTCTACAAGTTTATTTTGACATGGACTTGTTAACTTGCTGAGCAACAACAACAGCAATGTTCCAGGAAACCAAACGTACAAGCAGACACCAACAAGCCATTACCGTCGTGAATAACTCTCTAGCAAAAAAAAAACACAAACAAACACACCCATGCAGATACTATCACAAAATACCACAAGACACAAAATATCACATGTCACACGCACAACCTCTTAACCCTCAAGATGCCGAGAAAACCTGCATTTGAAAATGTCGTCTGTTAATGTCGTCTGCTGCAGCTTCTTTAAACTTTTAAAAATAAATCATACACGCTAACAGTTTGGGCCAATACAAGACTGCTCATGGAGCTGGATAAAGTCTGATCTGGGTCCACATTGTTTGGTACAAGGACTGTCAATGTAACTGGCAGACGATAAAACACATGACAATTGTCGTGATTGGCAGAATGTTACAAGAAACTATTGTGAATAAAAACAATAACATTTTCATTTTCTGGAGAAGCAGTCTGATCTGGGTCCACACTGCTACAATAACTTTCCATGTAAACGGCAGACGACAAAGCAGACGACAATTGTCGTGATTGCCATTTTGGGGTTAACGGACTGTTACAAGAAACAATAAAAACAATAACATTTTCATATATTGGAGAAGCAGTCTGATCTGGGTCCACACTGTTTGCTACAGTGACTTTTAATGTAACCGGCAGACGACAAAGCAGACAGAAATACTCGTGACTGCCATTCTAAGGGTTAATAGATTGTTGCAAGAAACTATAAACAAGAGGCCCATGGGCCACTATGCTCACCAGAGCTCAGGTGGGCACTGCCCAATTGCAGCCATGTATTTTAACATGATATCATTTTAATCTGCCAAATGAACCCCCATATCCAAATGAGCACCCATGTGGACTCAGTATATGAAACATTAGGCCTTTTATGAAGTAGAGGGGGTGGGGCATGGACCCAATGGAGCCCTGGTTGGTGTCACTAAATGTGTCTTATCACAAAGAACAAGAATATATATGGTTTAGCAGTGGGGATCTGCATGGCTGGAGATATAAGTGGAGGGGTTGGAGCATGCCCTGTCGTTCCCAGGAAAGCCCAAGATTGTTGTCCCTAAATGTGTCTTATCATAAGGACCAAGTATATATATGGTTAAGGGGTGGGAATCTGAACGGTATCCAAGATATCCTTTCATGAAGTGGAAAGGAGAGGACTGGCCCCTGCGGACACCCCTACAGTAGGTGTGCTAATAATAAGGAACAAGAACATATATGAATATGGGGTGGGGATTTGAATGGTTTCTGAAATATATGGCCTTTTATGAAGTGGAAGGGCGGGGCACATTGCCTCAGCACAAAGAGACCCCCAAGTTGGTGTGACTGGATGAGTCTTATCATAAGGAACAAGAATATATATGGTTTAGGGGTGGGGATCTGAACTATTTTTGAGATATGTGGCTTTTAATGAAGTCAAGCGGTGGAGCAAGGCCCGGGCATGCCCCGGGGACTCACAAGCTGGTGTTAATGAATGTGCCTTATCATAAGGAAGATGAATATATATGGTTTAGGGGTGGGGCTCTGAACAGTTTCTGAGATAAAAGGCATTTTGTGAAGTGCAGGGGTGGGGCAAGGCCCAGGGAGACCCCCAGGTTGGTGTCAATGAATGTGTCTTATCATAAGGTACAAGAATATATATGGTTTAGGGGTGGAGATCTGTAAGGTTTCCGAGATATTGTGATATTATGAAATGGAGGGGGTGGGGCATGGCCCCAGCACATCCCTGGGGACCCCCAGGTTGGTGTCACTGAATGTGTCTCATCATAATGAACAAGAACATATATGGTTTAGGAGTAGGGATCTGAACAGTTTCTGAGATATATGGCCTTTTGTGAAGTGAAGGGGTGGGGCATGGCTCCGGCGCACCCCGGAAGACCCCCAATTTGGGGTCAATGAATGTGTCTTATCATAAGGAGCAAGAATATATATGGTTTAGGGGTGGGGATCTGTAAGGTTTCCGAGATATTGGGCCTTTTATGAAATGGAGGGGCGGGACATGGCCCCGGCGCATCCCGGGGGACCCCCAGTTTGATGTCACTGAATGGGTCTTATCATAAGGAACAAGAGTATATAGGGTTCAGGGGTGGGGATCTGAATGGTTTCCGAGATATTGGGCCTTTTATGAAGTGGAGGGGGTGGGGCATGGCCTCGGCGCATCCCGGAGGACCACCAGGTTGGTGTCAATGAATGCGTCTTATCAATAGAAACAAGAATATATATGGTTTAGGGGTGGGGATCTGTAAGGTTTCTGAGATATAAGGCATTTTATGAAGTACTGGGGGGGCGGCGCATGGCCCCGGCACAACCTACTGGACCCCCAGGTTGACATAAAAGCATATGGCTGAGAGAAGTTTGCTTAAGGAACATTTCTATGAAAGTTTTGTCAAAATATCTGCAAAGGCTTTGTAGTTAATGCCATTTTTCAATTTTCCCCATTATAAGTCTATGGAAAATCTAAGTTGCCATAGCAACCAAACTAAAGAGCCGAATTTCATAAAAAACACAAAACCTGTAAAGACAAATATGGTGAATATTTCCATAAACTCTCAGCCTCATAGAGCATACGGTTTCTGAGGAGATGATTTTTTAAGTATTTGTTTTCTATTTTTTTCATTTTGGTTTCCATGGCAACCAATACAAATGAGCAGTAGGCCTAAAATCATATGGCAGATAGAAGATTGCCTAAGGAATATTTCTATGAAAGTTTTGTCAAAATATCTGCAGCGGCTTAGCAGTAAATGCCATTTTTCAATTTTCCCCATTATAAGTCTATGGAAACTCTAAGTTGCCATAGCAACCAAACTAATAAGCCGAATTTCATAAAAAACACAAACTTTCAATCCCCCAACCCAAGGATGCTACAGATGAAATTTGGGCCCAATGGGCCTAGCGGCTTCAGAGGAGATGTCGTTTAAAAGTGTTGACGTCACACGACGCAGACGACGCAGACGCCGACGGACAACTGCCTATCCTATAAGCTCCCCCGGAGCCTTCGGCTCTGGTGAGCTAAAAAATCATTACAATAACACACCCGTGCGACAAAGTGCATTTTATCACATCTCCAAAATCTAAAAATGGCTACATTTCTTATGCAACTGTGTGGTATTTTTCTTATTTATACTGCAATAGGTTGTGGGTGCTCGTTAGAACCGCCTCTTTGAGGCGGTTCTAACGAGTACCCACTATCTATGTCCTGGAGCAGAAATAAGAAAAAATAATGTATACCCCCTTAAACCCCAGTTTTCTCTATATAAAGTGGGGTTTAGGGTGGTGTTTATTCACGGGTGGGTCATCTTTTCATTCCTCTTATGAAACAATTTAAAATAAAACAAAACATACACAATAAGACACCAAAAATATAGTGAAACTGAAATGGCCCCGAAAGCCATTTGTGCCATGAAAACTTGTTTGAGTCAGGAGCAGTTCGAACCACTGAAGGTAACTTATTACACTGGTCCAAAAAACATTAATAGTTTTTGCATATCAGTCCAGTGTTATATCAAATGAAGGAGATCCTATGTTGTGTGCACTTATCAGAATTGCCTCGACACAAATACAGCTACATTCATGCTGTAAGGTTGCACTACAGTAAATAATTGGTCTTTATGAAAGCTGCACTTGCTTTGGGGAGTGGGGAGAGCTTTCAGTACAGAATTGAATATTCTGCTGCTTCTGATTGGATTTGGTGGTAAGCCATTATTTTTCTGAGAAGTATTATTGTTTATTAGAAGAAATATTAGTAGGTATTTGCTATTGTAAAATGCAGCTGATTTAAATTGAACCATAAAATTGTGCTGACTGGCCACTGGAAATGCCTGGAATTATTCGCTGCGGTATGGGTTTGTTGACACTGGCTGCCAAAAAGGCCAAAATATGCCGCACAGCATACATATTTTTTAGCTTCTTCTGGAAGGTAAATGGTCAGCCTGTCAAATTATATGCCTCATAATGGAAGCATTAGACTTGCTGAAATGTGGTAGAACATGGAATATGCCCCAATTTACATTGTGAGTAAGGGGATTTTTTTTACTGTAGTGCCACCTAAACCGAAAGTAGAAAAATCAGCTCCCCTCTAATGTTTTCATTCATTACATAATATTTTCACACATAATAGGTTTCCTCCAATTCTGTATCTTAAAGTGGATCTTCCTGGCATGTATTTTGTCACAGAAACTGTACAAATTGTAAGTTTAGTGCTAATTTAGGACTAACTGGGTGTATTTTATAAGTTTTTGCTTCTGTTCCATGTAATTGGAGGGGGGGGGGGGGGTACTTAAAAGCCATGTAAATCAGTTGTCATTGGTCTGTTTGGAAAGCAGACCTGCAGTAAATGTCTAAACAGGAACACAAGAAAAAGAAAATACTCAATATTGAATATAACACTGAGGTTACTTGGCATTAGACAAGGGTCTCAAGCCAATGCAAAATTTCAAAATTGTCTCTCCGAACAGCCCGCTGCAATATTGCAATGAGTTTTCTCAGCCGTTGTAAGTTCTTACTGGTTGGGTTCATGTTACAAGATTTGAATAGATACATCCAGACATTTCTCATGGCATTAAGGCATTTATAATAATTTTCATGAAGGTTTTGTCCCCAAAATATCCTCAAAATGCCAATTTTTACTGAAATTAGGGGGTATAGGTGTGAGAACAGCCAAAATTTCTAGCATGGCTGCTAATAGGACATGATTTAGTGCATTTTAGGATTAAAGTATTCCAAAGACATCTGAGAAGAAGCACTGATGCAAGCCGGTTTCTGGGTTCCATTTTGGAAAGAGGTAAACTTTGCGCTTTTTAACAAAACATGCTTTGTCCGGCTTTCATCGTAGAATCTGGAAGCGATAACTTTTTCGCAAAGTTTAAAGATTCTTTGTCACTGAACATTAATTATGCATGACTATATTATTAGATATGGTCTAAACTTGTGTTTGGCAATTCTTTTGGTGGATCATAAAGAAATTAGGGTTTGGTATAGGTTGCACTACAGTAAATAATTGGTCTTTATGAAAGCTGCACTTGCTTTGGGGAGAGCTTTCAGTACAGAATTGAATATTCTGCTGCTTCTGATTGGATTTGGTGGTAAGCCATTATTTTTCTGAGAAGTATTATTGTTTATTAGAAGAAATATTAGTAGGTATTTGCTATTGTAAAATGCAGCTGATTTAAATTGAACCATAAAATTGTGCTGACTGGCCACTGGAAATGCCTGGAATTATTCGCTGCGGTATGGGTTTGTTGACACTGGCTGCCAAAAAGGCCAAAATATGCCGCACAGCATACATATTTTTTAGCTTCTTCTGGAAGGTAAATGGTCAGCCTGTCAAATTATATGCCTCATAATGGAAGCATTAGACTTGCTGAAATGTGGTAGAACATGGAATATGCCCCAATTTACATTGTGAGTAAGGGGATTTTTTTTACTGTAGTGCCACCTAAACCGAAAGTAGAAAAATCAGCTCCCCTCTAATGTTTTCATTCATTACATAATATTTTCACACATAATAGGTTTCCTCCAATTCTGTATCTTAAAGTGGATCTTCCTGGCATGTATTTTGTCACAGAAACTGTACAAATTGTAAGTTTAGTGCTAATTTAGGACTAACTGGGTGTATTTTATAAGTTTTTGCTTCTGTTCCATGTAATTGGAGGGGGGGGGGGGGGTACTTAAAAGCCATGTAAATCAGTTGTCATTGGTCTGTTTGGAAAGCAGACCTGCAGTAAATGTCTAAACAGGAACACAAGAAAAAGAAAATACTCAATATTGAATATAACACTGAGGTTACTTGGCATTAGACAAGGGTCTCAAGCCAATGCAAAATTTCAAAATTGTCTCTCCGAACAGCCCGCTGCAATATTGCAATGAGTTTTCTCAGCCGTTGTAAGTTCTTACTGGTTGGGTTCATGTTACAAGATTTGAATAGATACATCCAGACATTTCTCATGGCATTAAGGCATTTATAATAATTTTCATGAAGGTTTTGTCCCCAAAATATCCTCAAAATGCCAATTTTTACTGAAATTAGGGGGTATAGGTGTGAGAACAGCCAAAATTTCTAGCATGGCTGCTAATAGGACATGATTTAGTGCATTTTAGGATTAAAGTATTCCAAAGACATCTGAGAAGAAGCACTGATGCAAGCCGGTTTCTGGGTTCCATTTTGGAAAGAGGTAAACTTTGCGCTTTTTAACAAAACATGCTTTGTCCGGCTTTCATCGTAGAATCTGGAAGCGATAACTTTTTCGCAAAGTTTAAAGATTCTTTGTCACTGAACATTAATTATGCATGACTATATTATTAGATATGGTCTAAACTTGTGTTTGGCAATTCTTTTGGTGGATCATAAAGAAATTAGGGTTTGGTATAGGTTGCACTACAGTAAATAATTGGTCTTTATGAAAGCTGCACTTGCTTTGGGGAGAGCTTTCAGTACAGAATTGAATATTCTGCTGCTTCTGATTGGATTTGGTGGTAAGCCATTATTTTTCTGAGAAGTATTATTGTTTATTAGAAGAAATATTAGTAGGTATTTGCTATTGTAAAATGCAGCTGATTTAAATTGAACCATAAAATTGTGCTGACTGGCCACTGGAAATGCCTGGAATTATTCGCTGCGGTATGGGTTTGTTGACACTGGCTGCCAAAAAGGCCAAAATATGCCGCACAGCATACATATTTTTTAGCTTCTTCTGGAAGGTAAATGGTCAGCCTGTCAAATTATATGCCTCATAATGGAAGCATTAGACTTGCTGAAATGTGGTAGAACATGGAATATGCCCCAATTTACATTGTGAGTAAGGGGATTTTTTTTACTGTAGTGCCACCTAAACCGAAAGTAGAAAAATCAGCTCCCCTCTAATGTTTTCATTCATTACATAATATTTTCACACATAATAGGTTTCCTCCAATTCTGTATCTTAAAGTGGATCTTCCTGGCATGTATTTTGTCACAGAAACTGTACAAATTGTAAGTTTAGTGCTAATTTAGGACTAACTGGGTGTATTTTATAAGTTTTTGCTTCTGTTCCATGTAATTGGAGGGGGGGGGGGGGGGTACTTAAAAGCCATGTAAATCAGTTGTCATTGGTCTGTTTGGAAAGCAGACCTGCAGTAAATGTCTAAACAGGAACACAAGAAAAAGAAAATACTCAATATTGAATATAACACTGAGGTTACTTGGCATTAGACAAGGGTCTCAAGCCAATGCAAAATTTCAAAATTGTCTCTCCGAACAGCCCGCTGCAATATTGCAATGAGTTTTCTCAGCCGTTGTAAGTTCTTACTGGTTGGGTTCATGTTACAAGATTTGAATAGATACATCCAGACATTTCTCATGGCATTAAGGCATTTATAATAATTTTCATGAAGGTTTTGTCCCCAAAATATCCTCAAAATGCCAATTTTTACTGAAATTAGGGGGTATAGGTGTGAGAACAGCCAAAATTTCTAGCATGGCTGCTAATAGGACATGATTTAGTGCATTTTAGGATTAAAGTATTCCAAAGACATCTGAGAAGAAGCATGATGCAAGCCGGTTTCTGGGTTCCATTTTGGAAAGAGGTAAACTTTGCGCTTTTTAACAAAACATGCTTTGTCCGGCTTTCATCGTAGAATCTGGAAGCGATAACTTTTTCGCAAAGTTTAAAGATTCTTTGTCACTGAACATTAATTATGCATGACTATATTATTAGATATGGTCTAAACTTGTGTTTGGCAATTCTTTTGGTGGATCATAAAGAAATTAGGGTTTGGTATAGGTTGCACTACAGTAAATAATTGGTCTTTATGAAAGCTGCACTTGCTTTGGGGAGAGCTTTCAGTACAGAATTGAATATTCTGCTGCTTCTGATTGGATTTGGTGGTAAGCCATTATTTTTCTGAGAAGTATTATTGTTTATTAGAAGAAATATTAGTAGGTATTTGCTATTGTAAAATGCAGCTGATTTAAATTGAACCATAAAATTGTGCTGACTGGCCACTGGAAATGCCTGGAATTATTCGCTGCGGTATGGGTTTGTTGACACTGGCTGCCAAAAAGGCCAAAATATGCCGCACAGCATACATATTTTTTAGCTTCTTCTGGAAGGTAAATGGTCAGCCTGTCAAATTATATGCCTCATAATGGAAGCATTAGACTTGCTGAAATGTGGTAGAACATGGAATATGCCCCAATTTACATTGTGAGTAAGGGGATTTTTTTTACTGTAGTGCCACCTAAACCGAAAGTAGAAAAATCAGCTCCCCTCTAATGTTTTCATTCATTACATAATATTTTCACACATAATAGGTTTCCTCCAATTCTGTATCTTAAAGTGGATCTTCCTGGCATGTATTTTGTCACAGAAACTGTACAAATTGTAAGTTTAGTGCTAATTTAGGACTAACTGGGTGTATTTTATAAGTTTTTGCTTCTGTTCCATGTAATTGGAGGGGGGGGGGGGGTACTTAAAAGCCATGTAAATCAGTTGTCATTGGTCTGTTTGGAAAGCAGACCTGCAGTAAATGTCTAAACAGGAACACAAGAAAAAGAAAATACTCAATATTGAATATAACACTGAGGTTACTTGGCATTAGACAAGGGTCTCAAGCCAATGCAAAATTTCAAAATTGTCTCTCCGAACAGCCCGCTGCAATATTGCAATGAGTTTTCTCAGCCGTTGTAAGTTCTTACTGGTTGGGTTCATGTTACAAGATTTGAATAGATACATCCAGACATTTCTCATGGCATTAAGGCATTTATAATAATTTTCATGAAGGTTTTGTCCCCAAAATATCCTCAAAATGCCAATTTTTACTGAAATTAGGGGGTATAGGTGTGAGAACAGCCAAAATTTCTAGCATGGCTGCTAATAGGACATGATTTAGTGCATTTTAGGATTAAAGTATTCCAAAGACATCTGAGAAGAAGCACTGATGCAAGCCGGTTTCTGGGTTCCATTTTGGAAAGAGGTAAACTTTGCGCTTTTTAACAAAACATGCTTTGTCCGGCTTTCATCGTAGAATCTGGAAGCGATAACTTTTTCGCAAAGTTTAAAGATTCTTTGTCACTGAACATTAATTATGCATGACTATATTATTAGATATGGTCTAAACTTGTGTTTGGCAATTCTTTTGGTGGATCATAAAGAAATTAGGGTTTGGTATAGGTTGCACTACAGTAAATAATTGGTCTTTATGAAAGCTGCACTTGCTTTGGGGAGAGCTTTCAGTACAGAATTGAATATTCTGCTGCTTCTGATTGGATTTGGTGGTAAGCCATTATTTTTCTGAGAAGTATTATTGTTTATTAGAAGAAATATTAGTAGGTATTTGCTATTGTAAAATGCAGCTGATTTAAATTGAACCATAAAATTGTGCTGACTGGCCACTGGAAATGCCTGGAATTATTCGCTGCGGTATGGGTTTGTTGACACTGGCTGCCAAAAAGGCCAAAATATGCCGCACAGCATACATATTTTTTAGCTTCTTCTGGAAGGTAAATGGTCAGCCTGTCAAATTATATGCCTCATAATGGAAGCATTAGACTTGCTGAAATGTGGTAGAACATGGAATATGCCCCAATTTACATTGTGAGTAAGGGGATTTTTTTTACTGTAGTGCCACCTAAACCGAAAGTAGAAAAATCAGCTCCCCTCTAATGTTTTCATTCATTACATAATATTTTCACACATAATAGGTTTCCTCCAATTCTGTATCTTAAAGTGGATCTTCCTGGCATGTATTTTGTCACAGAAACTGTACAAATTGTAAGTTTAGTGCTAATTTAGGACTAACTGGGTGTATTTTATAAGTTTTTGCTTCTGTTCCATGTAATTGGAGGGGGGGGGGGGGGGTACTTAAAAGCCATGTAAATCAGTTGTCATTGGTCTGTTTGGAAAGCAGACCTGCAGTAAATGTCTAAACAGGAACACAAGAAAAAGAAAATACTCAATATTGAATATAACACTGAGGTTACTTGGCATTAGACAAGGGTCTCAAGCCAATGCAAAATTTCAAAATTGTCTCTCCGAACAGCCCGCTGCAATATTGCAATGAGTTTTCTCAGCCGTTGTAAGTTCTTACTGGTTGGGTTCATGTTACAAGATTTGAATAGATACATCCAGACATTTCTCATGGCATTAAGGCATTTATAATAATTTTCATGAAGGTTTTGTCCCCAAAATATCCTCAAAATGCCAATTTTTACTGAAATTAGGGGGTATAGGTGTGAGAACAGCCAAAATTTCTAGCATGGCTGCTAATAGGACATGATTTAGTGCATTTTAGGATTAAAGTATTCCAAAGACATCTGAGAAGAAGCACTGATGCAAGCCGGTTTCTGGGTTCCATTTTGGAAAGAGGTAAACTTTGCGCTTTTTAACAAAACATGCTTTGTCCGGCTTTCATCGTAGAATCTGGAAGCGATAACTTTTTCGCAAAGTTTAAAGATTCTTTGTCACTGAACATTAATTATGCATGACTATATTATTAGATATGGTCTAAACTTGTGTTTGGCAATTCTTTTGGTGGATCATAAAGAAATTAGGGTTTGGTATAGGTTGCACTACAGTAAATAATTGGTCTTTATGAAAGCTGCACTTGCTTTGGGGAGAGCTTTCAGTACAGAATTGAATATTCTGCTGCTTCTGATTGGATTTGGTGGTAAGCCATTATTTTTCTGAGAAGTATTATTGTTTATTAGAAGAAATATTAGTAGGTATTTGCTATTGTAAAATGCAGCTGATTTAAATTGAACCATAAAATTGTGCTGACTGGCCACTGGAAATGCCTGGAATTATTCGCTGCGGTATGGGTTTGTTGACACTGGCTGCCAAAAAGGCCAAAATATGCCGCACAGCATACATATTTTTTAGCTTCTTCTGGAAGGTAAATGGTCAGCCTGTCAAATTATATGCCTCATAATGGAAGCATTAGACTTGCTGAAATGTGGTAGAACATGGAATATGCCCCAATTTACATTGTGAGTAAGGGGATTTTTTTTACTGTAGTGCCACCTAAACCGAAAGTAGAAAAATCAGCTCCCCTCTAATGTTTTCATTCATTACATAATATTTTCACACATAATAGGTTTCCTCCAATTCTGTATCTTAAAGTGGATCTTCCTGGCATGTATTTTGTCACAGAAACTGTACAAATTGTAAGTTTAGTGCTAATTTAGGACTAACTGGGTGTATTTTATAAGTTTTTGCTTCTGTTCCATGTAATTGGAGGGGGGGGGGGGGGGTACTTAAAAGCCATGTAAATCAGTTGTCATTGGTCTGTTTGGAAAGCAGACCTGCAGTAAATGTCTAAACAGGAACACAAGAAAAAGAAAATACTCAATATTGAATATAACACTGAGGTTACTTGGCATTAGACAAGGGTCTCAAGCCAATGCAAAATTTCAAAATTGTCTCTCCGAACAGCCCGCTGCAATATTGCAATGAGTTTTCTCAGCCGTTGTAAGTTCTTACTGGTTGGGTTCATGTTACAAGATTTGAATAGATACATCCAGACATTTCTCATGGCATTAAGGCATTTATAATAATTTTCATGAAGGTTTTGTCCCCAAAATATCCTCAAAATGCCAATTTTTACTGAAATTAGGGGGTATAGGTGTGAGAACAGCCAAAATTTCTAGCATGGCTGCTAATAGGACATGATTTAGTGCATTTTAGGATTAAAGTATTCCAAAGACATCTGAGAAGAAGCACTGATGCAAGCCGGTTTCTGGGTTCCATTTTGGAAAGAGGTAAACTTTGCGCTTTTTAACAAAACATGCTTTGTCCGGCTTTCATCGTAGAATCTGGAAGCGATAACTTTTTCGCAAAGTTTAAAGATTCTTTGTCACTGAACATTAATTATGCATGACTATATTATTAGATATGGTCTAAACTTGTGTTTGGCAATTCTTTTGGTGGATCATAAAGAAATTAGGGTTTGGTATAGGTTGCACTACAGTAAATAATTGGTCTTTATGAAAGCTGCACTTGCTTTGGGGAGAGCTTTCAGTACAGAATTGAATATTCTGCTGCTTCTGATTGGATTTGGTGGTAAGCCATTATTTTTCTGAGAAGTATTATTGTTTATTAGAAGAAATATTAGTAGGTATTTGCTATTGTAAAATGCAGCTGATTTAAATTGAACCATAAAATTGTGCTGACTGGCCACTGGAAATGCCTGGAATTATTCGCTGCGGTATGGGTTTGTTGACACTGGCTGCCAAAAAGGCCAAAATATGCCGCACAGCATACATATTTTTTAGCTTCTTCTGGAAGGTAAATGGTCAGCCTGTCAAATTATATGCCTCATAATGGAAGCATTAGACTTGCTGAAATGTGGTAGAACATGGAATATGCCCCAATTTACATTGTGAGTAAGGGGATTTTTTTTACTGTAGTGCCACCTAAACCGAAAGTAGAAAAATCAGCTCCCCTCTAATGTTTTCATTCATTACATAATATTTTCACACATAATAGGTTTCCTCCAATTCTGTATCTTAAAGTGGATCTTCCTGGCATGTATTTTGTCACAGAAACTGTACAAATTGTAAGTTTAGTGCTAATTTAGGACTAACTGGGTGTATTTTATAAGTTTTTGCTTCTGTTCCATGTAATTGGAGGGGGGGGGGGGGGGTACTTAAAAGCCATGTAAATCAGTTGTCATTGGTCTGTTTGGAAAGCAGACCTGCAGTAAATGTCTAAACAGGAACACAAGAAAAAGAAAATACTCAATATTGAATATAACACTGAGGTTACTTGGCATTAGACAAGGGTCTCAAGCCAATGCAAAATTTCAAAATTGTCTCTCCGAACAGCCCGCTGCAATATTGCAATGAGTTTTCTCAGCCGTTGTAAGTTCTTACTGGTTGGGTTCATGTTACAAGATTTGAATAGATACATCCAGACATTTCTCATGGCATTAAGGCATTTATAATAATTTTCATGAAGGTTTTGTCCCCAAAATATCCTCAAAATGCCAATTTTTACTGAAATTAGGGGGTATAGGTGTGAGAACAGCCAAAATTTCTAGCATGGCTGCTAATAGGACATGATTTAGTGCATTTTAGGATTAAAGTATTCCAAAGACATCTGAGAAGAAGCACTGATGCAAGCCGGTTTCTGGGTTCCATTTTGGAAAGAGGTAAACTTTGCGCTTTTTAACAAAACATGCTTTGTCCGGCTTTCATCGTAGAATCTGGAAGCGATAACTTTTTCGCAAAGTTTAAAGATTCTTTGTCACTGAACATTAATTATGCATGACTATATTATTAGATATGGTCTAAACTTGTGTTTGGCAATTCTTTTGGTGGATCATAAAGAAATTAGGGTTTGGTATAGGTTGCACTACAGTAAATAATTGGTCTTTATGAAAGCTGCACTTGCTTTGGGGAGAGCTTTCAGTACAGAATTGAATATTCTGCTGCTTCTGATTGGATTTGGTGGTAAGCCATTATTTTTCTGAGAAGTATTATTGTTTATTAGAAGAAATATTAGTAGGTATTTGCTATTGTAAAATGCAGCTGATTTAAATTGAACCATAAAATTGTGCTGACTGGCCACTGGAAATGCCTGGAATTATTCGCTGCGGTATGGGTTTGTTGACACTGGCTGCCAAAAAGGCCAAAATATGCCGCACAGCATACATATTTTTTAGCTTCTTCTGGAAGGTAAATGGTCAGCCTGTCAAATTATATGCCTCATAATGGAAGCATTAGACTTGCTGAAATGTGGTAGAACATGGAATATGCCCCAATTTACATTGTGAGTAAGGGGATTTTTTTTACTGTAGTGCCACCTAAACCGAAAGTAGAAAAATCAGCTCCCCTCTAATGTTTTCATTCATTACATAATATTTTCACACATAATAGGTTTCCTCCAATTCTGTATCTTAAAGTGGATCTTCCTGGCATGTATTTTGTCACAGAAACTGTACAAATTGTAAGTTTAGTGCTAATTTAGGACTAACTGGGTGTATTTTATAAGTTTTTGCTTCTGTTCCATGTAATTGGAGGGGGGGGGGGGGGGTACTTAAAAGCCATGTAAATCAGTTGTCATTGGTCTGTTTGGAAAGCAGACCTGCAGTAAATGTCTAAACAGGAACACAAGAAAAAGAAAATACTCAATATTGAATATAACACTGAGGTTACTTGGCATTAGACAAGGGTCTCAAGCCAATGCAAAATTTCAAAATTGTCTCTCCGAACAGCCCGCTGCAATATTGCAATGAGTTTTCTCAGCCGTTGTAAGTTCTTACTGGTTGGGTTCATGTTACAAGATTTGAATAGATACATCCAGACATTTCTCATGGCATTAAGGCATTTATAATAATTTTCATGAAGGTTTTGTCCCCAAAATATCCTCAAAATGCCAATTTTTACTGAAATTAGGGGGTATAGGTGTGAGAACAGCCAAAATTTCTAGCATGGCTGCTAATAGGACATGATTTAGTGCATTTTAGGATTAAAGTATTCCAAAGACATCTGAGAAGAAGCACTGATGCAAGCCGGTTTCTGGGTTCCATTTTGGAAAGAGGTAAACTTTGCGCTTTTTAACAAAACATGCTTTGTCCGGCTTTCATCGTAGAATCTGGAAGCGATAACTTTTTCGCAAAGTTTAAAGATTCTTTGTCACTGAACATTAATTATGCATGACTATATTATTAGATATGGTCTAAACTTGTGTTTGGCAATTCTTTTGGTGGATCATAAAGAAATTAGGGTTTGGTATAGGTTGCACTACAGTAAATAATTGGTCTTTATGAAAGCTGCACTTGCTTTGGGGAGAGCTTTCAGTACAGAATTGAATATTCTGCTGCTTCTGATTGGATTTGGTGGTAAGCCATTATTTTTCTGAGAAGTATTATTGTTTATTAGAAGAAATATTAGTAGGTATTTGCTATTGTAAAATGCAGCTGATTTAAATTGAACCATAAAATTGTGCTGACTGGCCACTGGAAATGCCTGGAATTATTCGCTGCGGTATGGGTTTGTTGACACTGGCTGCCAAAAAGGCCAAAATATGCCGCACAGCATACATATTTTTTAGCTTCTTCTGGAAGGTAAATGGTCAGCCTGTCAAATTATATGCCTCATAATGGAAGCATTAGACTTGCTGAAATGTGGTAGAACATGGAATATGCCCCAATTTACATTGTGAGTAAGGGGATTTTTTTTACTGTAGTGCCACCTAAACCGAAAGTAGAAAAATCAGCTCCCCTCTAATGTTTTCATTCATTACATAATATTTTCACACATAATAGGTTTCCTCCAATTCTGTATCTTAAAGTGGATCTTCCTGGCATGTATTTTGTCACAGAAACTGTACAAATTGTAAGTTTAGTGCTAATTTAGGACTAACTGGGTGTATTTTATAAGTTTTTGCTTCTGTTCCATGTAATTGGAGGGGGGGGGGGGGGGTACTTAAAAGCCATGTAAATCAGTTGTCATTGGTCTGTTTGGAAAGCAGACCTGCAGTAAATGTCTAAACAGGAACACAAGAAAAAGAAAATACTCAATATTGAATATAACACTGAGGTTACTTGGCATTAGACAAGGGTCTCAAGCCAATGCAAAATTTCAAAATTGTCTCTCCGAACAGCCCGCTGCAATATTGCAATGAGTTTTCTCAGCCGTTGTAAGTTCTTACTGGTTGGGTTCATGTTACAAGATTTGAATAGATACATCCAGACATTTCTCATGGCATTAAGGCATTTATAATAATTTTCATGAAGGTTTTGTCCCCAAAATATCCTCAAAATGCCAATTTTTACTGAAATTAGGGGGTATAGGTGTGAGAACAGCCAAAATTTCTAGCATGGCTGCTAATAGGACATGATTTAGTGCATTTTAGGATTAAAGTATTCCAAAGACATCTGAGAAGAAGCACTGATGCAAGCCGGTTTCTGGGTTCCATTTTGGAAAGAGGTAAACTTTGCGCTTTTTAACAAAACATGCTTTGTCCGGCTTTCATCGTAGAATCTGGAAGCGATAACTTTTTCGCAAAGTTTAAAGATTCTTTGTCACTGAACATTAATTATGCATGACTATATTATTAGATATGGTCTAAACTTGTGTTTGGCAATTCTTTTGGTGGATCATAAAGAAATTAGGGTTTGGTATAGGTTGCACTACAGTAAATAATTGGTCTTTATGAAAGCTGCACTTGCTTTGGGGAGAGCTTTCAGTACAGAATTGAATATTCTGCTGCTTCTGATTGGATTTGGTGGTAAGCCATTATTTTTCTGAGAAGTATTATTGTTTATTAGAAGAAATATTAGTAGGTATTTGCTATTGTAAAATGCAGCTGATTTAAATTGAACCATAAAATTGTGCTGACTGGCCACTGGAAATGCCTGGAATTATTCGCTGCGGTATGGGTTTGTTGACACTGGCTGCCAAAAAGGCCAAAATATGCCGCACAGCATACATATTTTTTAGCTTCTTCTGGAAGGTAAATGGTCAGCCTGTCAAATTATATGCCTCATAATGGAAGCATTAGACTTGCTGAAATGTGGTAGAACATGGAATATGCCCCAATTTACATTGTGAGTAAGGGGATTTTTTTTACTGTAGTGCCACCTAAACCGAAAGTAGAAAAATCAGCTCCCCTCTAATGTTTTCATTCATTACATAATATTTTCACACATAATAGGTTTCCTCCAATTCTGTATCTTAAAGTGGATCTTCCTGGCATGTATTTTGTCACAGAAACTGTACAAATTGTAAGTTTAGTGCTAATTTAGGACTAACTGGGTGTATTTTATAAGTTTTTGCTTCTGTTCCATGTAATTGGAGGGGGGGGGGGGGGGTACTTAAAAGCCATGTAAATCAGTTGTCATTGGTCTGTTTGGAAAGCAGACCTGCAGTAAATGTCTAAACAGGAACACAAGAAAAAGAAAATACTCAATATTGAATATAACACTGAGGTTACTTGGCATTAGACAAGGGTCTCAAGCCAATGCAAAATTTCAAAATTGTCTCTCCGAACAGCCCGCTGCAATATTGCAATGAGTTTTCTCAGCCGTTGTAAGTTCTTACTGGTTGGGTTCATGTTACAAGATTTGAATAGATACATCCAGACATTTCTCATGGCATTAAGGCATTTATAATAATTTTCATGAAGGTTTTGTCCCCAAAATATCCTCAAAATGCCAATTTTTACTGAAATTAGGGGGTATAGGTGTGAGAACAGCCAAAATTTCTAGCATGGCTGCTAATAGGACATGATTTAGTGCATTTTAGGATTAAAGTATTCCAAAGACATCTGAGAAGAAGCACTGATGCAAGCCGGTTTCTGGGTTCCATTTTGGAAAGAGGTAAACTTTGCGCTTTTTAACAAAACATGCTTTGTCCGGCTTTCATCGTAGAATCTGGAAGCGATAACTTTTTCGCAAAGTTTAAAGATTCTTTGTCACTGAACATTAATTATGCATGACTATATTATTAGATATGGTCTAAACTTGTGTTTGGCAATTCTTTTGGTGGATCATAAAGAAATTAGGGTTTGGTATAGGTTGCACTACAGTAAATAATTGGTCTTTATGAAAGCTGCACTTGCTTTGGGGAGAGCTTTCAGTACAGAATTGAATATTCTGCTGCTTCTGATTGGATTTGGTGGTAAGCCATTATTTTTCTGAGAAGTATTATTGTTTATTAGAAGAAATATTAGTAGGTATTTGCTATTGTAAAATGCAGCTGATTTAAATTGAACCATAAAATTGTGCTGACTGGCCACTGGAAATGCCTGGAATTATTCGCTGCGGTATGGGTTTGTTGACACTGGCTGCCAAAAAGGCCAAAATATGCCGCACAGCATACATATTTTTTAGCTTCTTCTGGAAGGTAAATGGTCAGCCTGTCAAATTATATGCCTCATAATGGAAGCATTAGACTTGCTGAAATGTGGTAGAACATGGAATATGCCCCAATTTACATTGTGAGTAAGGGGATTTTTTTTACTGTAGTGCCACCTAAACCGAAAGTAGAAAAATCAGCTCCCCTCTAATGTTTTCATTCATTACATAATATTTTCACACATAATAGGTTTCCTCCAATTCTGTATCTTAAAGTGGATCTTCCTGGCATGTATTTTGTCACAGAAACTGTACAAATTGTAAGTTTAGTGCTAATTTAGGACTAACTGGGTGTATTTTATAAGTTTTTGCTTCTGTTCCATGTAATTGGAGGGGGGGGGGGGGGTACTTAAAAGCCATGTAAATCAGTTGTCATTGGTCTGTTTGGAAAGCAGACCTGCAGTAAATGTCTAAACAGGAACACAAGAAAAAGAAAATACTCAATATTGAATATAACACTGAGGTTACTTGGCATTAGACAAGGGTCTCAAGCCAATGCAAAATTTCAAAATTGTCTCTCCGAACAGCCCGCTGCAATATTGCAATGAGTTTTCTCAGCCGTTGTAAGTTCTTACTGGTTGGGTTCATGTTACAAGATTTGAATAGATACATCCAGACATTTCTCATGGCATTAAGGCATTTATAATAATTTTCATGAAGGTTTTGTCCCCAAAATATCCTCAAAATGCCAATTTTTACTGAAATTAGGGGGTATAGGTGTGAGAACAGCCAAAATTTCTAGCATGGCTGCTAATAGGACATGATTTAGTGCATTTTAGGATTAAAGTATTCCAAAGACATCTGAGAAGAAGCACTGATGCAAGCCGGTTTCTGGGTTCCATTTTGGAAAGAGGTAAACTTTGCGCTTTTTAACAAAACATGCTTTGTCCGGCTTTCATCGTAGAATCTGGAAGCGATAACTTTTTCGCAAAGTTTAAAGATTCTTTGTCACTGAACATTAATTATGCATGACTATATTATTAGATATGGTCTAAACTTGTGTTTGGCAATTCTTTTGGTGGATCATAAAGAAATTAGGGTTTGGTATAGGTTGCACTACAGTAAATAATTGGTCTTTATGAAAGCTGCACTTGCTTTGGGGAGAGCTTTCAGTACAGAATTGAATATTCTGCTGCTTCTGATTGGATTTGGTGGTAAGCCATTATTTTTCTGAGAAGTATTATTGTTTATTAGAAGAAATATTAGTAGGTATTTGCTATTGTAAAATGCAGCTGATTTAAATTGAACCATAAAATTGTGCTGACTGGCCACTGGAAATGCCTGGAATTATTCGCTGCGGTATGGGTTTGTTGACACTGGCTGCCAAAAAGGCCAAAATATGCCGCACAGCATACATATTTTTTAGCTTCTTCTGGAAGGTAAATGGTCAGCCTGTCAAATTATATGCCTCATAATGGAAGCATTAGACTTGCTGAAATGTGGTAGAACATGGAATATGCCCCAATTTACATTGTGAGTAAGGGGATTTTTTTTACTGTAGTGCCACCTAAACCGAAAGTAGAAAAATCAGCTCCCCTCTAATGTTTTCATTCATTACATAATATTTTCACACATAATAGGTTTCCTCCAATTCTGTATCTTAAAGTGGATCTTCCTGGCATGTATTTTGTCACAGAAACTGTACAAATTGTAAGTTTAGTGCTAATTTAGGACTAACTGGGTGTATTTTATAAGTTTTTGCTTCTGTTCCATGTAATTGGAGGGGGGGGGGGGGGGTACTTAAAAGCCATGTAAATCAGTTGTCATTGGTCTGTTTGGAAAGCAGACCTGCAGTAAATGTCTAAACAGGAACACAAGAAAAAGAAAATACTCAATATTGAATATAACACTGAGGTTACTTGGCATTAGACAAGGGTCTCAAGCCAATGCAAAATTTCAAAATTGTCTCTCCGAACAGCCCGCTGCAATATTGCAATGAGTTTTCTCAGCCGTTGTAAGTTCTTACTGGTTGGGTTCATGTTACAAGATTTGAATAGATACATCCAGACATTTCTCATGGCATTAAGGCATTTATAATAATTTTCATGAAGGTTTTGTCCCCAAAATATCCTCAAAATGCCAATTTTTACTGAAATTAGGGGGTATAGGTGTGAGAACAGCCAAAATTTCTAGCATGGCTGCTAATAGGACATGATTTAGTGCATTTTAGGATTAAAGTATTCCAAAGACATCTGAGAAGAAGCACTGATGCAAGCCGGTTTCTGGGTTCCATTTTGGAAAGAGGTAAACTTTGCGCTTTTTAACAAAACATGCTTTGTCCGGCTTTCATCGTAGAATCTGGAAGCGATAACTTTTTCGCAAAGTTTAAAGATTCTTTGTCACTGAACATTAATTATGCATGACTATATTATTAGATATGGTCTAAACTTGTGTTTGGCAATTCTTTTGGTGGATCATAAAGAAATTAGGGTTTGGTATAGGTTGCACTACAGTAAATAATTGGTCTTTATGAAAGCTGCACTTGCTTTGGGGAGAGCTTTCAGTACAGAATTGAATATTCTGCTGCTTCTGATTGGATTTGGTGGTAAGCCATTATTTTTCTGAGAAGTATTATTGTTTATTAGAAGAAATATTAGTAGGTATTTGCTATTGTAAAATGCAGCTGATTTAAATTGAACCATAAAATTGTGCTGACTGGCCACTGGAAATGCCTGGAATTATTCGCTGCGGTATGGGTTTGTTGACACTGGCTGCCAAAAAGGCCAAAATATGCCGCACAGCATACATATTTTTTAGCTTCTTCTGGAAGGTAAATGGTCAGCCTGTCAAATTATATGCCTCATAATGGAAGCATTAGACTTGCTGAAATGTGGTAGAACATGGAATATGCCCCAATTTACATTGTGAGTAAGGGGATTTTTTTTACTGTAGTGCCACCTAAACCGAAAGTAGAAAAATCAGCTCCCCTCTAATGTTTTCATTCATTACATAATATTTTCACACATAATAGGTTTCCTCCAATTCTGTATCTTAAAGTGGATCTTCCTGGCATGTATTTTGTCACAGAAACTGTACAAATTGTAAGTTTAGTGCTAATTTAGGACTAACTGGGTGTATTTTATAAGTTTTTGCTTCTGTTCCATGTAATTGGAGGGGGGGGGGGGGGTACTTAAAAGCCATGTAAATCAGTTGTCATTGGTCTGTTTGGAAAGCAGACCTGCAGTAAATGTCTAAACAGGAACACAAGAAAAAGAAAATACTCAATATTGAATATAACACTGAGGTTACTTGGCATTAGACAAGGGTCTCAAGCCAATGCAAAATTTCAAAATTGTCTCTCCGAACAGCCCGCTGCAATATTGCAATGAGTTTTCTCAGCCGTTGTAAGTTCTTACTGGTTGGGTTCATGTTACAAGATTTGAATAGATACATCCAGACATTTCTCATGGCATTAAGGCATTTATAATAATTTTCATGAAGGTTTTGTCCCCAAAATATCCTCAAAATGCCAATTTTTACTGAAATTAGGGGGTATAGGTGTGAGAACAGCCAAAATTTCTAGCATGGCTGCTAATAGGACATGATTTAGTGCATTTTAGGATTAAAGTATTCCAAAGACATCTGAGAAGAAGCACTGATGCAAGCCGGTTTCTGGGTTCCATTTTGGAAAGAGGTAAACTTTGCGCTTTTTAACAAAACATGCTTTGTCCGGCTTTCATCGTAGAATCTGGAAGCGATAACTTTTTCGCAAAGTTTAAAGATTCTTTGTCACTGAACATTAATTATGCATGACTATATTATTAGATATGGTCTAAACTTGTGTTTGGCAATTCTTTTGGTGGATCATAAAGAAATTAGGGTTTGGTATAGGTTGCACTACAGTAAATAATTGGTCTTTATGAAAGCTGCACTTGCTTTGGGGAGAGCTTTCAGTACAGAATTGAATATTCTGCTGCTTCTGATTGGATTTGGTGGTAAGCCATTATTTTTCTGAGAAGTATTATTGTTTATTAGAAGAAATATTAGTAGGTATTTGCTATTGTAAAATGCAGCTGATTTAAATTGAACCATAAAATTGTGCTGACTGGCCACTGGAAATGCCTGGAATTATTCGCTGCGGTATGGGTTTGTTGACACTGGCTGCCAAAAAGGCCAAAATATGCCGCACAGCATACATATTTTTTAGCTTCTTCTGGAAGGTAAATGGTCAGCCTGTCAAATTATATGCCTCATAATGGAAGCATTAGACTTGCTGAAATGTGGTAGAACATGGAATATGCCCCAATTTACATTGTGAGTAAGGGGATTTTTTTTACTGTAGTGCCACCTAAACCGAAAGTAGAAAAATCAGCTCCCCTCTAATGTTTTCATTCATTACATAATATTTTCACACATAATAGGTTTCCTCCAATTCTGTATCTTAAAGTGGATCTTCCTGGCATGTATTTTGTCACAGAAACTGTACAAATTGTAAGTTTAGTGCTAATTTAGGACTAACTGGGTGTATTTTATAAGTTTTTGCTTCTGTTCCATGTAATTGGAGGGGGGGGGGGGGGGTACTTAAAAGCCATGTAAATCAGTTGTCATTGGTCTGTTTGGAAAGCAGACCTGCAGTAAATGTCTAAACAGGAACACAAGAAAAAGAAAATACTCAATATTGAATATAACACTGAGGTTACTTGGCATTAGACAAGGGTCTCAAGCCAATGCAAAATTTCAAAATTGTCTCTCCGAACAGCCCGCTGCAATATTGCAATGAGTTTTCTCAGCCGTTGTAAGTTCTTACTGGTTGGGTTCATGTTACAAGATTTGAATAGATACATCCAGACATTTCTCATGGCATTAAGGCATTTATAATAATTTTCATGAAGGTTTTGTCCCCAAAATATCCTCAAAATGCCAATTTTTACTGAAATTAGGGGGTATAGGTGTGAGAACAGCCAAAATTTCTAGCATGGCTGCTAATAGGACATGATTTAGTGCATTTTAGGATTAAAGTATTCCAAAGACATCTGAGAAGAAGCACTGATGCAAGCCGGTTTCTGGGTTCCATTTTGGAAAGAGGTAAACTTTGCGCTTTTTAACAAAACATGCTTTGTCCGGCTTTCATCGTAGAATCTGGAAGCGATAACTTTTTCGCAAAGTTTAAAGATTCTTTGTCACTGAACATTAATTATGCATGACTATATTATTAGATATGGTCTAAACTTGTGTTTGGCAATTCTTTTGGTGGATCATAAAGAAATTAGGGTTTGGTATAGGTTGCACTACAGTAAATAATTGGTCTTTATGAAAGCTGCACTTGCTTTGGGGAGAGCTTTCAGTACAGAATTGAATATTCTGCTGCTTCTGATTGGATTTGGTGGTAAGCCATTATTTTTCTGAGAAGTATTATTGTTTATTAGAAGAAATATTAGTAGGTATTTGCTATTGTAAAATGCAGCTGATTTAAATTGAACCATAAAATTGTGCTGACTGGCCACTGGAAATGCCTGGAATTATTCGCTGCGGTATGGGTTTGTTGACACTGGCTGCCAAAAAGGCCAAAATATGCCGCACAGCATACATATTTTTTAGCTTCTTCTGGAAGGTAAATGGTCAGCCTGTCAAATTATATGCCTCATAATGGAAGCATTAGACTTGCTGAAATGTGGTAGAACATGGAATATGCCCCAATTTACATTGTGAGTAAGGGGATTTTTTTTACTGTAGTGCCACCTAAACCGAAAGTAGAAAAATCAGCTCCCCTCTAATGTTTTCATTCATTACATAATATTTTCACACATAATAGGTTTCCTCCAATTCTGTATCTTAAAGTGGATCTTCCTGGCATGTATTTTGTCACAGAAACTGTACAAATTGTAAGTTTAGTGCTAATTTAGGACTAACTGGGTGTATTTTATAAGTTTTTGCTTCTGTTCCATGTAATTGGAGGGGGGGGGGGGGGGTACTTAAAAGCCATGTAAATCAGTTGTCATTGGTCTGTTTGGAAAGCAGACCTGCAGTAAATGTCTAAACAGGAACACAAGAAAAAGAAAATACTCAATATTGAATATAACACTGAGGTTACTTGGCATTAGACAAGGGTCTCAAGCCAATGCAAAATTTCAAAATTGTCTCTCCGAACAGCCCGCTGCAATATTGCAATGAGTTTTCTCAGCCGTTGTAAGTTCTTACTGGTTGGGTTCATGTTACAAGATTTGAATAGATACATCCAGACATTTCTCATGGCATTAAGGCATTTATAATAATTTTCATGAAGGTTTTGTCCCCAAAATATCCTCAAAATGCCAATTTTTACTGAAATTAGGGGGTATAGGTGTGAGAACAGCCAAAATTTCTAGCATGGCTGCTAATAGGACATGATTTAGTGCATTTTAGGATTAAAGTATTCCAAAGACATCTGAGAAGAAGCACTGATGCAAGCCGGTTTCTGGGTTCCATTTTGGAAAGAGGTAAACTTTGCGCTTTTTAACAAAACATGCTTTGTCCGGCTTTCATCGTAGAATCTGGAAGCGATAACTTTTTCGCAAAGTTTAAAGATTCTTTGTCACTGAACATTAATTATGCATGACTATATTATTAGATATGGTCTAAACTTGTGTTTGGCAATTCTTTTGGTGGATCATAAAGAAATTAGGGTTTGGTATAGGTTGCACTACAGTAAATAATTGGTCTTTATGAAAGCTGCACTTGCTTTGGGGAGAGCTTTCAGTACAGAATTGAATATTCTGCTGCTTCTGATTGGATTTGGTGGTAAGCCATTATTTTTCTGAGAAGTATTATTGTTTATTAGAAGAAATATTAGTAGGTATTTGCTATTGTAAAATGCAGCTGATTTAAATTGAACCATAAAATTGTGCTGACTGGCCACTGGAAATGCCTGGAATTATTCGCTGCGGTATGGGTTTGTTGACACTGGCTGCCAAAAAGGCCAAAATATGCCGCACAGCATACATATTTTTTAGCTTCTTCTGGAAGGTAAATGGTCAGCCTGTCAAATTATATGCCTCATAATGGAAGCATTAGACTTGCTGAAATGTGGTAGAACATGGAATATGCCCCAATTTACATTGTGAGTAAGGGGATTTTTTTTACTGTAGTGCCACCTAAACCGAAAGTAGAAAAATCAGCTCCCCTCTAATGTTTTCATTCATTACATAATATTTTCACACATAATAGGTTTCCTCCAATTCTGTATCTTAAAGTGGATCTTCCTGGCATGTATTTTGTCACAGAAACTGTACAAATTGTAAGTTTAGTGCTAATTTAGGACTAACTGGGTGTATTTTATAAGTTTTTGCTTCTGTTCCATGTAATTGGAGGGGGGGGGGGGGGGTACTTAAAAGCCATGTAAATCAGTTGTCATTGGTCTGTTTGGAAAGCAGACCTGCAGTAAATGTCTAAACAGGAACACAAGAAAAAGAAAATACTCAATATTGAATATAACACTGAGGTTACTTGGCATTAGACAAGGGTCTCAAGCCAATGCAAAATTTCAAAATTGTCTCTCCGAACAGCCCGCTGCAATATTGCAATGAGTTTTCTCAGCCGTTGTAAGTTCTTACTGGTTGGGTTCATGTTACAAGATTTGAATAGATACATCCAGACATTTCTCATGGCATTAAGGCATTTATAATAATTTTCATGAAGGTTTTGTCCCCAAAATATCCTCAAAATGCCAATTTTTACTGAAATTAGGGGGTATAGGTGTGAGAACAGCCAAAATTTCTAGCATGGCTGCTAATAGGACATGATTTAGTGCATTTTAGGATTAAAGTATTCCAAAGACATCTGAGAAGAAGCACTGATGCAAGCCGGTTTCTGGGTTCCATTTTGGAAAGAGGTAAACTTTGCGCTTTTTAACAAAACATGCTTTGTCCGGCTTTCATCGTAGAATCTGGAAGCGATAACTTTTTCGCAAAGTTTAAAGATTCTTTGTCACTGAACATTAATTATGCATGACTATATTATTAGATATGGTCTAAACTTGTGTTTGGCAATTCTTTTGGTGGATCATAAAGAAATTAGGGTTTGGTATAGGTTGCACTACAGTAAATAATTGGTCTTTATGAAAGCTGCACTTGCTTTGGGGAGAGCTTTCAGTACAGAATTGAATATTCTGCTGCTTCTGATTGGATTTGGTGGTAAGCCATTATTTTTCTGAGAAGTATTATTGTTTATTAGAAGAAATATTAGTAGGTATTTGCTATTGTAAAATGCAGCTGATTTAAATTGAACCATAAAATTGTGCTGACTGGCCACTGGAAATGCCTGGAATTATTCGCTGCGGTATGGGTTTGTTGACACTGGCTGCCAAAAAGGCCAAAATATGCCGCACAGCATACATATTTTTTAGCTTCTTCTGGAAGGTAAATGGTCAGCCTGTCAAATTATATGCCTCATAATGGAAGCATTAGACTTGCTGAAATGTGGTAGAACATGGAATATGCCCCAATTTACATTGTGAGTAAGGGGATTTTTTTTACTGTAGTGCCACCTAAACCGAAAGTAGAAAAATCAGCTCCCCTCTAATGTTTTCATTCATTACATAATATTTTCACACATAATAGGTTTCCTCCAATTCTGTATCTTAAAGTGGATCTTCCTGGCATGTATTTTGTCACAGAAACTGTACAAATTGTAAGTTTAGTGCTAATTTAGGACTAACTGGGTGTATTTTATAAGTTTTTGCTTCTGTTCCATGTAATTGGAGGGGGGGGGGGGGGGTACTTAAAAGCCATGTAAATCAGTTGTCATTGGTCTGTTTGGAAAGCAGACCTGCAGTAAATGTCTAAACAGGAACACAAGAAAAAGAAAATACTCAATATTGAATATAACACTGAGGTTACTTGGCATTAGACAAGGGTCTCAAGCCAATGCAAAATTTCAAAATTGTCTCTCCGAACAGCCCGCTGCAATATTGCAATGAGTTTTCTCAGCCGTTGTAAGTTCTTACTGGTTGGGTTCATGTTACAAGATTTGAATAGATACATCCAGACATTTCTCATGGCATTAAGGCATTTATAATAATTTTCATGAAGGTTTTGTCCCCAAAATATCCTCAAAATGCCAATTTTTACTGAAATTAGGGGGTATAGGTGTGAGAACAGCCAAAATTTCTAGCATGGCTGCTAATAGGACATGATTTAGTGCATTTTAGGATTAAAGTATTCCAAAGACATCTGAGAAGAAGCACTGATGCAAGCCGGTTTCTGGGTTCCATTTTGGAAAGAGGTAAACTTTGCGCTTTTTAACAAAACATGCTTTGTCCGGCTTTCATCGTAGAATCTGGAAGCGATAACTTTTTCGCAAAGTTTAAAGATTCTTTGTCACTGAACATTAATTATGCATGACTATATTATTAGATATGGTCTAAACTTGTGTTTGGCAATTCTTTTGGTGGATCATAAAGAAATTAGGGTTTGGTATAGGTTGCACTACAGTAAATAATTGGTCTTTATGAAAGCTGCACTTGCTTTGGGGAGAGCTTTCAGTACAGAATTGAATATTCTGCTGCTTCTGATTGGATTTGGTGGTAAGCCATTATTTTTCTGAGAAGTATTATTGTTTATTAGAAGAAATATTAGTAGGTATTTGCTATTGTAAAATGCAGCTGATTTAAATTGAACCATAAAATTGTGCTGACTGGCCACTGGAAATGCCTGGAATTATTCGCTGCGGTATGGGTTTGTTGACACTGGCTGCCAAAAAGGCCAAAATATGCCGCACAGCATACATATTTTTTAGCTTCTTCTGGAAGGTAAATGGTCAGCCTGTCAAATTATATGCCTCATAATGGAAGCATTAGACTTGCTGAAATGTGGTAGAACATGGAATATGCCCCAATTTACATTGTGAGTAAGGGGATTTTTTTTACTGTAGTGCCACCTAAACCGAAAGTAGAAAAATCAGCTCCCCTCTAATGTTTTCATTCATTACATAATATTTTCACACATAATAGGTTTCCTCCAATTCTGTATCTTAAAGTGGATCTTCCTGGCATGTATTTTGTCACAGAAACTGTACAAATTGTAAGTTTAGTGCTAATTTAGGACTAACTGGGTGTATTTTATAAGTTTTTGCTTCTGTTCCATGTAATTGGAGGGGGGGGGGGGGGGTACTTAAAAGCCATGTAAATCAGTTGTCATTGGTCTGTTTGGAAAGCAGACCTGCAGTAAATGTCTAAACAGGAACACAAGAAAAAGAAAATACTCAATATTGAATATAACACTGAGGTTACTTGGCATTAGACAAGGGTCTCAAGCCAATGCAAAATTTCAAAATTGTCTCTCCGAACAGCCCGCTGCAATATTGCAATGAGTTTTCTCAGCCGTTGTAAGTTCTTACTGGTTGGGTTCATGTTACAAGATTTGAATAGATACATCCAGACATTTCTCATGGCATTAAGGCATTTATAATAATTTTCATGAAGGTTTTGTCCCCAAAATATCCTCAAAATGCCAATTTTTACTGAAATTAGGGGGTATAGGTGTGAGAACAGCCAAAATTTCTAGCATGGCTGCTAATAGGACATGATTTAGTGCATTTTAGGATTAAAGTATTCCAAAGACATCTGAGAAGAAGCACTGATGCAAGCCGGTTTCTGGGTTCCATTTTGGAAAGAGGTAAACTTTGCGCTTTTTAACAAAACATGCTTTGTCCGGCTTTCATCGTAGAATCTGGAAGCGATAACTTTTTCGCAAAGTTTAAAGATTCTTTGTCACTGAACATTAATTATGCATGACTATATTATTAGATATGGTCTAAACTTGTGTTTGGCAATTCTTTTGGTGGATCATAAAGAAATTAGGGTTTGGTATAGGTTGCACTACAGTAAATAATTGGTCTTTATGAAAGCTGCACTTGCTTTGGGGAGAGCTTTCAGTACAGAATTGAATATTCTGCTGCTTCTGATTGGATTTGGTGGTAAGCCATTATTTTTCTGAGAAGTATTATTGTTTATTAGAAGAAATATTAGTAGGTATTTGCTATTGTAAAATGCAGCTGATTTAAATTGAACCATAAAATTGTGCTGACTGGCCACTGGAAATGCCTGGAATTATTCGCTGCGGTATGGGTTTGTTGACACTGGCTGCCAAAAAGGCCAAAATATGCCGCACAGCATACATATTTTTTAGCTTCTTCTGGAAGGTAAATGGTCAGCCTGTCAAATTATATGCCTCATAATGGAAGCATTAGACTTGCTGAAATGTGGTAGAACATGGAATATGCCCCAATTTACATTGTGAGTAAGGGGATTTTTTTTACTGTAGTGCCACCTAAACCGAAAGTAGAAAAATCAGCTCCCCTCTAATGTTTTCATTCATTACATAATATTTTCACACATAATAGGTTTCCTCCAATTCTGTATCTTAAAGTGGATCTTCCTGGCATGTATTTTGTCACAGAAACTGTACAAATTGTAAGTTTAGTGCTAATTTAGGACTAACTGGGTGTATTTTATAAGTTTTTGCTTCTGTTCCATGTAATTGGAGGGGGGGGGGGGGGGTACTTAAAAGCCATGTAAATCAGTTGTCATTGGTCTGTTTGGAAAGCAGACCTGCAGTAAATGTCTAAACAGGAACACAAGAAAAAGAAAATACTCAATATTGAATATAACACTGAGGTTACTTGGCATTAGACAAGGGTCTCAAGCCAATGCAAAA